>OX375883.1:103218647-103818647 GCA_947359465.1 Metellina segmentata
AATTATAACACCAAATATCTGTCATTCCCATGTTATTTCAAATGCTAATAGTATTCTGTGTTTGTAGTATAAGTGAAACCATGGAGTTTCAATGTATAGTTGGATGTGTATTCCATCTATTGCTCCATGGTATTTTAGAAATATTTGCCAATATTTCCATTATTCAAGATTGAATGAACGCACATACGAAATTCAACAAGTGTGTTCGTTTGGGAATGATGGAATGTTGACTAATCTTGGAGTTTAAAATGAGAAAGATTTCAATCTATCACATTGAAATCTGATTTTACTAAACTATTATTTTCAGAATTCTTTTCAGTCAGTAATAAAATTTATTTTTTATATTTTGTGCAATTGATGGCACAGTATTCCAAATTAAAGAAAACAGAATAGGAAATAATTATAACACCAAATATCTGCCATTCCCATGTTATTTAGAAATTGTAATAGTATTCTGTGTTTGAAGTATAAGTGAAACCATGGAGTTTTAATGTACAGTTGGATGTGTATTCCCTCTATTGTTCCATGGTATTTTAGAAATCTTTGCCAATATTTCCATTATTCAAGATTGAATGAACGCACATACGAAATTCAACAAGTGTGTTCGTTTGGAAATGACGGAGAGTTGACTAATCTTGGTGTTTAAAATGAGAAAGATTTCAATGTGTCCCATTGAAATCTGATTTTGCTAAACTATTAGTTTCAGAATTCTTTTCAGTCAGTAATAAATTTTATTTTTTATATTTTGTACAATTGATTGCACAACATTCCAAATTTAAAAAAAAAAGAATAAGAAATAATTATAACACCAAATATCTGCCATTACCATGTTATTTACAAATTGTAATAGTATACTGTGTTTGTAGTATAAGTGAAACCATGGAGTTTCAATGTACAGTTGGATGTGTATTCCATCTATTGTTGCATGGTATTTTAGTAATATTTGCCAATAATTGCATTATTCAAGATTGAATGAACGCAGATACGAAATTCAACAAGTGTGTTCGTTTGGAAATGACGGAGAGTTGACTAATCTTGGAGTTTAAGATGAGAAAGATTTCAATCTATACCATTGAAATCTGATTGTACTAAACTATTAGTTTCAGAATTATTTTCAGTCAGTAATAAAATTTATTTTTTATATTTTGTGCAATTGATGGCACAGTATTCCAAATTAAAAAAAAAAATTGGAAATAATTATAACACCAAATATCTGCCATTCCCATGTTATTTAGAAATTGTAATAGTATTCTGTGTTTGTAGTATAAGTGAAACCATGGAGTTTCAATGTACAGTTGGATGTGTATTCCATCTATTGTTCCATGGTATTTTAGTAATATTTGCCAATAATTGCATTATTCAAGATTGAATGAACGCAGATACGAAATTCAACAAGTGTGTTTGTTTCGGTATGATGGAATGTTGACTAATCTTGGTGTTTAAAATGAGAAAGATTTCAATCTATCCCACTGAAATCTGATTTTGCTAAACTATTAGTTTTAGAATTCTTTTCAGTCAGTAATAAAATTTGTTTTTTATATTTTGTTCAATTGATGGCACAATATTCCAAATTAAAAAAAAAGAATAAGAAATAATTATCCCACCAAATATCTGCCATTCCCATGTTATTTACAAATTGTAATACTATACTGTGTTTGTATTAAAGTGAAACCATGGAGTTTCAATGTACAGTTGGATGTGTAGTCCAGCTATTGCTCCATGGTATTTTACAAATCTTTCCCAATATTTCCATTATTCAAGATTGATTGAACGCACATACGAAATTCAACAATTGTGTTCGGTTGGGAATGACGGAAATTTGACTAACCTTGGTGTTTAAAATGAGAAATATTTCAATATATCCTATTGAAATCTTATTTTACTAAACTATTAGTTTCAGAATTCTTTTCAGTCAGTAATAATATTTATTTTTTATATTTTGTGCAATTGATGGCACAGTATTCCAAAATTAAAAAAGAATAAGAAATAATTATAACACCAAATATCTGCCATTCCCATGTTATTTAGAAATTGTAATAGTATTCTGTGTTTGTAGTATAAGTGAAACCATGTAGTTTCAATGTACAGTTGGATGTGTATTCCATCTATTGTTCCATGGTAGTTTAAAAATCTTTGCCAATATTTCCATTTTTCAAGATTGAATGAACGCACATACGAAATTCAACAAGTGTATTCGTTTGTGAAAGATGAAATGTTGACTAATCTTGGAGTTTAAAATGAGAAAGATTTCAATCTATCCCATTGAAATCTGATTTTACTAAACTATTAGTTTCAGAAATCTTTTCAGTCAGTAATAAAATTTATTTTTTATATTTTGTGCAATTGATGGCACAGTATTCCAAATTAAAAAAAAAACAGAATAGGAAATAATTATAACACCAAATATCTGCCATTCCCAAGTTATTTACAAATTGTAATACTATACTGTGTTTGTAGTATAAGTGAAACCATGGAGTTTCAATGTACAGTTGGATGTGTATTCCATCTATTGTTCCATGGTATTTTAAAAATCTTTGCCAATATTTCCATTTTTCAAGATTGAATGAACGCACATACGAAATTCAACAAGTGTGTTCGTTTGGGAATGATGAAATGTTGACTAATCTTGGAGTTTAAAATGAGAAAGATTTCAATCTATCCCATTGAAATCTGATTTTACTAAACTATTAGTTTCAGAATTCTTTTCAGTCAGTAATAAAATTTATTTTTTATATTTTGTGCAATTGATGGCACAGTATTCCAAATTTAAAAAAAACAGAATAGGAAATAATTATAACACCAAATATCTGCCATTCCCATGTTATTTACAAATTGTAATAGTATTTTGTGTATGTTGTATAAGTGAAATCATGGAGTTTCAATGTACAGTTGGATGTGTATTCCCTCTATTGTTCCATGGTATTTTAGAAATCTTTGCTAATATTTCCATTAATCAAAATTGAATGAACGCACATACGAAATTCAACAAGTGTGTTCGTTTGGAAATGACGGAGAATTGACTAATCTTGGTGTTTAAAATGAGAAAGATTTCAATGTATCCCTTTGAAATCTGATTTTTCTGAACTATTAGTTTCAGAATTCTTTTCAGTCAGTAATAAAATTTATTTTTTATATTTTGTGCAATTGATGGCACAGTATTCCAAATTTAAAAAAAAAACACAATAGGAAATAATTATAACACCAAATATCTGCCATTCCCATGTTATTAACAAATTGTAATAGTATTCTGTTTTTGTAGTATAAGTGAAACCATGGAGTTTTAATGTACAGTTGGATGTGTATTCCATCTATTGTTCCATGGTATTTTAGAAATCTTTGCCAATATTTCCATTATTCAAGATTGATTGAACGCACATACGAAATTCAACAATTGTGTTCGGTTGGGAATGACGGAAATTTGACTAACCTTGGTGTTTAAAATGAGAAATATTTCAATATATCCTATTGAAATCTTATTTTACTAAACTATTAGTTTCAGAATTCTTTTCAGTCAGTAATAATATTTATTTTTTATATTTTGTGCAAATGATGGCACAGTATTCCAAAATTAAAAAAGAATAAGAAATAATTATAACACCAAATATCTGCCATTCCCATGTTATTTAGAAATTGTAATAGTATTCTGTGTTTGTAGTATAAGTGAAACCATGGAGTTTCAATGTACATTTGGATGTGTATTCCATCTATTGTTCCATGGTATTTTAGAAATGTTTGGCAATATTTCCATTATTCAAAATTGAATGAACACACATACGAAATTCAACAAGTATGTTCGTTTGGAAATGACGGAGAAGTGACTAATCTTGGTGTTTAAAATGAGAAAGATTTCAATGTATCCCATTGAAATCTGATTTTTCTAAACTATTAGTTTCAGAATTCTTTTCAGTCAGTAATACAATTTATTTTTTATATTTTGTGCAATTGATGGCACAGTATTCCAAATTTAAAAAAAACAGAATAGGAAATAATTATAACACCAAATATCTGCCATTCCCATGTTATTTAGAAATTGTAATAGTATTCTGTGTTTGTAGTATAACTGAAACCATGGAGTTTCATTGTACAGTTGGATGTGTATTCCATCTATTGTTCCATGTTATTTTCGAAATCTTTGCCAATATTTCCATTATTCAAAATTGAATGAACGCACATACGAAATTCAACAACTGTGTTCGTTTGGAAATGACGGACAATTGACTAATCTTGGTGTTTAAAATGAGAAAGATTTCAATCTATCCCATTGAAATCTGATTTTGCTAAACTATTAGTTTCAGAATTCTTTTCAGTCAGTAATAAAATTTGTTTTTTATATTTTGTGCAATTGATGGCACAATATTTCAAATTAAAAAAAAAGAATAAAAAATAATTATAACACCAAATATCTGCCATTCCCATGTTATTAACAAATTGTAATAGTATTCTGTTTTTGTAGTATAAGTGAAACCATGGAGTTTCAATGTACAGTTGGATGTGTATTCCATCTATTGTTCCATGGTATTTTAGAAATCTTTGCCAATATTTCCATTATTCAAAATTAAATGAACGCACATACGAAATTCAACAACTGTGTTCGTTTGGAAATGACGGACAATTGACTAATCTTGGTGTTTAAAATGAGAAAGATTTCAATCTATCCCATTGAAATCTGATTTTGCTAAACTATTAGTTTCAGAATTCTTTTCAGTCAGTAATAAAATTTGTTTTTTATATTTTGTGCAATTGATAACACAATATTTCAAATTAAAAAAAAAAAAGAATAAGAAATAATTATCACACCAAATATCTGCCATTCCCAAGTTTTTTACAAATTGTAATACTATACTGTGTTTGTAGTATAAGTGAAAACATGTAGTTTCAAAGTACAGTTGGATGTGTATTCCATCTATTGTTCCATGGTATTTTAAAAATGTTTGCCAATATTTCCATTTTTCAAGATTGAATGAACGCACATACGAAATTCAACAAGTGTGTTCGTTTAGGAAAGATGAAATGTTGACTAATCTTGGTGTTTAAAATGAGAAAGATTTCAATCTATCCCATTGAAATCTGATTTTGCTAAACTATTAGATTCAGAATTCTTTTCAGTCAGTAATAAAATTTGTTTTTTATATTTTGTGCAATTGATGGCACAATATTTCAAATTAAAAAAAAAAAGAATAAGAAATAATTATCACACCAAATATCTGCCATTCCCAAGTTATTTACAAATTGTAATACTATACTGTGTTTGTAGTATAAGTGGAACCATGGAGTTTCAATGTACAGTTGGATGTGTATTCCATCTATTGTTCCATGGTATTTTAGAAATCTTTGCTAATATTTCCATTAATCAAAATTGAATGAACGCACATACGAAATTCAACAAGTGTGTTCGTTTGGAAATGACGGAGAATTGACTAATCTTGGTGTTTAAAATGAGAAAGATTTCAATGTATCCCTTTGAAATCTGATTTTTCTGAACTATTAGTTTCAGAATTCTTTTCAGTCAGTAATAAAATTTATTTTTTATATTTTGTGCAATTGATGGCACAGTATTCCAAATTTAAAAAAAAAACACAATAGGAAATAATTATAACACCAAATATCTGCCATTCCCATGTTATTAACAAATTGTAATAGTATTCTGTTTTTGTAGTATAAGTGAAACCATGGAGTTTTAATGTACAGTTGGATGTGTATTCCATCTATTGTTCCATGGTATTTTAGAAATCTTTGCCAATATTTCCATTATTCAAGATTGATTGAACGCACATACGAAATTCAACAATTGTGTTCGGTTGGGAATGACGGAAATTTGACTAACCTTGGTGTTTAAAATGAGAAATATTTCAATATATCCTATTGAAATCTTATTTTACTAAACTATTAGTTTCAGAATTCTTTTCAGTCAGTAATAATATTTATTTTTTATATTTTGTGCAAATGATGGCACAGTATTCCAAAATTAAAAAAGAATAAGAAATAATTATAACACCAAATATCTGCCATTCCCATGTTATTTAGAAATTGTAATAGTATTCTGTGTTTGTAGTATAAGTGAAACCATGGAGTTTCAATGTACATTTGGATGTGTATTCCATCTATTGTTCCATGGTATTTTAGAAATGTTTGGCAATATTTCCATTATTCAAAATTGAATGAACACACATACGAAATTCAACAAGTATGTTCGTTTGGAAATGACGGAGAAGTGACTAATCTTGGTGTTTAAAATGAGAAAGATTTCAATGTATCCCATTGAAATCTGATTTTTCTAAACTATTAGTTTCAGAATTCTTTTCAGTCAGTAATACAATTTATTTTTTATATTTTGTGCAATTGATGGCACAGTATTCCAAATTTAAAAAAAACAGAATAGGAAATAATTATAACACCAAATATCTGCCATTCCCATGTTATTTAGAAATTGTAATAGTATTCTGTGTTTGTAGTATAACTGAAACCATGGAGTTTCATTGTACAGTTGGATGTGTATTCCATCTATTGTTCCATGTTATTTTCGAAATCTTTGCCAATATTTCCATTATTCAAAATTGAATGAACGCACATACGAAATTCAACAAGTGTGTTCGTTTGGAAATGACGGACAATTGACTAATCTTGGTGTTTAAAATGAGAAAGATTTCAATCTATCCCATTGAAATCTGATTTTGCTAAACTATTAGTTTCAGAATTCTTTTCAGTCAGTAATAAAATTTGTTTTTTATATTTTGTGCAATTGATGGCACAATATTTCAAATTAAAAAAAAAGAATAAAAAATAATTATAACACCAAATATCTGCCATTCCCATGTTATTAACAAATTGTAATAGTATTCTGTTTTTGTACTATTAGTGAAACCATGGAGTTTCAATGTACAGTTGGATGTGTATTCCATCTATTGTTCCATGGTATTTTAGAAATCTTTGCCAATATTTCCATTATTCAAAATTAAATGAACGCACATACGAAATTCAACAACTGTGTTCGTTTGGAAATGACGGACAATTGACTAATCTTGGTGTTTAAAATGAGAAAGATTTCAATCTATCCCATTGAAATCTGATTTTGCTAAACTATTAGTTTCAGAATTCTTTTCAGTCAGTAATAAAATTTGTTTTTTATATTTTGTGCAATTGATAACACAATATTTCAAATTAAAAAAAAAAAAGAATAAGAAATAATTATCACACCAAATATCTGCCATTCCCAAGTTTTTTACAAATTGTAATACTATACTGTGTTTGTAGTATAAGTGAAAACATGTAGTTTCAAAGTACAGTTGGATGTGTATTCCATCTATTGTTCCATGGTATTTTAAAAATGTTTGCCAATATTTCCATTTTTCAAGATTGAATGAACGCACATACGAAATTCAACAAGTGTGTTCGTTTAGGAAAGATGAAATGTTGACTAATCTTGGTGTTTAAAATGAGAAAGATTTCAATCTATCCCATTGAAATCTGATTTTGCTAAACTATTAGATTCAGAATTCTTTTCAGTCAGTAATAAAATTTGTTTTTTATATTTTGTGCAATTGATGGCACAATATTTCAAATTAAAAAAAAAAAGAATAAGAAATAATTATCACACCAAATATCTGCCATTCCCAAGTTATTTACAAATTGTAATACTATACTGTGTTTGTAGTATAAGTGGAACCATGGAGTTTCAATGTACAGTTGGATGTGTATTCCATCTATTGTTCCATGGTATTTTAAAAATCTTTGCCAATATTTCCATTTTTCAAGATTGAATGAACGCACATACGAAATTCAACAAGTGTATTCGTTTGTGAAAGATGAAATGTTGACTAATCTTGGAGTTTAAAATGAGAAAGATTTCAATCTATCCCATTGAAATCTGATTTTACTAAACTATTAGTTTCAGAAATCTTTTCAGTCAGTAATAAAATTTATTTTTTATATTTTGTGCAATTGATGGCACAGTATTCCAAATTAAAAAAAAACAGAATAGGAAATAATTATAACACCAAATATCTGCCATTCCCAAGTTATTTACAAATTGTAATACTATACTGTGTTTGTAGTATAAGTGAAACCATGGAGTTTCAATGTACAGTTGGATGTGTATTCCATCTATTGTTCCATGGTATTTTAAAAATCTTTGCCAATATTTCCATTTTTCAAGATTGAATGAACGCACATACGAAATTCAACAAGTGTGTTCGTTTGGTAAAGATGAAATGTTGACTAATCTTGGAGTTTAAAATGAGAAAGATTTCAATCTATCCCATTGAAATCTGATTTTACTAAACTATTAGTTTCAGAATTATTTTCAGTCAGTAATAAAATTTGTTTTTTATATTTTGTGCAATTGATGGCACAATATTTCAAATTAAAAAAAAAGAATAAGAAATAATTATAACACCAAATATCTGCAATTCCCATGTTATTTACAAATTGTAATAGTATTCTGTGTTTGTAGTTTAAGTGAAACCATGGAGTTTCAATGTACAGTTGGATGTGTATTCCATCTATTGTTCCATGGTATTTTAGAAATCTTTGCCAATATTTCCATTATTCAAAATTAAATGAACGCACATACGAAATTCAACAACTGTGTTCGTTTGGAAATGACGGACAATTGACTAATCTTGGTGTTTAAAATGAGAAAGATTTCAATCTATCCCATTGAAATCTGATTTTGCTAAACTATTAGATTCAGAATTCTTTTCAGTCAGTAATAAAATTTGTTTTTTATATTTTGTGCAATTGATGGCACAATATTTCAAATAAAAAAAAAAAAGAATAAGAAATAATTATCACACCAAATATCTGCCATTCCCAAGTTATTTACAAATTGTAATACTATACTGTGTTTGTAGTATAAGTGAAACCATGTAGTTTCAAAGTACAGTTGGATGTGTATTCCATCTATTGTTCCATGGTATTTTAAAAATCTTTGCCAATATTTCCATTTTTCAAGATTGAATGAACGCACATACGAAATTCAACAAGTGTATTCGTTTGTGAAAGATGAAATGTTGACTAATCTTGGAGTTTAAAATGAGAAAGATTTCAATCTATCCCATTGAAATCTGATTTTGCTAAACTATTAGATTCAGAATTCTTTTCAGTCAGTAATAAAATTTGTTTTTTATATTTTGTGCAATTGATGGCACAATATTTCAAATTAAAAAAAAAAAAAGAATAAGAAATAATTATCACACCAAATATCTGCCATTCCCAAGTTATTTACAAATTGTAATACTATACTGTGTTTGTAGTATAAGTGGAACCATGGAGTTTCAATGTACAGTTGGATGTGTATTCCATCTATTGTTCCATGGTATTTTAAAAATCTTTGCCAATATTTCCATTTTTCAAGATTGAATGAACGCACATACGAAATTCAACAAGTGTATTCGTTTGTGAAAGATGAAATGTTGACTAATCTTGGAGTTTAAAATGAGAAAGATTTCAATCTATCCCATTGAAATCTGATTTTACTAAACTATTAGTTTCAGAAATATTTTCAGTCAGTAATAAAATTTATTTTTTATATTTTGTGCAATTGATGGCACAGTATTCCAAATTAAAAAAAAACAGAATAGGAAATAATTATAACACCAAATATCTGCCATTCCCAAGTTATTTACAAATTGTAATACTATACTGTGTTTGTAGTATAAGTGAAACCATGGAGTTTCAATGTACAGTTGGATGTGTATTCCATCTATTGTTCCATGGTATTTTAAAAATCTTTGCCAATATTTCCATTTTTCAAGATTGAATGAACGCACATACGAAATTCAACAAGTGTGTTCGTTTGGGAAAGATGAAATGTTGACTAATCTTGGAGTTTAAAATGAGAAAGATTTCAATCTATCCCATTGAAATCTGATTTTACTAAACTATTAGTTTCAGAATTCTTTTCAGTCAGTAATAAAATTTATTTTTTATATTTTGTGCAATTAATGGCACAGTATTCCAAATTTAAAAAAAACAGAATAGGAAATAATTATAACACCAAATATCTGCCATTCCCATGTTATTTACAAATTGTAATAGTATTTTGTGTATGTTGTATAAGTGATATCATGGAGTTTCAATGTACAGTTGGATGTGTATTCCATCTATTGTTCCATGGTATTTTAGAAATCTTTGCTAATATTTCCATTAATCAAAATTGAATGAACGCACATACGAAATTCAACAAGTGTGTTCGTTTGGAAATGACGGAGAATTGACTAATCTTGGTGTTTAAAATGAGAAAGATTTCAATGTATCCCTTTGAAATCTGATTTTTCTGAACTATTAGTTTCAGAATTATTTTCAGTCAGTAATAAAATTTGTTTTTTATATTTTGTGCAATTGATGGCACAATATTTCAAATTTAAAAAAAAGAATAAGAAATAATTATAACACCAAATATCTGCAATTCCCATGTTATTTACAAATTGTAATAGTATTCTGTGTTTGTAGTTTAAGTGAAACCATGGAGTTTCAATGTACAGTTGGACGTGTATTCCATCTATTGTTCCATGGTATTTTAGAAATCTTTGCCAATATTTCCATTATTCAAAATTAAATGAACGCACATACGAAATTCAACAACTGTGTTCGTTTGGAAATGACGGACAATTGACTAATCTTGGTGTTTAAAATGAGAAAGATTTCAATCTATCCCATTGAAATCTGATTTTGCTAAACTATTAGATTCAGAATTCTTTTCAGTCAGTAATAAAATTTGTTTTTTAAATTTTGTGCAATTGATGGCACAATATTTCAAATTAAAAAAAAAAAGAATAAGAAATAATTATCACACCAAATATCTGCCATTCCCAAGTTATTTACAAATTGTAATACTATACTGTGTTTGTAGTATAAGTGAAACCATGTAGTTTCAAAGTACAGTTGGATGTGTATTCCATCTATTGTTCCATGGTATTTTAAAAATCTTTGCCAATATTTCCATTTTTCAAGATTGAATGAACGCACATACGAAATTCAACAAGTGTATTCGTTTGTGAAAGATGAAATGTTGACTAATCTTGGAGTTTAAAATGAGAAAGATTTCAATCTATCCCATTGAAATCTGATTTTACTAAACTATTAGTTTCAGAAATCTTTTCAGTCAGTAATAAAATTTATTTTTTATATTTTGTGCAATTGATGGCACAGTATTCCAAATTTAAAAAAAAACAGAATAGGAAATAATTATAACACCAAATATCTGCCATTCCCAAGTTATTTACAAATTGTAATACTATACTGTGTTTGTAGTATAAGTGGAACCATAGAGTTTCAATGTACAGTTGGATGTGTATTCCATCTATTGTTCCATGGTATTTTAAAAATCTTTGCCAATATTTCCATTTTTCAAGATTGAATGAACGCACATACGAAATTCAACAAGTGTATTCGTTTGTGAAAGATGAAATGTTGACTAATCTTGGAGTTTAAAATGAGAAAGATTTCAATCTATCCCATTGAAATCTGATTTTACTAAACTATTAGTTTCAGAATTCTTTTCAGTCAGTAATAAAATTTGTTTTTTATATTTTGTGCAATTGATAACACAATATTTCAAATTAAAAAAAAAAAAAGAATAAGAAATAATTATCACACCAAATATCTGCCATTCCCAAGTTTTTTACAAATTGTAATACTATACTGTGTTTGTAGTATAAGTGAAAACATGTAGTTTCAAAGTACAGTTGGATGTGTATTCCATCTATTGTTCCATGGTATTTTAAAAATGTTTGCCAATATTTCCATTTTTCAAGATTGAATGAACGCACATACGAAATTCAACAAGTGTGTTCGTTTAGGAAAGATGAAATGTTGACTAATCTTGGTGTTTAAAATGAGAAAGATTTCAATCTATCCCATTGAAATCTGATTTTGCTAAACTATTAGATTCAGAATTCTTTTCAGTCAGTAATAAAATTTGTTTTTTATATTTTGTGCAATTGATGGCACAATATTTCAAATTAAAAAAAAAAGAATAAGAAATAATTATCACACCAAATATCTGCCATTCCCAAGTTATTTACAAATTGTAATACTATACTGTGTTTGTAGTATAAGTGGAACCATGGAGTTTCAATGTACAGTTGGATGTGTATTCCATCTATTGTTCCATGGTATTTTAAAAATCTTTGCCAATATTTCCATTTTTCAAGATTGAATGAACGCACATACGAAATTCAACAAGTGTATTCGTTTGTGAAAGATGAAATGTTGACTAATCTTGGAGTTTAAAATGAGAAAGATTTCAATCTATCCCATTGAAATCTGATTTTACTAAACTATTAGTTTCAGAAATCTTTTCAGTCAGTAATAAAATTTATTTTTTATATTTTGTGCAATTGATGGCACAGTATTCCAAATTAAAAAAAAACAGAATAGGAAATAATTATAACACCAAATATCTGCCATTCCCAAGTTATTTACAAATTGTAATACTATACTGTGTTTGTAGTATAAGTGAAACCATGGAGTTTCAATGTACAGTTGGATGTGTATTCCATCTATTGTTCCATGGTATTTTAAAAATCTTTGCCAATATTTCCATTTTTCAAGATTGAATGAACGCACATACGAAATTCAACAAGTGTGTTCGTTTGGTAAAGATGAAATGTTGACTAATCTTGGAGTTTAAAATGAGAAAGATTTCAATCTATCCCATTGAAATCTGATTTTACTAAACTATTAGTTTCAGAATTATTTTCAGTCAGTAATAAAATTTGTTTTTTATATTTTGTGCAATTGATGGCACAATATTTCAAATTAAAAAAAAAGAATAAGAAATAATTATAACACCAAATATCTGCAATTCCCATGTTATTTACAAATTGTAATAGTATTCTGTGTTTGTAGTTTAAGTGAAACCATGGAGTTTCAATGTACAGTTGGATGTGTATTCCATCTATTGTTCCATGGTATTTTAGAAATCTTTGCCAATATTTCCATTATTCAAAATTAAATGAACGCACATACGAAATTCAACAACTGTGTTCGTTTGGAAATGACGGACAATTGACTAATCTTGGTGTTTAAAATGAGAAAGATTTCAATCTATCCCATTGAAATCTGATTTTGCTAAACTATTAGATTCAGAATTCTTTTCAGTCAGTAATAAAATTTGTTTTTTATATTTTGTGCAATTGATGGCACAATATTTCAAATAAAAAAAAAAAGAATAAGAAATAATTATCACACCAAATATCTGCCATTCCCAAGTTATTTACAAATTGTAATACTATACTGTGTTTGTAGTATAAGTGAAACCATGTAGTTTCAAAGTACAGTTGGATGTGTATTCCATCTATTGTTCCATGGTATTTTAAAAATCTT
The DNA here is from genome assembly GCA_947359465.1 of Metellina segmentata. Lineage (NCBI taxonomy): Eukaryota > Metazoa > Arthropoda > Arachnida > Araneae > Tetragnathidae > Metellina > Metellina segmentata. The sequence continues at coordinate 103,231,974 of OX375883.1, forward strand.
TGCCAATATTTCCATTTTTCAAGATTGAATGAACGCACATACGAAATTCAACAAGTGTATTCGTTTGTGAAAGATGAAATGTTGACTAATCTTGGAGTTTAAAATGAGAAAGATTTCAATCTATCCCATTGAAATCTGATTTTGCTAAACTATTAGATTCAGAATTCTTTTCAGTCAGTAATAAAATTTGTTTTTTATATTTTGTGCAATTGATGGCACAATATTTCAAATTAAAAAAAAAAAAGAATAAGAAATAATTATCACACCAAATATCTGCCATTCCCAAGTTATTTACAAATTGTAATACTATACTGTGTTTGTAGTATAAGTGGAACCATGGAGTTTCAATGTACAGTTGGATGTGTATTCCATCTATTGTTCCATGGTATTTTAAAAATCTTTGCCAATATTTCCATTTTTCAAGATTGAATGAACGCACATACGAAATTCAACAAGTGTATTCGTTTGTGAAAGATGAAATGTTGACTAATCTTGGAGTTTAAAATGAGAAAGATTTCAATCTATCCCATTGAAATCTGATTTTACTAAACTATTAGTTTCAGAAATATTTTCAGTCAGTAATAAAATTTATTTTTTATATTTTGTGCAATTGATGGCACAGTATTCCAAATTAAAAAAAAACAGAATAGGAAATAATTATAACACCAAATATCTGCCATTCCCAAGTTATTTACAAATTGTAATACTATACTGTGTTTGTAGTATAAGTGAAACCATGGAGTTTCAATGTACAGTTGGATGTGTATTCCATCTATTGTTCCATGGTATTTTAAAAATCTTTGCCAATATTTCCATTTTTCAAGATTGAATGAACGCACATACGAAATTCAACAAGTGTGTTCGTTTGGGAAAGATGAAATGTTGACTAATCTTGGAGTTTAAAATGAGAAAGATTTCAATCTATCCCATTGAAATCTGATTTTACTAAACTATTAGTTTCAGAATTCTTTTCAGTCAGTAATAAAATTTATTTTTTATATTTTGTGCAATTAATGGCACAGTATTCCAAATTTAAAAAAAACAGAATAGGAAATAATTATAACACCAAATATCTGCCATTCCCATGTTATTTACAAATTGTAATAGTATTTTGTGTATGTTGTATAAGTGATATCATGGAGTTTCAATGTACAGTTGGATGTGTATTCCATCTATTGTTCCATGGTATTTTAGAAATCTTTGCTAATATTTCCATTAATCAAAATTGAATGAACGCACATACGAAATTCAACAAGTGTGTTCGTTTGGAAATGACGGAGAATTGACTAATCTTGGTGTTTAAAATGAGAAAGATTTCAATGTATCCCTTTGAAATCTGATTTTTCTGAACTATTAGTTTCAGAATTATTTTCAGTCAGTAATAAAATTTGTTTTTTATATTTTGTGCAATTGATGGCACAATATTTCAAATAAAAAAAAAAGAATAAGAAATAATTATCACACCAAATATCTGCCATTCCCAAGTTATTTACAAATTGTAATACTATACTGTGTTTGTAGTATAAGTGAAACCATGTAGTTTCAAAGTACAGTTGGATGTGTATTCCATCTATTGTTCCATGGTATTTTAAAAATCTTTGCCAATATTTCCATTTTTCAAGATTGAATGAACGCACATACGAAATTCAACAAGTGTATTCGTTTGTGAAAGATGAAATGTTGACTAATCTTGGAGTTTAAAATGAGAAAGATTTCAATCTATCCCATTGAAATCTGATTTTGCTAAACTATTAGATTCAGAATTCTTTTCAGTCAGTAATAAAATTTGTTTTTTATATTTTGTGCAATTGATGGCACAATATTTCAAATTAAAAAAAAAAAGAATAAGAAATAATTATCACACCAAATATCTGCCATTCCCAAGTTATTTACAAATTGTAATACTATACTGTGTTTGTAGTATAAGTGGAACCATGGAGTTTCAATGTACAGTTGGATGTGTATTCCATCTATTGTTCCATGGTATTTTAAAAATCTTTGCCAATATTTCCATTTTTCAAGATTGAATGAACGCACATACGAAATTCAACAAGTGTATTCGTTTGTGAAAGATGAAATGTTGACTAATCTTGGAGTTTAAAATGAGAAAGATTTCAATCTATCCCATTGAAATCTGATTTTACTAAACTATTAGTTTCAGAAATATTTTCAGTCAGTAATAAAATTTATTTTTTATATTTTGTGCAATTGATGGCACAGTATTCCAAATTAAAAAAAAACAGAATAGGAAATAATTATAACACCAAATATCTGCCATTCCCAAGTTATTTACAAATTGTAATACTATACTGTGTTTGTAGTATAAGTGAAACCATGGAGTTTCAATGTACAGTTGGATGTGTATTCCATCTATTGTTCCATGGTATTTTAAAAATCTTTGCCAATATTTCCATTTTTCAAGATTGAATGAACGCACATACGAAATTCAACAAGTGTGTTCGTTTGGGAAAGATGAAATGTTGACTAATCTTGGAGTTTAAAATGAGAAAGATTTCAATCTATCCCATTGAAATCTGATTTTACTAAACTATTAGTTTCAGAATTCTTTTCAGTCAGTAATAAAATTTATTTTTTATATTTTGTGCAATTAATGGCACAGTATTCCAAATTTAAAAAAAACAGAATAGGAAATAATTATAACACCAAATATCTGCCATTCCCATGTTATTTACAAATTGTAATAGTATTTTGTGTATGTTGTATAAGTGATATCATGGAGTTTCAATGTACAGTTGGATGTGTATTCCATCTATTGTTCCATGGTATTTTAGAAATCTTTGCTAATATTTCCATTAATCAAAATTGAATGAACGCACATACGAAATTCAACAAGTGTGTTCGTTTGGAAATGACGGAGAATTGACTAATCTTGGTGTTTAAAATGAGAAAGATTTCAATGTATCCCTTTGAAATCTGATTTTTCTGAACTATTAGTTTCAGAATTATTTTCAGTCAGTAATAAAATTTGTTTTTTATATTTTGTGCAATTGATGGCACAATATTTCAAATTTAAAAAAAAGAATAAGAAATAATTATAACACCAAATATCTGCAATTCCCATGTTATTTACAAATTGTAATAGTATTCTGTGTTTGTAGTTTAAGTGAAACCATGGAGTTTCAATGTACAGTTGGACGTGTATTCCATCTATTGTTCCATGGTATTTTAGAAATCTTTGCCAATATTTCCATTATTCAAAATTAAATGAACGCACATACGAAATTCAACAACTGTGTTCGTTTGGAAATGACGGACAATTGACTAATCTTGGTGTTTAAAATGAGAAAGATTTCAATCTATCCCATTGAAATCTGATTTTGCTAAACTATTAGATTCAGAATTCTTTTCAGTCAGTAATAAAATTTGTTTTTTAAATTTTGTGCAATTGATGGCACAATATTTCAAATTAAAAAAAAAAAGAATAAGAAATAATTATCACACCAAATATCTGCCATTCCCAAGTTATTTACAAATTGTAATACTATACTGTGTTTGTAGTATAATTTAAACCATGTAGTTTCAAAGTACAGTTGGATGTGTATTCCATCTATTGTTCCATGGTATTTTAAAAATCTTTGCCAATATTTCCATTTTTCAAGATTGAATGAACGCACATACGAAATTCAACAAGTGTATTCGTTTGTGAAAGATGAAATGTTGACTAATCTTGGAGTTTAAAATGAGAAAGATTTCAATCTATCCCATTGAAATCTGATTTTACTAAACTATTAGTTTCAGAAATCTTTTCAGTCAGTAATAAAATTTATTTTTTATATTTTGTGCAATTGATGGCACAGTATTCCAAATTTAAAAAAAAACAGAATAGGAAATAATTATAACACCAAATATCTGCCATTCCCAAGTTATTTACAAATTGTAATACTATACTGTGTTTGTAGTATAAGTGAAACCATGGAGTTTCAATGTACAGTTGGATGTGTATTCCATCTATTGTTCCATGGTATTTTAAAAATCTTTGCCAATATTTCCATTTTCAAGATTGAATGAACGCACATACGAAATTCAACAAGTGTGTTCGTTTGGGAAAGATGAAATGTTGACTAATCTTGGAGTTTAAAATGAGAAAGATTTCAATCTATCCCATTGAAATCTGATTTTACTAAACTATTAGTTTCAGAATTCTTTTCAGTCAGTAATAAAATTTATTTTTTATATTTTGTGCAATTGATGGCACAGTATTCCAAATTAAAAAAAAACAGAATAGGAAATAATTATAACACCAAATATCTGCCATTCCCATGTTATTAACAAATTGTAATAGTATTCTGTTTTTGTAGTATAAGTGAAACCATGGAGTTTTAATGTACAGTTGGATGTGTATTCCATCTATTGTTCCATGGTATTTTAGAAATTTTTGCCAATATTTCCATTATTCAAAATTGAATGAATGCACATACGAAATTCAACAAGTGTGTTCGTTTGGAAATGACGGACAATTGACTAATCTTGGTGTTTAAAATGAGAAAGATTTCAATCTATCCCATTGAAATCTGATTTTGCTAAACTATTAGTTTCAGAATTCTTTTCAGTCAGTAATAAAATTTGTTTTTTATATTTTGTGCAATTGATGGCACAATATTTCAAATTTAAAAAAAAGAATAAGAAATAATTATAACACCAAATATCTGCCATTAACATGTTATTTACAAATTGTAATAGTATTCTGTGTTTGTAGTTTAAGTGAAACCATGGAGTTTCAATGTACAGTTGGATGTGTATTCCATCTATTGTTCCATGGTATTTTAGAAATCTTTGCCAATATTTCCATTATTCAAAATTAAATGAACGCACATACGAAATTCAACAACTGTGTTCGTTTGGAAATGACGGACAATTGACTAATCTTGGTGTTTAAAATGAGAAAGATTTCAATCTATCCCATTGAAATCTGATTTTGCTAAACTATTAGATTCAGAATTCTTTTCAGTCAGTAATAAAATTTGTTTTTTATGTTTTGTGCAATTGATGGCACAATATTTCAAATTAAAAAAAAAAGAATAAGAAATAATTATCACACCAAATATCTGCCATTCCCAAGTTATTTACAAATTGTAATACTATACTGTGTTTGTAGTATAAGTGAAACCATGGAGTTTCAATGTACAGTTGGATGTGTATTCCATCTATTGTTCCATGGTATTTTAAAAATCTTTGCCAATATTTCCATTTTTCAAGATTGAATGAACGCACATACGAAATTCAACAAGTGTGTTCGTTTGGGAAAGATGAAATGTTGACTAATCTTGGAGTTTAAAATGAGAAAGATTTCAATCTATCCCATTGAAATCTGATTTTACTAAACTATTAGTTTCAGAATTCTTTTTAGTCAGTAATAAAATTTATTTTTTATATTTTGTGCAATTGATGGCACTGTATTCCACATAAAAAAAGAATAAGAAATAATTATAACACCAAATATCTGCCATTCCCATGTTATTTACAAATTGTAATAGTATTCTGTGTTTGTAGTATATGTGAAACCATGGAGTTTCAATGTACAGTTGGACGTGTATTCCTTCTATTGTTATATGGTATTTTAGAAATCTTTGCCGATATTTCCATTATTCCAAATTGAATGAACGCACATACGAAATTCAACAAGTGTGTTCGTTTGGAAATGACGGAGAATTGACTAATCTTGGTGTTTAAAATGAGAAAGATTTCAATGTATCCCATTGAAATCTGATTTTTCTAAACTATTAGTTTCAGAATTCTTTTCAGTCAGTAATAAAATTTATTTTTTATATTTTGTGCAATTTTGATGGCACAGTATTCCATATTAAAAAAAAACAGAATAGGAAATAATTATAACACCAAATATCTGCCATTCCCATGTTATTAACAAATTGTAATAGTATTCTGTGTTTGTAGTTTAAGTGAAACCATGGAGTTTCAATGTACAGTTGGATGTGTATTCCATCTATTGTTCCATGGTATTTTAGAAATATTTGCCAATATTTCCATAATTCAAAATTGAATGAACGCACATATGAAATTCAACAAGTGTGTTCGTTTGGAATTGACGGACAATTGACTAATCTTGGTGTTTAAAATGAGAGAGATTTCAATCTATCCCATTGAAATCTGATTTAGCTAAACTATTAGATTCAGAATTCTTTTCATTCAGTAATAAAATTTGTTTTTTGGATTTGGTGCAATTGATGGCACAATATTTCAAATTAAAAAAAAAGAATAAGAAATAATTATCACACCAAATATCTGCCATTCCCAAGTTATTTACAAATTGTAATATTATACTGTGTTTGTAGTATAAGTGAAACCATGGAGTTTCAATGTACAGTTGGATGTGTATTCCATCTATTGTTCCATGGTATTTTAGAAATCTTTGCCAATAATTCCATTATTCAAGATTGAATGAACGAACATACGAAATTCAACAAGTGTGTTCGGTTGGGAATGACGGAAATTTGACTAACCTTGGTGTTTAAAGTGAGAAATATTTCAATATACTCTATTGAAATCTTATTTTACTAAACTATTAGTTTCAGAATTCTTTTCAGTCAGTAATAATATTAATTTTTTATATTTTGTGCAATTGATGGCACAGTATTCCACATTAAAAAAGAATAAGAAATAATTATAACACCAAATATCTGCCATTCCCATGTTATTTACAAATTGTAATAGTATTCTGTGTTTGTAGTTTAAGTGAAACCATGGAGTTTCAATGTACAGTTGGATGTGTATTCCATCTATTGTTCCATGGTATTTTAGAAATCTTTGCCAATAATTCCATTATTCAAGATTGAATGAACGAACATACGAAATTCAACACGTGTGTTAGTTTGGGAATGATGGAATGTTGACTAATCTTGGTGTTTAAAATGAGAAAGATTTCAATCTATCCCACTGAAATCTGATTTTGCTAAACTATTAGATTCAGAATTCTTTTCAGTCAGTAATAAAATTTGTTTTTTATGTTTTGTGCAATTGATGGCACAATATTTCAAATTAAAAAAAAAAGAATAAGAAATAATTATCACACCAAATATCTGCCATTCCCAAGTTATTTACAAATTGTAATACTATACTGTGTTTGTAGTATAAGTGAAACCATGGAGTTTCAATGTACAGTTGGATGTGTATTCCATCTATTGTTCCATGGTATTTTAAAAATCTTTGCCAATATTTCCATTTTTCAAGATTGAATGAACGCACATACGAAATTCAACAAGTGTGTTCGTTTGGGAAAGATGAAATGTTGACTAATCTTGGAGTTTAAAATGAGAAAGATTTCAATCTATCCCATTGAAATCTGATTTTACTAAACTATTAGTTTCAGAATTCTTTTCAGTCAGTAATAAAATTTATTTTTTATATTTTGTGCAATTGATGGCACAGTATTCCACATAAAAAAAGAATAAGAAATAATTATAACACCAAATATCTGCCATTCCCATGTTATTTACAAATTGTAATAGTATTCTGTGTTTGTAGTATATGTGAAACCATGGAGTTTCAATGTACAGTTGGATGTGTATTCCTTCTATTGTTATATGGTATTTTAGAAATCTTTGCCGATATTTCCATTATTCCAAATTGAATGAACGCACATACGAAATTCAACAAGTGTGTTCGTTTGGAAATGACGGAGAATTGACTAATCTTGGTGTTTAAAATGAGAAAGATTTCAATGTATCCCATTGAAATCTGATTTTTCTAAACTATTAGTTTCAGAATTCTTTTCAGTCAGTAATAAAATTTATTTTTTATATTTTGTGCAATTGATGGCACAGTATTCCATATTAAAAAAAAACAGAATAGGAAATAATTATAACACTAAATATCTGCCATTCCCATGTTATTAACAAATTGTAATAGTATTCTGTGTTTGTAGTTTAAGTGAAACCATGGAGTTTCAATGTACAGTTGGATGTGTATTCCATCTATTGTTCCATGGTATTTTAGAAATATTTGCCAATATTTCCATAATTCAAAATTGAATGAACGCACATATGAAATTCAACAAGTGTGTTCGTTTGGAATTGACGGACAATTGACTAATCTTGGTGTTTAAAATGAGAAAGATTTCAATCTATCCCATTGAAATCTGATTTTGCTAAACTATTAGATTCAGAATTCTTTTCATTCAGTAATAAAATTTGTTTTTTGTATTTGGTGCAATTGATGGCACAATATTTCAAATTTAAAAAAAAGAATAAGAAATAATTATCACACCAAATATCTGCCATTCCCAAGTTATTTACAAATTGTAATATTATACTGTGTTTGTAGTATAAGTGAAACCATGGAGTTTCAATGTACAGTTGGATGTGTATTCCATCTATTGTTCCATGGTATTTTAGAAATCTTTGCCAATAATTCCATTATTCAAGATTGAATGAACGAACATACGAAATTCAACAAGTGTGTTCGGTTGGGAATGACGGAAATTTGACTAACCTTGGTGTTTAAAGTGAGAAATATTTCAATATACTCTATTGAAATCTTATTTTACTAAACTATTAGTTTCAGAATTCTTTTCAGTCAGTAATAATATTAATTTTTTATATTTTGTGCAATTGATGGCACAGTATTCCACATTAAAAAAGAATAAGAAATAATTATCACACCAAATATCTGCCATTCCCATGTTATTTACAAATTGTAATAGTATTCTGTGTTTGTAGTTTAAGTGAAACCATGGAGTTTCAATGTACAGTTGGATGTGTATTCCATCTATTGTTCCATGGTATTTTAGAAATCTTTGCCAATAATTCCATTATTCAAGATTGGATGAACGAACATACGAAATTCATTACGTGTGTTCGTTTGGGAATGATGGAATGTTGACTAATCTTGGAGTTTAAAATGAGAAAGATTTCAATCTATCCCATTGAAATCTGATTTTACTAAACTATTAGTTTCAGAATTCTTTTCAGTCAGTAATAAAATTTATTTTTTATATTTTGTGCAATTGATGGCACAATATTCCAAATTAAAAAAAAAAGAATAAGAAATAATTATAACACCAAATATCTGCCATTCCCATGTTATTTACAAATTGTAATAGTATACTGTGTTTGTAATATAGGTGAAACCATGGAGTTTCAATGTACAGTTGGATGTGTATTCCATCTATTGTTCCATGCTATTTTAGAAATATTTTTTCCAATATTTCCATAATTCAAGATTGAATGAACGCACATACGAGATTCAACAAGTGTGTTCGGTTGGGAATGACGGAAATTTGACTAACCTTGGTGTTTAAAAGGAGAAATATTTCAATATACCCTATTGAAATCTTATTTTACTAAACTATTAGTTTCAGAATTCTTTTCAGTCAGTAATAATATTAATTTTTTATATTTTGTGCAATTGATGGCACAGTATTCCACATTAAAAAAGAATAAGAAATAATTATAACACCAAATATCTGCCATTCCCATGTTATTTACAAATTGTAATAGTATACTGTGTTTGTAGTATAGGTGAAACCATGGAGTTTCAATGTACAGTTGGATGTGTATTCCATCTATTGTTCCATGCTATTTTAGAATTATTTTTTCCAATATTTCCATAATTCAAGATTGAATGAACGCACATACGAAATTCAACAAGTGTGTTCGGTTGGGAATGACGGAAATTTGACTAACCTTGGTGTTTAAAATGAGAAATATTTCAATATACCCTATTGAAATCTTATTTTACTAAACTATTAGTTTCAGAATTCTTTTCAGTCAGTAATAATATTAATTTTTTATATTTTAAGCAATTGATGGCTTAGTTTTCCACATTAAAAAAGAATAAGAAATAATTATAACACCAAATATCTGCCATTCCCATGTTATTTACAAATTGTAATAGTATTCTGTGTTTGTAGTTTAAGTGAAACCATGGAGTTTCAATGTACAGTTGGATGTGTATTCCATCTATTGTTCCATGGTATTTTAGAAATCTTTGCCAATAATTCCATTATTCAAAATTGAATGAACGCACATACGAAATACAACAACTGTGTTCGTTTGGAAACGACGGACAATTGACTAATCTTGGTGTTTAAAATGAGAAAGATTTCAATCTATCCCATTGATATCTGATTTTACTAAACTATTAGTTTCAGAATTCTTTTCAGTCAGTTATAAAATTTATTTTTTATATTTTGTGCAATTGATGGCACAATATTCCAAATTAAAAAAAAAAAAAGATTAAGAAATAATTATAACACCAAATATCTGCCATTCCCATGTTATTTACAAATTGTAATAGTATTCTGTGTTTGTAGTTTAAGTGAAACCATGGAGTTTCAATGTACAGTTGGATGTGTATTCCATCTATTGTTCCATGGTATTTTAGAAATCTTTGCCAATAATTCCATAATTCAAGATTGAATGAACGCACATACGAAATTAAACAAGTGTGTTCGGTTGGGAATGACGGAAATTTGACTAACCTTGGTGTTTAAAATGAGAAATATTTCAATATACCCTATTGAAATCTCATTTTACTAAACTATTAGTTTCAGAATTCTTTTCAGTCAGTAATAATATTAATTTTTTATATTTTGTGCAATTGATGGCACAGTATTCCACATTAAAAAAGAATAAGAAATAATTATAACACCAAATATCTGCCATTCCCATGTTATTTACAAATTGTAATAGTATACTGTGTTTGTAGTATAGGTGAAACCATGGAGTTTCAATGTACAATTGGATGTGTATTCCATCTATTGTTCCATGCTATTTTAGAAATATTTTTTCCAATATTTCCATAATTCAAGATTGAATGAACGCACATACGAAATTCAACAAGTGTGTTCGTTTGGAAATGACGGACAATTGACTAATCTTGGTGTTTAAAATGAGAAAGATTTCAATCTATCCCATTGAAATCTGATTTTGCTAAACTATTAGTTTCAGAATTCTTTTCAGTCAGTAATAAAATTTGTTTTTTATAATTTGTGCAATTGATGGCACAATATTTCAAATTTAAAAAAAAGAATAAGAAATAATTATAACACCAAATATCTGCCATTCCCATGTTATTTACAAATTGTAATAGTATTCTGTGTTTGTAGTTTAAGTGAAACCATGGAGTTTCAATGTACAGTTGGATGTGTATTCCATCTATTGTTCCATGGTATTTTAGAAATCTTTGCCAATATTTCCATTATTCAAAATTAAATGAACGCACATACGAAATTCAACAACTGTGTTCGTTTGGAAATGACGGACAATTGACTAATCTTGGTGTTTAAAATGAGAAAGATTTCAATCTATCCCATTGAAATCTGATTTTGCTAAACTATTAGATTCAGAATTCTTTTCAGTCAGTAATAAAATTTGTTTTTTATATTTTGTGCAATTGATGGCACAATATTTCAAATTAAAAAAAAAAGAATAAGAAATAATTATCACACCAAATATCTGCCATTCCCAAGTTATTTACAAATTGTAATACTATACTGTGTTTGTAGTATAAGTGAAACCATGTAGTTTCAAAGTACAGTTGGATGTGTATTCCATCTATTGTTCCATGGTATTTTAAAAATCTTTGCCAATATTTCCATTTTTCAAGATTGAATGAACGCACATACGAAATTCAACAAGTGTATTCGTTTGTGAAAGATGAAATGTTGACTAATCTTGGAGTTTAAAATGAGAAAGATTTCAATCTATCCCATTGAAATCTGATTTTACTAAACTATTAGTTTCAGAAATCTTTTCAGTCAGTAATAAAATTTATTTTTTATATTTTGTGCAATTGATGGCACAGTATTCCAAATTTAAAAAAAACAGAATAGGAAATAATTATAACACCAAATATCTGCCATTCCCAAGTTATTTACAAATTGTAATACTATACTGTGTTTGTAGTATAAGTGAAACCATGGAGTTTCAATGTACAGTTGGATGTGTATTCCATCTATTGTTCCATGGTATTTTAGAAATCTTTGCTAATATTTCCATTAATCAAAATTGAATGAACGCACATACGAAATTCAACAAGTGTGTTCGTTTGGAAATGACGGAGAATTGACTAATCTTGGTGTTTAAAATGAGAAAGATTGCAATGTATCCCTTTGAAATCTGATTTTTCTGAACTATTAGTTTCAGAATTCTTTTCAGTCAGTAATAAAATTTATTTTTTATATTTTGTGCAATTGATGGCACAGTATTCCAAATTAAAAAAAAAACAGAATAGGAAATAATTATAACACCAAATATCTGCCATTCCCATGTTATTAACAAATTGTAATAGTATTCTGTTTTTGTAGTATAAGTGAAACCATGGAGTTTTAATGTACAGTTGGATGTGTATTCCATCTATTGTTCCATGGTATTTTAGAAATCTTTGCCAATATTTCCATTATTCAAAATTGAATGAATGCACATACGAAATTCAACAAGTGTGTTCGTTTGGAAATGACGGACAATTGACTAATCTTGGTGTTTAAAATGAGAAAGATTTCAATCTATCACATTGAAATCTGATTTTGCTAAACTATTAGATTCAGAATTCTTTTCAGTCAGTAATAAAATTTGTTTTTTATATTTTGTGCAATTGATGGCACAATATTTCAAATTAAAAAAAAAAGAAGAAGAAATAATTATCACACCAAATATCTGCCATTCCCAAGTTATTTACAAATTGTAATACTATACTGTGTTTGTAGTATAAGTGAAACCATGTAGTTTCAAAGTACAGTTGGATGTGTATTCCATCTATTGTTCCATGGTATTTTAAAAATCTTTGCCAATATTTCCATTTTTCAAGATTGAATGAACGCACATACGAAATTCAACAAGTGTATTCGTTTGTGAAAGATGAAATGTTGACTAATCTTGGAGTTTAAAATGAGAAAGATTTCAATCTATCCCATTGAAATCTGATTTTACTAAACTATTAGTTTCAGAAATCTTTTCAGTCAGTAATAAAATTTATTTTTTATATTTTGTGCAATTGATGGCACAGTATTCCAAATTAAAAAAAAACAGAATAGGAAATAATTATAACACCAAATATCTGCCATTCCCAAGTTATTTACAAATTGTAATACTATACTGTGTTTGTAGTATAAGTGAAACCATGGAGTTTCAATGTACAGTTGGATGTGTATTCCATCTATTGTTCCATGGTATTTTAGAAATCTTTGCTAATATTTCCATTAATCAAAATTGAATGAACGCACATACGAAATTCAACAAGTGTGTTCGTTTGGAAATGACGGAGAATTGACTAATCTTGGTGTTTAAAATGAGAAAGATTGCAATGTATCCCTTTGAAATCTGATTTTTCTGAACTATTAGTTTCAGAATTCTTTTCAGTCAGTAATAAAATTTATTTTTTATATTTTGTGCAATTGATGGCACAGTATTCCAAATTTAAAAAAAAACAGAATAGGAAATAATTATAACACCAAATATCTGCCATTCCCATGTTATTAACAAATTGTAATAGTATTCTGTTTTTGTAGTATAAGTGAAACCATGGAGTTTTAATGTACAGTTGGATGTGTATTCCATCTATTGTTCCATGGTATTTTAGAAATCTTTGCCAATATTTCCATTATTCAAAATTGAATGAATGCACATACGAAATTCAACAAGTGTGTTCGTTTGGAAATGACGGACAATTGACTAATCTTGGTGTTTAAAATGAGAAAGATTTCAATCTATCCCATTGAAATCTGATTTTGCTAAACTATTAGTTCCAGAATTCTTTTCAGTCAGTAATAAAATTTGTTTTTTATATTTTGTGCAATTGATTGCACAATATTTCAAATTTAAAAAAAAGAATAAGAAATAATTATAACACCAAATATCTGCCATTCCCATGTTATTTACAAATTGTAATAGTATTCTGTGTTTGTAGTTTAAGTGAAACCATGGAGTTTCAATGTACAGTTGGATGTGTATTCCATCTATTGTTCCATGGTATTTTAGAAATCTTTGCCAATATTTCCATTATTCAAAATTAAATGAACGCACATACGAAATTCAACAACTGTGTTCGTTTGGAAATGACGGACAATTGACTAATCTTGGTGTTTAAAATGAGAAAGATTTCAATCTATCCCATTGAAATCTGATTTTGCTAAACTATTAGATTCAGAATTCTTTTCAGTCAGTAATAAAATTTGTTTTTTATATTTTGTGCAATTGATGGCACAATATTTCAAATTAAAAAAAAAAAGAATAAGAAATAATTATCACACCAAATATCTGCCATTCCCAAGTTATTTACAAATTGTAATACTATACTGTGTTTGTAGTATAAGTGAAACCATGGAGTTTCAATGTACAGTTGGATGTGTATTCCATCTATTGTTCCATGGTATTTTAAAAATCTTTGCCAATATTTCCATTTTTCAAGATTGAATGAACTCACATACGAAATTCAACAAGTGTGTTGGTTTGGGAAAGATGAAATGTAGACTAATCTTGGAGTTTAAAATGAGAAAGATTTCAATCTATCCCATTGAAATCTGATTTTACTAAACTATTAGTTTCAGAATTCTTTTCAGTCAGTAATAAAATTTATTTTTTATATTTTGTGCAATTTTGATGGCACAGTATTCCACATAAAAAAAGAATAAGAAATAATTATAACACCAAATATCTGCCATTCCCATGTTATTTACAAATTGTAATAGTATTCTGTGTTTGTAGTATATGTGAAACCATGGAGTTTCAATGTACAGTTGGATGTGTATTCCTTCTATTGTTATATGGTATTTTAGAAATCTTTGCCGATATTTCCATTATTCCAAATTGAATGAACGCACATACGAAATTCAACAAGTGTGTTCGTTTGGAAATGACGGAGAATTGACTAATCTTGGTGTTTAAAATGAGAAAGATTTCAATGTATCCCATTGAAATCTGATTTTTCTAAACTATTAGTTTCACAATTCTTTTCAGTCAGTAATAAAATTTATTTTTTATATTTTGTGCAATTTTGATGGCACAGTATTCCATATTAAAAAAAAACAGAATAGGAAATAATTATAACACCAAATATCTGCCATTCCCATGTTATTAACAAATTGTAATAGAATTCTGTGTTTGTAGTTTAAGTGAAACCATGGAGTTTCAATGTACAGTTGGATGTGTATTCCATCTATTGTTCCATGGTATTTTAGAAATATTTGCCAATATTTCCATAATTCAAAATTGAATGAACGCACATATGAAATTCAACAAGTGTGTTCGTTTGGAAATGACGGACAATTGACTAATCTTGGTGTTTAAAATGAGAAAGATTTCAATCTATCCCATTGAAATCTGATTTTGCTAAACTATTAGATTCAGAATTCTTTTCAGTCAGTAATAAAATTTGTTTTTTATATTTGGTGCAATTGATGGCACAATATTTCAAATTAAAAAAAAAGAATAAGAAGTAATTATCACACCAAATATCTGCCATTCCCAAGTTATTTACAAATTGTAATATTATACTGTGTTTGTAGTATAAGTGAAACCATGGAGTTTCAATGTACAGTTGGATGTGTATTCCATCTATTGTTCCATGGTATTTTAGAAATCTTTGCCAATAATTCCATTATTCAAGATTGAATGAACGAACATACGAAATTCAACAAGTGTGTTCGGTTGGGAATGACGGAAATTTGACTAACCTTGGTGTTTAAAGTGAGAAATATTTCAATATACTCTATTGAAATCTTATTTTACTAAACTATTAGTTTCAGAATTCTTTTCAGTCAGTAATAATATTAATTTTTTATATTTTGTGCAATTGATGGCACAGTATTCCACATTAAAAAAGAATAAGAAATAATTATAACACCAAATATCTGCCATTCCCATGTTATTTACAAATTGTATTAGTATTCTGTGTTTGTAGTTTAAGTGAAACCATGGAGTTTCAATGTACAGTTGGATGTGTATTCCATCTATTGTTCCATGGTATTTTAGAAATCTTTGCCAATAATTACATTATTCAAGATTGAATGAACGAACATACGAAATTCAACACGTGTGTTCGTTTGGGAATGATGGAATGTTGACTAATCTTGGAGTTTAAAATGAGAAAGATTTCAATCTATCCCATTGAAATCTGATTTTACTAAACTATTAGTTTCAGAATTCTTTTCAGTCAGTAATAAAATTTATTTTTTATATTTTGTGCAATTGATGGCACAATATTCCAAATTAAAAAAAAAAAAAGATTAAGAAATAATTATAACACCAAATATCTGCCATTCCCCTGTTATTTACAAATTGTAATAGTATTCTGTGTTTGTAGTTTAAGTGAAACCATGGAGTTTCAATGTACAGTTGGATGTGTATTCCATCTATTGTTCCATGGTATTTTAGAAATCTTTGCCAATAATTCCATAATTCAAGATTGAATGAACGCACATACGAAATTAAACAAGTGTGTTCGGTTGGGAATGACGGAAATTTGACTAACCTTGGTGTTTAAAATGAGAAATATTTCAATATACCCTATTGAAATCTTATTTTACTAAACTATTAGTTTCAGAATTCTTTTCAGTCAGTAATAATATTAATTTTTTATATTTTGTGCAATTGATGGCACAGTATTCCACATTAAAAAAGAATAAGAAATAATTATAACACCAAATATCTGCCATTCCCATGTTATTTACAAATTGTAATAGTATACTGTGTTTGTAGTATAGGTGAAACCATGGAGTTTCAATGTACAGTTGGATGTGTTTTCCATCTATTGTTCCATGCTATTTTAGAAATATTTTTTCCAATATTTCCATAATTCAAGATTGAATGAACGCACATACGAAATTCAACAAGTGTGTTCGGTTGGGAATGACGGAAATTTGACTAACCTTGGTGTTTAAAATGAGAAATATTTCAATATACCCTATTGTAATCTTATTTTACTGAACTATTAGTTTCAGAATTCTTTTCAGTCAGTAATAATATTAATTTTTTATATTTTGTGCAATTGATGGCTCAGTTTTCCACATTAAAAAAGAATAAGAAATAATTATAACACCAAATATCTGCCATTCCCATGTTATTTACAAATTGTAATAGTATTCTGTGTTTGTAGTTTAAGTGAAACCATGGAGTTTCAATGTACAGTTGGATGTGTATTCCATCTATTGTTCCATGGTATTTTAGAAATCTTTGCCAATAATTCCATTATTCAAAATTGAATGAACGCACATACGAATTACAACAACTGTGTTCGTTTGGAAATGACGGACAATTGACTAATCTTGGTGTTTAAAATGAGAAAGATTTCAATCTATCCCATTGAAATCTGATTTTACTAAACTATTAGTTTCAGAATTCTTTTCAGTCAGTAATAAAATTTATTTTTTATATTTTGTGCAATTTTGATGGCACAATATTCCAAATTAAAAAAAAAAAGAATAAGAAATAATTATAACACCAAATATCTGCCATTCCCATGTTATTTACAAATTGTAATAGTATTCTGTGTTTGTAGTTTAAGTGAAACCATGGAGTTTCAATGTACAGTTGGATGTGTATTCCATCTATTGTTCCATGGTATTTTAGAAATCTTTGCCAATAATTCCATAATTCAAGATTGAATGAACGCACATACGAAATTCAACAAGTGTGTTCGGTTGGGAATGACGGAAATTTGACTAACCTTGGTGTTTAAAATGAGAAATATTTCAATATACCCTATTGAAATCTTATTTTACTAAACTATTAGGTTCAGAATTCTTTTCAGTCAGTAATAATATTAATTTTTTATATTTTGTGCAATTGATGGCACAGTATTCCACATTAAAAAAGAATAAGAAATAATTATAACACCAAATATCTGCCATTCCCATGTTATTTACAAATTGTAATAGTATACTGTGTTTGTAGTATAGGTGAAACCATGGAGTTTCAATGTACAGTTGGATGTGTATTCCATCTATTGTTCCATGCTATTTTAGAAATATTTTTTCCAATATTTCCATAATTCAAGATTGAATGAACGCACATACGAAATTCAACAAGTGTGTTCGGTTGGGAATGACGGAAATTTGACTAACCTTGGTGTTTAAAATGAGAAATATTTCAATATACCCTATTGAAATCTTATTTTACTAAACTATTAGTTTCAGAATTCTTTTCAGTCAGTAATAATATTAATTTTTTATATTTTGTGCAATTGATGGCTCAGTTTTCCACATTAAAAAAGAATAAGAAATAATTATAACACCAAATATCTGCCATTCCCATGTTATTTACAAATTGTAATAGTATTCTGTGTTTGTACTTTAAGTGAAACCATGGAGTTTCAATGTACAGTTGGATGTGTATTCCATCTATTGTTCCATGGTATTTTAGAAATCTTTGCCAATAATTCCATTATTCAAAATTGAATGAACGCACATACGAAATACAACAACTGTGTTCGTTTGGAAATGACGGACAATTGACTAATCTTGGTGTTTAAAATGAGAAAGATTTCAATCTATCCCATTGAAATCTGATTTTACTAAACTATTAGTTTCAGAATTCTTTTCAGTCAGTAATAAAATTTATTTTTTATATTTTGTGCAATTGATGGCACAATATTCCAAATTAAAAAAAAAAGAATAAGAAATAATTATAACACCAAATATCTGCCATTCCCATGTTATTTACAAATTGTAATAGTATTCTGTGTTTGTAGTATAAGTGAAACCATGGAGTTTCAATGTACAGTTGGATGTGTATTCCTTCTATTGGTATATGGTATTTTAGAAATCTTTGCCGATATTTCCATTATTCAAATTGAATGAACGCACATACGAAATTCAACAAGTGTGTTCGTTTGGAAATGACGGAGAATTGACTAATCTTGGTGTTTAAAATGAGAAAGATTTCAATGTATCCCATTGAAATCTGATTTTTCTAAACTATTAGTTTCAGAATTCTTTTCTGTCAGTAATAAAATTTATTTTTTATATTTTGTGCAATTTTGATGGCACAGTATTCCATATTAAAAAAAAAACAGAATAGGAAATAATTATAACACCAAATATCTGTCATTCCCATGTTATTAACAAATTGTAATAGTATTCTGTGTTTGTAGTTTAAGTGAAACCATGGAGTTTCAATGTACAGTTGGATGTGTATTCCATCTATTGTTCCATGGTATTTTAGAAATATTTGCCAATATTTCCATTATTCAAAATTGAATGAACGCACATACGAAATTCAACAAGTGTGTTCGGTTGGGAATGACGGAAATTTGACTAACCTTGGTGTTTAAAGTGAGAAATATTTCAATATACTCTATTGAAATCTTATTTTACTAAACTATTAGTTTCAGAATTCTTTTCAGTCAGTAATAAAATTTATTTTTTATATTTTGTGCAATTTTGATGGCACAATATTCCAAATTAAAAAAAAAAGAATAAGAAATAATTATAACACCAAATATCTGCCATTCCCATGTTATTTACAAATTGTAATAGTATTCTGTGTTTGTAGTTTAAGTGAAACCATGGAGTTTCAATGTACAGTTGGATGTGTATTCCATCTATTGTTCCATGGTATTTTAGAAATCTTTGCCAATAATTCCATAATTCAAGATTGAATGAACGCACATACGAAATTCAACAAGTGTGTTCGGTTGGGAATGACGGAAATTTGACTAACCTTGGTGTTTAAAATGAGAAATATTTCAATATACCCTATTGAAATCTTATTTTACTAAACTATTAGGTTCAGAATTCTTTTCAGTCAGTAATAATATTAATTTTTTATATTTTGTGCAATTGATGGCACAGTATTCCACATTAAAAAAGAATAAGAAATAATTATAACACCAAATATCTGCCATTCCCATGTTATTTACAAATTGTAATAGTATACTGTGTTTGTAGTATAGGTGAAACCATGGAGTTTCAATGTACAGTTGGATGTGTATTCCATCTATTGTTCCATGCTATTTTAGAAATATTTTTTCCAATATTTCCATAATTCAAGATTGAATGAACGCACATACGAAATTCAACAAGTGTGTTCGGTTGGGAATGACGGAAATTTGACTAACCTTGGTGTTTAAAATGAGAAATATTTCAATATACCCTATTGAAATCTTATTTTACTAAACTATTAGTTTCAGAATTCTTTTCAGTCAGTAATAATATTAATTTTTTATATTTTGTGCAATTGATGGCTCAGTTTTCCACATTAAAAAAGAATAAGAAATAATTATAACACCAAATACCTGCCATTCCCATGTTATTTACAAATTGTAATAGTATTCTGTGTTTGTACTTTAAGTGAAACCATGGAGTTTCAATGTACAGTTGGATGTGTATTCCATCTATTGTTCCATGGTATTTTAGAAATCTTTGCCAATAATTCCATTATTCAAAATTGAATGAACGCACATACGAAATACAACAACTGTGTTCGTTTGGAAATGACGGACAATTGACTAATCTTGGTGTTTAAAATGAGAAAGATTTCAATCTATCCCATTGAAATCTGATTTTACTAAACTATTAGTTTCAGAATTCTTTTCAGTCAGTAATAAAATTTATTTTTTATATTTTGTGCAATTGATGGCACAATATTCCAAATTAAAAAAAAAGAATAAGAAATAATTATAACACCAAATATCTGCCATTCCCATGTTATTTACAAATTGTAATAGTATTCTGTGTTTGTAGTATAAGTGAAACCATGGAGTTTCAATGTACAGTTGGATGTGTATTCCTTCTATTGGTATATGGTATTTTAGAAATCTTTGCCGATATTTCCATTATTCAAATTGAATGAACGCACATACGAAATTCAACAAGTGTGTTCGTTTGGAAATGACGGAGAATTGACTAATCTTGGTGTTTAAAATGAGAAAGATTTCAATGTATCCCATTGAAATCTGATTTTTCTAAACTATTAGTTTCAGAATTCTTTTCTGTCAGTAATAAAATTTATTTTTTATATTTTGTGCAATTTTGATGGCACAGTATTCCATATTAAAAAAAAAACAGAATAGGAAATAATTATAACACCAAATATCTGTCATTCCCATGTTATTAACAAATTGTAATAGTATTCTGTGTTTGTAGTTTAAGTGAAACCATGGAGTTTCAATGTACAGTTGGATGTGTATTCCATCTATTGTTCCATGGTATTTTAGAAATATTTGCCAATATTTCCATTATTCAAAATTGAATGAACGCACATACGAAATTCAACAAGTGTGTTCGGTTGGGAATGACGGAAATTTGACTAACCTTGGTGTTTAAAATGAGAAATATTTCAATATACCCTATTGAAATCTTATTTTACTAAACTATTAGGTTCAGAATTCTTTTCAGTCAGTAATAATATTAATTTTTTATATTTTGTGCAATTGATGGCACAGTATTCCACATTAAAAAAGAATAAGAAATAATTATAACACCAAATATCTGCCATTCCCATGTTATTTACAAATTGTAATAGTATACTGTGTTTGTAGTATAGGTGAAACCATGGAGTTTCAATGTACAGTTGGATGTGTATTCCATCTATTGTTCCATGCTATTTTAGAAATATTTTTTCCAATATTTCCATAATTCAAGATTGAATGAACGCACATACGAAATTCAACAAGTGTGTTCGGTTGGGAATGACGGAAATTTGACTAACCTTGGTGTTTAAAATGAGAAATATTTCAATATACCCTATTGAAATCTTATTTTACTAAACTATTAGTTTCAGAATTCTTTTCAGTCAGTAATAATATTAATTTTTTATATTTTGTGCAATTGATGGCTCAGTTTTCCACATTAAAAAAGAATAAGAAATAATTATAACACCAAATACCTGCCATTCCCATGTTATTTACAAATTGTAATAGTATTCTGTGTTTGTACTTTAAGTGAAACCATGGAGTTTCAATGTACAGTTGGATGTGTATTCCATCTATTGTTCCATGGTATTTTAGAAATCTTTGCCAATAATTCCATTATTCAAAATTGAATGAACGCACATACGAAATACAACAACTGTGTTCGTTTGGAAATGACGGACAATTGACTAATCTTGGTGTTTAAAATGAGAAAGATTTCAATCTATCCCATTGAAATCTGATTTTACTAAACTATTAGTTTCAGAATTCTTTTCAGTCAGTAATAAAATTTATTTTTTATATTTTGTGCAATTGATGGCACAATATTCCAAATTAAAAAAAAAGAATAAGAAATAATTATAACACCAAATATCTGCCATTCCCATGTTATTTACAAATTGTAATAGTATTCTGTGTTTGTAGTATAAGTGAAACCATGGAGTTTCAATGTACAGTTGGATGTGTATTCCTTCTATTGGTATATGGTATTTTAGAAATCTTTGCCGATATTTCCATTATTCAAATTGAATGAACGCACATACGAAATTCAACAAGTGTGTTCGTTTGGAAATGACGGAGAATTGACTAATCTTGGTGTTTAAAATGAGAAAGATTTCAATGTATCCCATTGAAATCTGATTTTTCTAAACTATTAGTTTCAGAATTCTTTTCTGTCAGTAATAAAATTTATTTTTTATATTTTGTGCAATTTTGATGGCACAGTATTCCATATTAAAAAAAAAACAGAATAGGAAATAATTATAACACCAAATATCTGTCATTCCCATGTTATTAACAAATTGTAATAGTATTCTGTGTTTGTAGTTTAAGTGAAACCATGGAGTTTCAATGTACAGTTGGATGTGTATTCCATCTATTGTTCCATGGTATTTTAGAAATATTTGCCAATATTTCCATTATTCAAAATTGAATGAACGCACATACGAAATTCAACAAGTGTGTTCGGTTGGGAATGACGGAAATTTGACTAACCTTGGTGTTTAAAGTGAGAAATATTTCAATATACTCTATTGAAATCTTATTTTACTAAACTATTAGTTTCAGAATTCTTTTCAGTCAGTAATAAAATTTATTTTTTATATTTTGTGCAATTGATGGCACAATATTCCAAATTAAAAAAAAAAAAGATTAAGAAATAATTATAACACCAAATATCTGCCATTCCCATGTTATTTACAAATTGTAATAGTATTCTGTGTTTGTAGTTTAAGTGAAACCATGGAGTTTCAATGTACAGTTGGATGTGTATTCCATCTATTGTTCCATGGTATTTTAGAAATCTTTGCCAATAATTCCATAATTCAAGATTGAATGAACGCACATACGAAATTAAACAAGTGTGTTCGGTTGGGAATGACGGAAATTTGACTAACCTTGGTGTTTAAAATGAGAAATATTTCAATATACCCTATTGAAATCTTATTTTACTAAACTATTAGTTTCAGAATTCTTTTCAGTCAGTAATAATATTAATTTTTTATATTTTGTGCAATTGATGGCACAGTATTCCACATTAAAAAAGAATAAGAAATAATTATAACACCAAATATCTGCCATTCCCATGTTATTTACAAATTGTATTAGTATTCTGTGTTTGTAGTTTAAGTGAAACCATGGAGTTTCAATGTACAGTTGGATGTGTATTCCATCTATTGTTCCATGGTATTTTAGAAATCTTTGCCAATAATTACATTATTCAAGATTGAATGAACGAACATACGAAATTCAACACGTGTGTTCGTTTGGGAATGATGGAATGTTGACTAATCTTGGAGTTTAAAATGAGAAAGATTTCAATCTATCCCATTGAAATCTGATTTTACTAAACTATTAGTTTCAGAATTCTTTTCAGTCAGTAATAAAATTTATTTTTTATATTTTGTGCAATTGATGGCACAATATTCCAAATTAAAAAAAAAAAAGATTAAGAAATAATTATAACACCAAATATCTGCCATTCCCATGTTATTTACAAATTGTAATAGTATTCTGTGTTTGTAGTTTAAGTGAAACCATGGAGTTTCAATGTACAGTTGGATGTGTATTCCATCTATTGTTCCATGGTATTTTAGAAATCTTTGCCAATAATTCCATAATTCAAGATTGAATGAACGCACATACGAAATTAAACAAGTGTGTTCGGTTGGGAATGACGGAAATTTGACTAACCTTGGTGTTTAAAATGAGAAATATTTCAATATACCCTATTGAAATCTTATTTTACTAAACTATTAGTTTCAGAATTCTTTTCAGTCAGTAATAATATTAATTTTTTATATTTTGTGCAATTGATGGCACAGTATTCCACATTAAAAAAGAATAAGAAATAATTATAACACCAAATATCTGCCATTCCCATGTTATTTACAAATTGTAATAGTATACTGTGTTTGTAGTATAGGTGAAACCATGGAGTTTCAATGTACAGTTGGATGTGTTTTCCATCTATTGTTCCATGCTATTTTAGAAATATTTTTTCCAATATTTCCATAATTCAAGATTGAATGAACGCACATACGAAATTCAACAAGTGTGTTCGGTTGGGAATGACGGAAATTTGACTAACCTTGGTGTTTAAAATGAGAAATATTTCAATATACCCTATTGTAATCTTATTTTACTGAACTATTAGTTTCAGAATTCTTTTCAGTCAGTAATAATATTAATTTTTTATATTTTGTGCAATTGATGGCTCAGTTTTCCACATTAAAAAAGAATAAGAAATAATTATAACACCAAATATCTGCCATTCCCATGTTATTTACAAATTGTAATAGTATTCTGTGTTTGTAGTTTAAGTGAAACCATGGAGTTTCAATGTACAGTTGGATGTGTATTCCATCTATTGTTCCATGGTATTTTAGAAATCTTTGCCAATAATTCCATTATTCAAAATTGAATGAACGCACATACGAATTACAACAACTGTGTTCGTTTGGAAATGACGGACAATTGACTAATCTTGGTGTTTAAAATGAGAAAGATTTCAATCTATCCCATTGAAATCTGATTTTACTAAACTATTAGTTTCAGAATTCTTTTCAGTCAGTAATAAAATTTATTTTTTATATTTTGTGCAATTTTGATGGCACAATATTCCAAATTAAAAAAAAAAAAAGAATAAGAAATAATTATAACACCAAATATCTGCCATTCCCATGTTATTTACAAATTGTAATAGTATTCTGTGTTTGTAGTTTAAGTGAAACCATGGAGTTTCAATGTACAGTTGGATGTGTATTCCATCTATTGTTCCATGGTATTTTAGAAATCTTTGCCAATAATTCCATAATTCAAGATTGAATGAACGCACATACGAAATTCAACAAGTGTGTTCGGTTGGGAATGACGGAAATTTGACTAACCTTGGTGTTTAAAATGAGAAATATTTCAATATACCCTATTGAAATCTTATTTTACTAAACTATTAGGTTCAGAATTCTTTTCAGTCAGTAATAATATTAATTTTTTATATTTTGTGCAATTGATGGCACAGTATTCCACATTAAAAAAGAATAAGAAATAATTATAACACCAAATATCTGCCATTCCCATGTTATTTACAAATTGTAATAGTATACTGTGTTTGTAGTATAGGTGAAACCATGGAGTTTCAATGTACAGTTGGATGTGTATTCCATCTATTGTTCCATGCTATTTTAGAAATATTTTTTCCAATATTTCCATAATTCAAGATTGAATGAACGCACATACGAAATTCAACAAGTGTGTTCGGTTGGGAATGACGGAAATTTGACTAACCTTGGTGTTTAAAATGAGAAATATTTCAATATACCCTATTGAAATCTTATTTTACTAAACTATTAGTTTCAGAATTCTTTTCAGTCAGTAATAATATTAATTTTTTATATTTTGTGCAATTGATGGCTCAGTTTTCCACATTAAAAAAGAATAAGAAATAATTATAACACCAAATATCTGCCATTCCCATGTTATTTACAAATTGTAATAGTATTCTGTGTTTGTACTTTAAGTGAAACCATGGAGTTTCAATGTACAGTTGGATGTGTATTCCATCTATTGTTCCATGGTATTTTAGAAATCTTTGCCAATAATTCCATTATTCAAAATTGAATGAACGCACATACGAAATACAACAACTGTGTTCGTTTGGAAATGACGGACAATTGACTAATCTTGGTGTTTAAAATGAGAAAGATTTCAATCTATCCCATTGAAATCTGATTTTACTAAACTATTAGTTTCAGAATTCTTTTCAGTCAGTAATAAAATTTATTTTTTATATTTTGTGCAATTGATGGCACAATATTCCAAATTAAAAAAAAAAGAATAAGAAATAATTATAACACCAAATATCTGCCATTCCCATGTTATTTACAAATTGTAATAGTATTCTGTGTTTGTAGTATAAGTGAAACCATGGAGTTTCAATGTACAGTTGGATGTGTATTCCTTCTATTGGTATATGGTATTTTAGAAATCTTTGCCGATATTTCCATTATTCAAATTGAATGAACGCACATACGAAATTCAACAAGTGTGTTCGTTTGGAAATGACGGAGAATTGACTAATCTTGGTGTTTAAAATGAGAAAGATTTCAATGTATCCCATTGAAATCTGATTTTTCTAAACTATTAGTTTCAGAATTCTTTTCTGTCAGTAATAAAATTTATTTTTTATATTTTGTGCAATTTTGATGGCACAGTATTCCATATTAAAAAAAAAACAGAATAGGAAATAATTATAACACCAAATATCTGTCATTCCCATGTTATTAACAAATTGTAATAGTATTCTGTGTTTGTAGTTTAAGTGAAACCATGGAGTTTCAATGTACAGTTGGATGTGTATTCCATCTATTGTTCCATGGTATTTTAGAAATATTTGCCAATATTTCCATTATTCAAAATTGAATGAACGCACATATGAAATTCAACAAGTGTGTTCGTTTGGAAATGACGGACAATTGACTAATCTTGGTGTTTAAAATGAGAAAGATTTCAATATACCCTATTGAAATCTTATTTTACTAAACTATTAGTTTCAGAATTCTTTTCAGTCAGTAATAATATTAATTTTTTATATTTTGTGCAATTGATGGCACAGTATTCCACATTAAAAAAGAATAAGAAATAATTATAACACCAAATATCTGCCATTCCCATGTTATTTACAAATTGTAATAGTATTCTGTGTTTGTACTTTAAGTGAAACCATGGAGTTTCAATGTACAGTTGGATGTGTATTCCATCTATTGTTCCATGGTATTTTAGAAATCTTTGCCAATAATTCAATTATTCAAGATTGAATGAACGAACATACGAAATTCAACACGTGTGTTCGTTTGGGAATGATGGAATGTTGACTAATCTTGGAGTTTAAAATGAGAAATATTTCAATATACCCTATTGAAATCTTATTTTACTAAACTATTAGTTTCAGAATTCTTTTCAGTCAGTAATAATATTAATTTTTTATATTTTGTGCAATTGATGGCACAGTATTCCACATTAAAAAAGAATAAGAAATAATTATAACACCAAATATCTGCCATTCCCATGTTATTTACAAATTGTAATAGTATACTGTGTTTGTAGTATAGGTGAAACCATGGAGTTTCAATGTACAGTTGGATGTGTTTTCCATCTATTGTTCCATGCTATTTTAGAAATATTTTTTCCAATATTTCCATAATTCAAGATTGAATGAACGCACATACGAAATTCAACAAGTGTGTTCGGTTGGGAATGACGGAAATTTGACTAACCTTGGTGTTTAAAATGAGAAATATTTCAATATACCCTATTGTAATCTTATTTTACTAAACTATTAGTTTCAGAATTCTTTTCAGTCAGTAATAATATTAATTTTTTATATTTTGTGCAATTGATGGCTCAGTTTTCCACATTAAAAAAGAATAAGAAATAATTATAACACCAAATATCTGCCATTCCCATGTTATTTACAAATTGTAATAGTATTCTGTGTTTGTAGTTTAAGTGAAACCATGGACTTTCAATGTACAGTTGGATGTGTATTCCATCTATTGTTCCATGGTATTTTAGAAATCTTTGCCAATAATTCCATTATTCAAAATTGAATGAACGCACATACGAATTACAACAACTGTGTTCGTTTGGAAATGACGGACAATTGACTAATCTTGGTGTTTAAAATGAGAAAGATTTCAATCTATCCCATTGAAATCTGATTTTTCTAAACTATTAGTTTCAGAATTCTTTCCAGTCAGTAATAAAATTTATTTTTTATATTTTGTGCAATTGATGGCACAATATTCCAAATTAAAAAAAAAAAGAATAAGAAATAATTATAACACCAAATATCTGCCATTCCCATGTTATTTACAAATTGTAATAGTATTCTGTGTTTGTAGTTTAAGTGAAACCATGGAGTTTCAATGTACAGTTGGATGTGTATTCCATCTATTGTTCCATGGTATTTTAGAAATCTTTGCCAATAATTCCATAATTCAAGATTGAATGAACGCACATACGAAATTCAACAAGTGTGTTCGGTTGGGAATGACGGAAATTTGACTAACCTTGGTGTTTAAAATGAGAAATATTTCAATATACCCTATTGAAATCTTATTTTACTAAACTATTAGTTTCAGAATTCTTTTCAGTCAGTAATAATATTAATTTTTTATATGTTGTGCAATTGATGGCACAGTATTCCACATTAAAAAAGAATAAGAAATAATTATAACACCAAATATCTGCCATTCCCATGTTATTTACAAATTGTAATAGTATACTGTGTTTGTAGTATAGGTGAAACCATGGAGTTTCAATGTACAGTTGGATGTGTATTCCATCTATTGTTCCATGCTATTTTAGAAATATTTTTTCCAATATTTCCATAATTCAAGATTGAATGAACGCACATACGAAATTCAACAAGTGTGTTCGGTTGGGAATGACGGAAATTTGACTAACCTTGGTGTTTAAAATGAGAAATATTTCAATATACCCTATTGAAATCTCATTTTACTAAACTATTAGTTTCAGAATTCTTTTCAGTCAGTAATAATATTAATTTTTTATATTTTGTGCAATTGATGGCTCCGTTTTCCACATTAAAAAAGAATAAGAAATAATTATAACACCAAATATCTGCCATTCCCATGTTATTTACAAATTGTAATAGTATTCTGTGTTTGTAGTTTAAGTGAAACCATGGAGTTTCAATGTACAGTTGGATGTGTATTCCATCTATTGTTCCACGGTATTTTAGAAATCTTTGCCAATAATTCCATTATTCAAAATTGAATGAACGCACATACGAAATACAACAACTGTGTTCGTTTGGAAATGACGGACAATTGACTAATCTTGGTGTTTAAAATGAGAAAGATTTCAATCTATCCCATTGAAATCTGATTTTACTAAACTATTAGTTTCAGAATTCTTTTCAGTCAGTAATAATATTTATTTTTTATATTTTGTGCAATTGATGGCACAATATAACAAATTTAAAAAAAAAAGAATAAGAAATAATTATAACACCAAATATCTGCCATTCCCATGTTATTTACAAATTGTAATAGTATTCTGTGTTTGTAGTATAAGTGAAACCATGGAGTTTCAATGTACAGTTGGATGTGTATTCCTTCTATTGGTATATGGTATTTTAGAAATCTTTGCCAATATTTCCATTTTTCAAGATTAAATGAACGCACATACGAAATTCAACAAGTGTATTCGTTTGTGAAAGATGAAATGTTGACTAATCTTGGAGTTTAAAATGAGAAAGATTTCAATCTATCCCATTGAAATCTGATTTTACTAAACTATTAGTTTCAGAAATCTTTTCAGTCAGTAATAAAATTTATTTTTTATATTTTGTGCAATTGACGGCACAGTATTCCAAATTAAAAAAAAACAGAATAGGAAATAATTATAACACCAAATATCTGCCATTCCCAAGTTATTTACAAATTGTAATAGTATACTGTGTTTGTAGTATAGGTGAAACCATGGAGTTTCAATGTACAGTTGGATGTGTATTCCATCTATTGTTCCATGCTATTTTAGAAATATTTTTTCCAATATTTCCATAATTCAAGATTGAATGAACGCACATACGAAATTCAACAAGTGTGTTCGGTTGGGAATGACGGAAATTTGACTAACCTTGGTGTTTAAAATGAGAAATATTTCAATATACCCTATTGAAATCTTATTTTACTAAACTATTAGTTTCAGAATTCTTTTCAGTCAGTAATAATATTAATTTTTTATATTTTGTGCAATTGATGGCACAGTTTTCCACATTAAAAAAGAATAAGAAATAATTATAACACCAAATATCTGCCATTCCCATGTTATTTACAAATTGTAATAGTATTCTGTGTTTGTAGTTTAAGTGAAACCATGGAGTTTCAATGTACAGTTGGATGTGTATTCCATCTATTGTTCCATGGTATTTTAGAAATCTTTGCCGATATTTCCATTATTCCAAATTGAATGAACGCACATACGAAATTCAACAAGTGTGTTCGTTTGGAAATGACGGAGAATTGACTAATCTTGGTGTTTAAAATGAGAAAGATTTCAATATACCCTATTGAAATCTTATTTTACTAAACTATTAGTTTCAGAATTCTTTTCAGTCAGTAATAAAATTTATTTTTTATATTTTGTGCAATTGATGGCACAATATTCCAAATTAAAAAAAAATTAGAAATAATTATAACACTAAATATCTGCCATTCCCATGTTATTTACAAATTGTAATAGTATTCTGTGTTTGTAGTTTAAGTGAAACCATGGAGTTTCAATGTACAGTTGGATGGGTATTCCATCTATTGTTCCATGGTATTTTAGAAATCTTTGCCAATAATTCCATAATTCAAGATTGAATGAACGCACATACGAAATTCAACAAGTGTGTTCGGTTGGGAATGACGGAAATTTGACTAACCTTGGTGTTTAAAATGAGAAATATTTCAATATACCCTATTGAAATCTGATTTTACTAAACTATTAGTTTCAGAATTCTTTTCAGTCAGTAATAAAATTTATTTTTTATATTTTGTGCAATTGATGGCACAATAATACAAATTAAAAAAAAAAAGAATAAGAAATAATTATAACACCAAATATCTGCCATTCCCATGTTATTTACAAATTGTAATAGTATACTGTGTTTGTAGTATAGGTGAAACCATGGAGTTTCAATGTACAGTTGGATGTGTATTCCATCTATTGTTCCAAGCTATTTTAGAAATATTTTTTCCAATATTTCCATAATTCAAGATTGAATGAACGCACATACGAAATTCAACAAGTGTATTCGGTTGGGAATGACAGAAATTTGACTAACCTTGGTGTTTAAAATGAGAAATATTTCAATATACCCTATTGAAATCTTATTTTACTAAACTGTTAGTTTCAGAATTCTTTTCAGTCAGTAATAATATTAATTTTTTATATTTTGTGCAATTGATGGCACAGTTTTCCACATTAAAAAAGAATAAGAAATAATTATAACACCAAATATCTGCCATTCCCATGTTATTTACAAATTGTAATAGTATTCTGTGTTTGTAGTTTAAGTGAAACCATGGAGTTTCAATGTACAGTTGGATGTGTATTCCATCTATTGTTCCATGGTATTTTAGAAATCTTTGCCAATAATTCCATAATTCAAGATTGAATGAACGCACATACGAAATTCAACAAGTGTGTTCGGTTGGGAATGACGGAAATTTGACTAACCTTGGTGTTTAAAATGAGAAATATTTCAATATACCCTATTGAAATCTTATTTTACTAAACTATTAGTTTCAGAATTCTTTTCAGTCAGTAATAATATTAATTTTTTATATTTTGTGCAATTGATTGCACAGTATTCCACATTAAAAAACAATAAGAAATAATTATAACACCAAATATCTGCCATTCCCATGTTATTTACAAATTGTAATAGTATTCTGTGTTTGTAGTATAAGTGAAACCATGGAGTTTCAATGTACAGTTGGATGTGTATTCCTTCAATTGTTATATGGTATTTTAGAAATCTTTGCCGATATTTCCATTATTCCAAATTGAATGAACGCACATACGAAATTCAACAAGTGTGTTCGTTTGGAAATGACGGAGAATTGACTAATCTTGGTGTTTAAAATGAGAAATATTTCAATATACCCTATTGAAATCTTATTTTACTAAACTATTAGTTTCAGAATTCTTTTCAGTCAGTAATAAAATTTATTTTTTATATTTTGTGCAATTGATGGCACAATATTCCAAATTAAAAAAAAATAAGAAATAATTATAACACTAAATATCTGCCATTCCCAAGTTATTTACAAATTGTAATAGTATACTGTGTTTGTAGTATAGGTGAAACCATGGAGTTTCAATGTACAGTTGGATGTGTATTCCATCTATTGTTCCATGCTATTTTAGAAATATTTTTTCCAATATTTCCATAATTCAAGATTGAATGAACGCACATACGAAATTCAACAAGTGTGTTCGGTTGGG
This sequence comes from Metellina segmentata, assembly GCA_947359465.1. Taxonomy (NCBI): domain Eukaryota; kingdom Metazoa; phylum Arthropoda; class Arachnida; order Araneae; family Tetragnathidae; genus Metellina; species Metellina segmentata. The sequence goes on from OX375883.1 coordinate 103,264,314, forward strand.
AATGACGGAAATTTGACTAACCTTGGTGTTTAAAATGAGAAATATTTCAATATACCCTATTGAAATCTTATTTTACTAAACTATTAGTTTCAGAATTCTTTTCAGTCAGTAATAATATTAATTTTTTATATTTTGTGCAATTGATGGCACAGTTTTCCACATTAAAAAAGAATAAGAAATAATTATAACACCAAATATCTGCCATTCCCATGTTATTTACAAATTGTAATAGTATTCTGTGTTTGTAGTTTAAGTGAAACCATGGAGTTTCAATGTACAGTTGGATGTGTATTCCATCTATTGTTCCATGGTATTTTAGAAATCTTTGCCGATATTTCCATTATTCCAAATTGAATGAACGCACATACGAAATTCAACAAGTGTGTTCGTTTGGAAATGACGGAGAATTGACTAATCTTGGTGTTTAAAATGAGAAAGATTTCAATATACCCTATTGAAATCTTATTTTACTAAACTATTAGTTTCAGAATTCTTTTCAGTCAGTAATAAAATTTATTTTTTATATTTTGTGCAATTGATGGCACAATATTCCAAATTAAAAAAAAATTAGAAATAATTATAACACTAAATATCTGCCATTCCCATGTTATTTACAAATTGTAATAGTATTCTGTGTTTGTAGTTTAAGTGAAACCATGGAGTTTCAATGTACAGTTGGATGGGTATTCCATCTATTGTTCCATGGTATTTTAGAAATCTTTGCCAATAATTCCATAATTCAAGATTGAATGAACGCACATACGAAATTCAACAAGTGTGTTCGGTTGGGAATGACGGAAATTTGACTAACCTTGGTGTTTAAAATGAGAAATATTTCAATATACCCTATTGAAATCTGATTTTACTAAACTATTAGTTTCAGAATTCTTTTCAGTCAGTAATAAAATTTATTTTTTATATTTTGTGCAATTGATGGCACAATAATACAAATTAAAAAAAAAAAGAATAAGAAATAATTATAACACCAAATATCTGCCATTCCCATGTTATTTACAAATTGTAATAGTATACTGTGTTTGTAGTATAGGTGAAACCATGGAGTTTCAATGTACAGTTGGATGTGTATTCCATCTATTGTTCCAAGCTATTTTAGAAATATTTTTTCCAATATTTCCATAATTCAAGATTGAATGAACGCACATACGAAATTCAACAAGTGTATTCGGTTGGGAATGACAGAAATTTGACTAACCTTGGTGTTTAAAATGAGAAATATTTCAATATACCCTATTGAAATCTTATTTTACTAAACTGTTAGTTTCAGAATTCTTTTCAGTCAGTAATAATATTAATTTTTTATATTTTGTGCAATTGATGGCACAGTTTTCCACATTAAAAAAGAATAAGAAATAATTATAACACCAAATATCTGCCATTCCCATGTTATTTACAAATTGTAATAGTATTCTGTGTTTGTAGTTTAAGTGAAACCATGGAGTTTCAATGTACAGTTGGATGTGTATTCCATCTATTGTTCCATGGTATTTTAGAAATCTTTGCCAATAATTCCATAATTCAAGATTGAATGAACGCACATACGAAATTCAACAAGTGTGTTCGGTTGGGAATGACGGAAATTTGACTAACCTTGGTGTTTAAAATGAGAAATATTTCAATATACCCTATTGAAATCTTATTTTACTAAACTATTAGTTTCAGAATTCTTTTCAGTCAGTAATAATATTAATTTTTTATATTTTGTGCAATTGATTGCACAGTATTCCACATTAAAAAACAATAAGAAATAATTATAACACCAAATATCTGCCATTCCCATGTTATTTACAAATTGTAATAGTATTCTGTGTTTGTAGTATAAGTGAAACCATGGAGTTTCAATGTACAGTTGGATGTGTATTCCTTCAATTGTTATATGGTATTTTAGAAATCTTTGCCGATATTTCCATTATTCCAAATTGAATGAACGCACATACGAAATTCAACAAGTGTGTTCGTTTGGAAATGACGGAGAATTGACTAATCTTGGTGTTTAAAATGAGAAATATTTCAATATACCCTATTGAAATCTTATTTTACTAAACTATTAGTTTCAGAATTCTTTTCAGTCAGTAATAAAATTTATTTTTTATATTTTGTGCAATTGATGGCACAATATTCCAAATTAAAAAAAAATAAGAAATAATTATAACACTAAATATCTGCCATTCCCATGTTATTTACAAATTGTAATAGTATTCTGTGTTTGTAGTTTAAGTGCAACCATGGAGTTTCAATGTACAGTTGGATGTGTATTCCATCTATTGTTCCATGGTATTTTAGAAATCTTTGCCAATAATTCCATAATTCAAGATTGAATGAACGCACATACGAAATTCAACAAGTGTGTTCGGTTGGGAATGACGGAAATTTGACTAACCTTGTTGTTTAAAATGAGAAATATTTCAATATACCCTATTGAAATCTGATTTTACTAAACTATTAGTTTCAGAATTCTTTTCAGTCAGTAGTAAAATTTATTTTTTATATTTTGTGCAATTGATGGCACAATAATCCAAATTTAAAAAAAAAAAGAATAAGAAATAATTATAACACCAAATATCTGCCATTCCCATGTTATTTACAAATTGTAATAGTATACTGTGTTTGTAGTATAGGTGAAACCATGGAGTTTCAATGTACAGTTGGATGTGTATTCCATCTATTGTTCCAAGCTATTTTAGAAATATTTTTTCCAATATTTCCATAATTCAAGATTGAATGAACGCACATACGAAATTCAACAAGTGTGTTCGGTTGGGAATGACGGAAATTTGACTAACCTTGGTGTTTAAAATGAGAAATATTTCAATATACCCTATTGAAATCTTATTTTACTAAACTATTAGTTTCAGATTTCTTTTCAGTCAGTAATAATATTAATTTTTTATATTTTGTGCAATTGATGGCACAGTATTCCACATTAAAAAAGAATAAGAAATAATTATAACACCAAATATCTGCCATTCCCATGTTATTTACAAATTGTAATAGTATTCTGTGTTTGTAGTTTAAGTAAAACCATGGAGTTTCAATGTACAGTTGGATGTGTATTCCATCTATTGTTCCATGGTATTTTAGAAATCTTTGCCAATAATTCCATTATTCAAGATTGAGTGAACGAACATACGAAATTCAACAAGTGTGTTCGTTTGGGAATGATGGAATGTTGACTAATCTTGGAGTTTAAAATGAGAAAGATTTCAATCTATCCCATTGAAATCTGATTTTACTAAACTATTAGTTTCAGAATTCTTTTCAGTCAGTAATAAAATTTATTTTTTATATTTTGTGCAATTGATGGCACAATATTCCAAATTAAAAAAAAAAATAAGAAATAATTATAACACTAAATATCTGCCATTCCCATGTTATTTACAAATTGTAATAGTATTCTGTGTTTGTAGTTTAAGTGCAACCATGGAGTTTCAATGTACAGTTGGATGTGTATTCCATCTATTGTTCCATGGTATTTTAGAAATCTTTGCCAATAATTCCATAATTCAAGATTGAATGAACGCACATACGAAATTCAACAAGTGTGTTCGGTTGGGAATGACGGAAATTTGACTAACCTTGGTGTTTAAAATGAGAAATATTTCAATATACCCTATTGAAATCTGATTTTACTAAACTATTAGTTTCAGAATTCTTTTCAGTCAGTAATAAAATTTATTTTTTATATTTTGTGCAATTGATGGCACAATAATCCAAATTAAAAAAAAAAAGAATAAGAAATAATTATAACACCAAATATCTGCCATTCCCATGTTATTTACAAATTGTAATAGTATACTGTGTTTGTAGTATAGGTGAAACCATGGAGTTTCAATGTACAGTTGGACGTGTATTCCATCTATTGTTCCAAGCTATTTTAGAAATATTTTTTCCAATATTTCCATAATTCAAGATTGAATGAACGCACATACGAAATTCAACAAGTGTGTTCGGTTGGGAATGACGGAAATTTGACTAACCTTGGTGTTTAAAATGAGAAATATTTCAATATACCCTATTGAAATCTTATTTTACTAAACTATTAGTTTCAGATTTCTTTTCAGTCAGTAATAATATTAATTTTTTATATTTTGTGCAATTGATGGCACAGTATTCCACATTAAAAAAGAATAAGAAATAATTATAACACCAAATATCTGCCATTCCCATGTTATTTACAAATTGTAATAGTATTCTGTGTTTGTAGTTTAAGTAAAACCATGGAGTTTCAATGTACAGTTGGATGTGTATTCCATCTATTGATCCATGGTATTTTAGAAATCTTTGCCAATAATTCCATTATTCAAGATTGAATGAACGAACATACGAAATTCAACAAGTGTGTTCGTTTGGGAATGATGGAATGTTGACTAATCTTGGAGTTTAAAATGAGAAAGATTTCAATCTATCCCATTGAAATCTGATTTTACTAAACTATTAGTTTCAGAATTCTTTTCAGTCAGTAATAAAATTTATTTTTTATATTTTGTGCAATTGATGCCACAATATTCCAAATTAAAAAAAAAATAAGAAATAATTATAACACTAAATATCTGCCATTCCCATGTTATTTACAAATTGTAATAGTATTCTGTGTTTGTAGTTTAAGTGCAACCATGGAGTTTCAATGTACAGTTGGATGTGTATTCCATCTATTGTTCCATGGTATTTTAGAAATCTTTGCCAATAATTCCATAATTCAAGATTGAATGAACGCACATACGAAATTCAACAAGTGTGTTCGGTTGGGAATGACGGAAATTTGACTAACCTTGTTGTTTAAAATGAGAAATATTTCAATATACCCTATTGAAATCTGATTTTACTAAACTATTAGTTTCAGAATTCTTTTCAGTCAGTTATAAAATTTATTTTTTATATTTTGTGCAATTGATGGCACAATAATCCAAATTAAAAAAAAAAAGAATAAGAAATAATTATAACACCAAATATCTGCCATTCCCATGTTATTTACAAATTGTAATAGTATACTGTGTTTGTAGTATAGGTGAAACCATGGAGTTTCAATGTACAGTTGGATGTGTATTCCATCTATTGTTCCATGCTATTTTAGAAATATTTTTTCCAATATTTCCATAATTCAAGATTGAATGAACGCACATACGAAATTCAACAAGTGTGTTCGGTTGGGAATGACGGAAATTTGACTAACCTTGGTGTTTAAAATGAGAAATATTTCAATATACCCTATTGAAATCTTATTTTACTAAACTATTAGTTTCAGAATTCTTTTCAGTCAGTAATAATATTAATTTTTTATATTTTGTGCAATTGATGGCTCAGTTTTCCACATTAAAAAAGAATAAGAAATAATTATAACACCAAATATCTGCCATTCCCATGTTATTTACAAATTGTAATAGTATTCTGTGTTTGTAGTTTAAGTGAAACCATGGAGTTTCAATGTACAGTTGGATGTGTATTCCATCTATTGTTCCATGGTATTTTAGAAATCTTTGCCAATATTTCCATTATTCAAAATTGAATGAACGCACATACGAAATACAACAACTGTGTTCGTTTGGAAATGACGGACAATTGACTAATCTTGGTGTTTAAAATGAGAAAGATTTCAATCTATCCCATTGAAATCTGATTTTACTAAACTATTAGTTTCAGAATTCTTTTCAGTCAGTAATAAAATTTATTTTTTATATTTTGTGCAATTGATGGCACAATATTCCAAATTAAAAAAAAAAAGAATAAGAAATAATTATAACACCAAATATCTGCCATTCCCATGTTATTTACAAATTGTAATAGTATTCTGTGTTTGTAGTATAAGTGAAACCATGGAGTTTCAATGTACAGTTGGATGTGTATTCCTTCTATTGTTCCATGGTATTTTAGAAATCTTTGCCAATAATTCAATTATTCAAGATTGAATGAACGAACATACGAAATTCAACACGTGTGTTCGTTTGGGAATGATGGAATGTTGACTAATCTTGGAGTTTAAAACGAGAAATATTTCAATATACCCTATTGAAATCTTATTTTACTAAACTATTAGTTTCAGAATTCTTTTCAGTCAGTAATAATATTAATTTTTTATATTTTGTGCAATTGATGGCACAGTATTCCACATTAAAAAAAAATAAGAAATAATTATAACACCAAATATCTGCCATTCCCATGTTATTTACAAATTGTAATAGTATACTGTGTTTGTAGTATAGGTGAAACCATGGAGTTTCAATGTACAGTTGGATGTGTTTTCCATCTATTGTTCCATGCTATTTTAGAAATATTTTTTCCAATATTTCCATAATTCAAGATTGAATGAACGCACATACGAAATTCAACAAGTGTGTTCGGTTGGGAATGACGGAAATTTGACTAACCTTGGTGTTTAAAATGAGAAAGATTTCAATATACCCTATTGTAATCTTATTTTACTAAACTATTAGTTTCAGAATTCTTTTCAGTCAGTAATAATATTAATTTTTTATATTTTGTGCAATTGATGGCTCAGTTTTCCACATTAAAAAAGAATAAGAAATAATTATAACACCAAATATCTGCCATTCCCATGTTATTTACAAATTGTAATAGTATTCTGTGTTTGTAGTTTAAGTGAAACCATGGACTTTCAATGTACAGTTGGATGTGTATTCCATCTATTGTTCCATGGTATTTTAAAAATCTTTGCCAATAATTCCATTATTCAAAATTGAATGAACGCACATACGAATTACAACAACTGTGTTCGTTTGGAAATGACGGACAATTGACTAATCTTGGTGTTTAAAATGAGAAAGATTTCAATCTATCCCATTGAAATCTGATTTTACTAAACTATTAGTTTCAGAATTCTTTTCAGTCAGTAATAAAATTTATTTTTTATATTTTGTGCAATTGATGGCACAATATTCCAAATTAAAAAAAAAAGAATAAGAAATAATTATAACACCAAATATCTGCCATTCCCATGTTATTTACAAATTGTAATAGTATTCTGTGTTTGTAGTTTAAGTGAAACCATGGAGTTTCAATGTACAGTTGGATGTGTATTCCATCTATTGTTCCACGGTATTTTAGAAATCTTTGCCAATAATTCCATTATTCAAAATTGAATGAACGCACATACGAAATACAACAACTGTGTTCGTTTGGAAATGACGGACAATTGACTAATCTTGGTGTTTAAAATGAGAAAGATTTCAATCTATCTCATTGAAATCTGATTTTACTAAACTATTAGTTTCAGAATTCTTTTCAGTCAGTAATAAAATTTATTTTTTATATTTTGTGCAATTGATGGCACAATATTCCAAATTAAAAAAAAAGAATAAGAAATAATTATAACACCAAATATCTGCCATTCCCATGTTATTTACAAATTGTAATAGTATTCTGTGTTTGTAGTATAAGTGAAACCATGGAGTTTCAATGTACAGTTGGATGTGTATTCCTTCTATTGGTATATGGTATTTTAGAAATCTTTGCCAATATTTCCATTTTTCAAGATTGAATGAACGCACATACGAAATTCAACAAGTGTATTCGTTTGTGAAAGATGAAATGTTGACTAATCTTGGAGTTTAAAATGAGAAAGATTTCAATCTATCCCATTGAAATCTGATTTTACTAAACTATTAGTTTCAGAAATCTTTTCAGTCAGTAATAAAATTTATTTTTTATATTTTCTGCAATTGACGGCACAGTATTCCAAATTAAAAAAAAAAACAGAATAGGAAATAATTATAACACCAAATATCTGCCATTCCCAAGTTATTTACAAATTGTAATAGTATTCTGTGTTTGTAGTTTAAGTGAAACCATGGAGTTTCAATGTACAGTTGGATGTGTATTCCATCTATTGTTCCATGGTATTTTAGAAATCTTTGCCAATAATTCCATAATTCAAGATTGAATGAACGCACATACGAAATTCAACAAGTGTGTTCGGTTGGGAATGACGGAAATTTGACTAACCTTGGTGTTTAAAATGATAAATATTTCAATATACCCTATTGAAATCTTATTTTACTAAACTATTAGTTTCAGAATTCTTTTCAGTCAGTAATAATATTAATTTTTTATATTTTGTGCAATTAATGGCACAGTATTCCACATTAAAAAAGAATAAGAAATAATTATAACACCAAATATCTGCCATTCCCATGTTATTTACAAATTGTAATAGTATTCTGTGTTTGTAGTTTAAGTGAAACCATGGAGTTTCAATGTACAGTTGGATGTGTATTCCATCTATTGTTCCATGGTATTTTAGAAATCTTTGCCAATAATTCCATTATTCAAGATTGAATGAACGAACATACGAAATTCAACAAGTGTGTTCGTTTGGGAATGATGGAATGTTGAATAATCTTGGAGTTTAAAATGAGAAAGATTTCAATCTATCCCATTGAAATCTGATTTTACTAAACTATTAGTTTCAGAATTCTTTTCAGTCAGTAATAAAATTTATTTTTTATATTTTGTGCAATTGATGGCACAATATTCCAAATTAAAAAAAAAATAAGAAATAATTATAACACTAAATATCTGCCATTCCCATGTTATTTACAAATTGTAATAGTATTCTGTGTTTGTAGTTTAAGTGAAACCATGGAGTTTCAATGTACAGTTGGATGTGTATTCCATCTATTGTTCCATGGTATTTTAGAAATCTTTGCCAATAATTCCATAATTCAAGATTGAATGAACGCACATACGAAATTCAACAAGTGTGTTCGGTTGGGAATGACGGAAATTTGACTAACCTTGGTGTTTAAAATGAGAAATATTTCAATATACCCTATTGAAATCTGATTTTACTAAACTATTAGTTTCAGAATTCTTTTCAGTCAGTAATAAAATTTATTTTTTATATTTTGTGCAATTGATGGCCTAATAATCCAAATTAAAAAAAAAAAAGAATAAGAAATAATTATAACGCCAAATATCTGCCATTCCCATGTTATTTACAAATTGTAATAGTATACTGTGTTTGTAGTATAGGTGAAACCATGGAGTTTCAATGTACAGTTGGATGTGTATTCCATCTATTGTTCCAAGCTATTTTAGAAATATTTTTTCCAATATTTCTATAATTCAAGATTGAATGAACGCACATACGAAATTCAACAAGTGTGTTCGGTTGGGAATGACGGAAATTTGACTAACCTTGGTGTTTAAAATGAGAAAGATTTCAATCTATCCCATTGAAATCTGATTTTACTAAACTATTAGTTTCAGAATTCTTTTCAGTCAGTAATAAAATTTATTTTTTATATTTTGTGTAATTGATGGCACAATATTCCAAATTAAAAAAAAAAGAATAAGAAATAATTATAACACCAAATATCTGCCATTCCCATGTTATTTACAAATTGTAATAGTATTCTGTGTTTGTAGTATAAGTGAAACCATGGAGTTTCAATGTACAGTTGGATGTGTATTCCTTCTATTGGTATATGGTATTTTAGAAATCTTTGCCAATATTTCCATTTTTCAAGATTGAATGAACGCACATACGAAATTCAACAAGTGTATTCGTTTGTGAAAGATGAAATGTTGACTAATCTTGGAGTTTAAAATGAGAAAGATTTCAATCTATCCCATTGAAATCTGATTTTACTAAACTATTAGTTTCAGAAATCTTTTCAGTCAGTAATAAAATTTATTTTTTATATTTTGTGCAATTGACGGCACAGTATTCCAAATTTAAAAAAAACAGAATAGGAAATAATTATAACACCAAATATCTGCCATTCCCAAGTTATTTACAAATTGTAATAGTATACTGTGTTTGTAGTATAGGTGAAACCATGGAGTTTCAATGTACAGTTGGATGTGTATTCCATCTATTGTTCCATGCTATTTTAGAAATATTTTTTCCATTATTTCCATAATTCAAGATTGAATGAACGCACATACGAAATTCAACAAGTGTGTTCGGTTGGGAATGACGGAAATTTGACTAACCTTGGTGTTTAAAATGAGAAATATTTCAATATACCCTATTGAAATCTTATTTTACTAAACTGTTAGTTTCAGAATTCTTTTCAGTCAGTAATAATATTAATTTTTTATATTTTGTGCAATTGATGGCACAGTTTTCCACATTAAAAAAGAATCAGAAATAATTATAACACCAAATATCTGCCATTCCCATGTTATTTACAAATTGTAATAGTATTCTGTGTTTGTAGTTTAAGTGAAACCATGGAGTTTCAATGTACAGTTGGATGTGTATTCCATCTATTGTTCCATGGTATTTTAGAAATCTTTGCCAATAATTCCATTATTCAAGATTGAATGAACGAACATACGAAATTCAACAAGTGTGTTCGTTTGGGAATGATGGAATGTTGACTAATGTTGGAGTTTAAAATGAGAAAGATTTCAATCTATCCCATTGAAATCTGATTTTACTAAACTATTAGTTTCAGAATTCTTTTCAGTCAGTAATAAAATTTATTTTTTATATTTTGTGCAATTTTGATGGCACAATATTCCAAATTAAAAAAAAAAAGAATGAGAAATAATTATAACACCAAATATCTGCCATTCCCATGTTATTTACAAATTGTAATAGTATTCTGTGTTTGTAGTATAAGTGAAACCATGGAGTTTCAATGTACAGTTGGATGTGTATTCCTTCAATTGTTATATGGTATTTTAGAAATCTTTGCCGATATTTCCATTATTCCAAATTGAATGAACGCACATACGAAATTCAACAAGTGTGTTCGTTTGGAAATGACGGAGAATTGACTAATCTTGGTGTTTAAAATGAGAAAGATTTCAATATACCCTATTGAAATCTTATTTTACTAAACTATTAGTTTCAGAATTCTTTTCAGTCAGTAATAAAATTTATTTTTTATATTTTGTGCAATTGATGGCACAATATTCCAAATTAAAAAAAAAATTAGAAATAATTATAACACTAAATATCTGCCATTCCCATGTTATTTACAAATTGTAATAGTATTCTGTGTTTGTAGTTTAAGTGAAACCATGGAGTTTCAATGTACAGTTGGATGTGTATTCCATCTATTGTTCCATGGTATTTTAGAAATCTTTGCCAATAATTCCATAATTCAAGATTGAATGAACGCACATACGAAATTCAACAAGTGTGTTCGGTTGGGAATGACGGAAATTTGACTAACCTTGGTGTTTAAAATGAGAAATATTTCAATATACCCTATTGAAATCTGATTTTACTAAACTATTAGTTTCAGAATTCTTTTCAGTCAGTAATAAAATTTATTTTTTATATTTTGTGCAATTGATGGCACAATAATCCAAATTTAAAAAAAAAAAGAATAAGAAATAATTATAACACCAAATATCTGCCATTCCCATGTTATTTACAAATTGTAATAGTATACTGTGTTTGTAGTATAGGTGAAACCATGGAGTTTCAATGTACAGTTGGATGTGTATTCCATCTATTGTTCCAAGCTATTTTAGAAATATATTTTCCAATATTTCCATAATTCAAGATTGAATGAACGCACATACGAAATTCAACAAGTGTGTTCGGTTGGGAATGACGGAAATTTGACTAACCTTGGTGTTTAAAATGAGAAATATTTCAATATACCCTATTGAAATCTTATTTTACTAAACTATTAGTTTCAGAATTCTTTTCAGTCAGTAATAATATTAATTTTTTATATTTTGTGCAATTGATGGCACAGTTTTCCACATTAAAAAAGAATAAGAAATAATTATAACACCAAATATCTGCCATTCCCATGTTATTTACAAATTGTAATAGTATTCTGTGTTTGTAGTTTAAGTGAAACCATGGAGTTTCAATGTACAGTTGGATGTGTATTCCATCTATTGTTCCATGGTATTTTAGAAATCTTTGCCAATAATTCCATTATTCAAGATTGAATGAACGAACATACGAAATTCAACAAGTGTGTTCGTTTGGGAATGATGGAATGTTGACTAATCTTGGAGTTTAAAATGAGAAAGATTTCAATCTATCCCATTGAAATCTGATTTTACTAAACTATTAGTTTCAGAATTCTTTTCAGTCAGTAATAAAATTTATTTTTTATATTTTGTGCAATTGATGGCACAATATTCCAAATTAAAAAAAAAAGAATAAGAAATAATTATAACACCAAATATCTGCCATTCCCATGTTATTTACAAATTGTAATAGTATTCTGTGTTTGTAGTTTAAGTGAAACCATGGAGTTTCAATGTACAGTTGGATGTGTATTCCATCTATTGTTCCATGGTATTTTAGAAATCTTTGCCAATAATTCCATAATTCAAGATTGAATGAACGCACATACGAAATTCAACAAGTGTGTTCGGTTGGGAATGACGGAAATTTGACTAACCTTGGTGTTTAAAATGAGAAATATTTCAATATACCCTATTGAAATCTTATTTTACTAAACTATTAGTTTCAGAATTCTTTTCAGTCAGTAATAATATTAATTTTTTATATTTTGTGCAATTGATTGCACAGTATTCCACATTAAAAAACAATAAGAAATAATTATAACACCAAATATCTGCCATTCCCATGTTATTTACAAATTGTAATAGTATTCTGTGTTTGTAGTATAAGTGAAACCATGGAGTTTCAATGTACAGTTGGATGTGTATTCCTTCAATTGTTATATGGTATTTTAGAAATCTTTGCCGATATTTCCATTATTCCAAATTGAATGAACGCACATACGAAATTCAACAAGTGTGTTCGTTTGGAAATGACGGAGAATTGACTAATCTTGGTGTTTAAAATGAGAAAGATTTCAATATACCCTATTGAAATCTTATTTTACTAAACTATTAGTTTCAGAATTCTTTTCAGTCAGTAATAAAATTTATTTTTTATATTTTGTGCAATTGATGGCACAATATTCCAAATTAAAAAAAAATAATAAGAAATAATTATAACACTAAATATCTGCCATTCCCATGTTATTTACAAATTGTAATAGTATTCTGTGTTTGTAGTTTAAGTGAAACCATGGAGTTTCAATGTACAGTTGGATGTGTATTCCATCTATTGTTCCATGGTATTTTAGAAATCTTTGCCAATAATTCCATAATTCAAGATTGAATGAACGCACATACGAAATTCAACAAGTGTGTTCGGTTGGGAATGACGGAAATTTGACTAACCTTGGTGTTTAAAATGAGAAATATTTCAATATACCCTATTGAAATCTGATTTTACTAAACTATTAGTTTCAGAATTCTTTTCAGTCAGTAATAATATTAATTTTTTATATTTTGTGCAATTGATGGCACAGTATTCCACATTAAAAAAGAATAAGAAATAATTATAACACCAAATATCTGCCATTCCCATGTTATTTACAAATTGTAATAGTATACTGTGTTTGTAGTATAGATGAAACCATGGAGTTTCAATGTACAGTTGGATGTGTATTCCATCTATTGTTCCAAGCTATTTTAGAAATATTTTTTCCAATATTTCCATAATTCAAGATTGAATGAACGCACATACGAAATTCAACAAGTGTGTTCGGTTGGGAATGACGGAAATTTGACTAACCTTGGTGTTTAAAATGAGAAATATTTCAATATACCCTATTGAAATCTTATTTTACTAAACTATTAGTTTCAGATTTCTTTTCAGTCAGTAATAATATTAATTTTTTATATTTTGTGCAATTGATGGCACAGTATTCCACATTAAAAAAGAATAAGAAATAATTATAACACCAAATATCTGCCATTTCCATGTTATTTACAAATTGTAATAGTATTCTGTGTTTGTAGTTTAAGTAAAACCATGGAGTTTCAATGTACAGTTGGATGTGTATTCCATCTATTGTTCCATGGTATTTTAGAAATCTTTGCCAATAATTCCATTACTCAAGATTGAATGAACGAACATACGAAATTCAACAAGTGTGTTTGTTTGGGAATGATGGAATGTTGACTAATCTTGGAGTTTAAAATGAGAAAGATTTCAATCTATCCCATTGAAATCTGATTTTACTAAACTATTAGTTTCAGAATTCTTTTCAGTCAGTAATAAAATTTATTTTTTATATTTTGTGCAATTGATGGCACAATATTCCAAATTAAAAAAAAATAATAAGAAATAATTATAACACTAAATATCTGCCATTCCCATGTTATTTACAAATTGTAATAGTATTCTGTGTTTGTAGTTTAAGTGAAACCATGGAGTTTCAATGTACAGTTGGATGTGTATTCCATCTATTGTTCCATGGTATTTTAGAAATCTTTGCCAATAATTCCATAATTCAAGATTGAATGAACGCACATACGAAATTCAACAAGTGTGTTCGGTTGGGAATGACGGAAATTTGACTAACCTTGGTGTTTAAAATGAGAAATATTTCAATATACCCTATTGAAATCTGATTTTACTAAACTATTAGTTTCAGAATTCTTTTCAGTCAGTAATAATATTAATTTTTTATATTTTGTGCAATTGATGGCACAGTATTCCACATTAAAAAAGAATAAGAAATAATTATAACACCAAATATCTGCCATTCCCATGTTATTTACAAATTGTAATAGTATTCTGTGTTTGTAGTTTAAGTAAAACCATGGAGTTTCAATGTACAGTTGGATGTGTATTCCATCTATTGTTCCATGGTATTTTAGAAATCTTTGCCAATAATTCCATTACTCAAGATTGAATGAACGAACATACGAAATTCAACAAGTGTGTTTGTTTGGGAATGATGGAATGTTGACTAATCTTGGAGTTTAAAATGAGAAAGATTTCAATCTATCCCATTGAAATCTGATTTTACTAAACTATTAGTTTCAGAATTCTTTTCAGTCAGTAATAAAATTTATTTTTTATATTTTGTGCAATTGATGCCACAATATTCCAAATAAAAAAAAAATAAGAAATAATTATAACACTAAATATCTGCCATTCCCATGTTACTTACAAATTGTAATAGTATTCTGTGTTTGTAGTTTAAGTGCAACCATGGAGTTTCAATGTACAGTTGGATGTGTATTCCATCTATTGTTCCATGGTATTTTAGAAATCTTTGCCAATAATTCCATAATTCAAGATTGAATGAACGCACATACGAAATTCAACAAGTGTGTTCGGTTGGGAATGACGGAAATTTGACTAACCTTGTTGTTTAAAATGAGAAATATTTCAATATACCCTATTGAAATCTGATTTTACTAAACTATTAGTTTCAGAATTCTTTTCAGTCAGTTATAAAATTTATTTTTTATATTTTGTGCAATTGATGGCACAATAATCCAAATTAAAAAAAAAAAGAATAAGTAATAATTATAACACCAAATATCTGCCATTCCCATGTTATTTACAAATTGTAATAGTATACTGTGTTTGTAGTATAGATGAAACCATGGAGTTTCAATGTACAGTTGGATGTGTATTCCATCTATTGTTCCAAGCTATTTTAGAAATATTTTTTCCAATATTTCCATAATTCAAGATTGAATGAACGCACATGCGAAATTCAACAAGTGTGTTCGGTTGGGAATGACGGAAATTTGACTAACCTTGGTGTTTAAAATGAGAAATATTTCAATATACCCTATTGAAATCTTATTTTACTAAACTATTAGTTTCAGAATTCTTTTCAGTCAGTAATAATATTAATTTTTTATATTTTGTGCAATTGATTGCACAGTATTCCACATTAAAAAACAATAAGAAATAATTATAACACCAAATATCTGCCATTCCCATGTTATTTACAAATTGTAATAGTATTCTGTGTTTGTAGTATAAGTGAAACCATGGAGTTTCAATGTACAGTTGGATGTGTATTCCTTCAATTGTTATATGGTATTTTAGAAATCTTTGCCGATATTTCCATTATTCCAAATTGAATGAACGCACATACGAAATTCAACAAGTGTGTTCGTTTGGAAATGACGGAGAATTGACTAATCTTGGTGTTTAAAATGAGAAAGATTTCAATATACCCTATTGAAATCTTATTTTACTAAACTATTAGTTTCAGAATTCTTTTCAGTCAGTAATAAAATTTATTTTTTATATTTTGTGCAATTGATGGCACAATATTCCAAATTAAAAAAAAATAATAAGAAATAATTATAACACTAAATATCTGCCATTCCCATGTTATTTACAAATTGTAATAGTATTCTGTGTTTGTAGTTTAAGTGAAACCATGGAGTTTCAATGTACAGTTGGATGTGTATTCCATCTATTGTTCCATGGTATTTTAGAAATCTTTGCCAATAATTCCATAATTCAAGATTGAATGAACGCACATACGAAATTCAACAAGTGTGTTCGGTTGGGAATGACGGAAATTTGACTAACCTTGGTGTTTAAAATGAGAAATATTTCAATATACCCTATTGAAATCTGATTTTACTAAACTATTAGTTTCAGAATTCTTTTCAGTCAGTAATAATATTAATTTTTTATATTTTGTGCAATTGATGGCACAGTATTCCACATTAAAAAAGAATAAGAAATAATTATAACACCAAATATCTGCCATTCCCATGTTATTTACAAATTGTAATAGTATACTGTGTTTGTAGTATAGATGAAACCATGGAGTTTCAATGTACAGTTGGATGTGTATTCCATCTATTGTTCCAAGCTATTTTAGAAATATTTTTTCCAATATTTCCATAATTCAAGATTGAATGAACGCACATACGAAATTCAACAAGTGTGTTCGGTTGGGAATGACGGAAATTTGACTAACCTTGGTGTTTAAAATGAGAAATATTTCAATATACCCTATTGAAATCTTATTTTACTAAACTATTAGTTTCAGATTTCTTTTCAGTCAGTAATAATATTAATTTTTTATATTTTGTGCAATTGATGGCACAGTATTCCACATTAAAAAAGAATAAGAAATAATTATAACACCAAATATCTGCCATTCCCATGTTATTTACAAATTGTAATAGTATTCTGTGTTTGTAGTTTAAGTAAAACCATGGAGTTTCAATGTACAGTTGGATGTGTATTCCATCTATTGTTCCATGGTATTTTAGAAATCTTTGCCAATAATTCCATTACTCAAGATTGAATGAACGAACATACGAAATTCAACAAGTGTGTTTGTTTGGGAATGATGGAATGTTGACTAATCTTGGAGTTTAAAATGAGAAAGATTTCAATCTATCCCATTGAAATCTGATTTTACTAAACTATTAGTTTCAGAATTCTTTTCAGTCAGTAATAAAATTTATTTTTTATATTTTGTGCAATTGATGCCACAATATTCCAAATAAAAAAAAAATAAGAAATAATTATAACACTAAATATCTGCCATTCCCATGTTACTTACAAATTGTAATAGTATTCTGTGTTTGTAGTTTAAGTGCAACCATGGAGTTTCAATGTACAGTTGGATGTGTATTCCATCTATTGTTCCATGGTATTTTAGAAATCTTTGCCAATAATTCCATAATTCAAGATTGAATGAACGCACATACGAAATTCAACAAGTGTGTTCGGTTGGGAATGACGGAAATTTGACTAACCTTGTTGTTTAAAATGAGAAATATTTCAATATACCCTATTGAAATCTGATTTTACTAAACTATTAGTTTCAGAATTCTTTTCAGTCAGTTATAAAATTTATTTTTTATATTTTGTGCAATTGATGGCACAATAATCCAAATTAAAAAAAAAAAAGAATAAGTAATAATTATAACACCAAATATCTGCCATTCCCATGTTATTTACAAATTGTAATAGTATACTGTGTTTGTAGTATAGATGAAACCATGGAGTTTCAATGTACAGTTGGATGTGTATTCCATCTATTGTTCCAAGCTATTTTAGAAATATTTTTTCCAATATTTCCATAATTCAAGATTGAATGAACGCACATGCGAAATTCAACAAGTGTGTTCGGTTGGGAATGACGGAAATTTGACTAACCTTGGTGTTTAAAATGAGAAATATTTCAATATACCCTATTGAAATCTTATTTTACTAAACTATTAGTTTCAGATTTCTTTTCAGTCAGTAATAATATTAATTTTTTATATTTTGTGCAATTGATGGCACAGTATTCCACATTAAAAAAGAATAAGAAATAATTATAACACCAAATATCTGCCATTCCCATGTTATTTACAAATTGTAATAGTATTCTGTGTTTGTAGTTTAAGTAAAACCATGGAGTTTCAATGTACAGTTGGATGTGTATTCCATCTATTGTTCCATGGTATTTTAGAAATCTTTGCCAATAATTCCATTATTCAAGATTGAATGAACGAACATACGAAATTCAACAAGTGTGTTTGTTTGGGAATGATGGAATGTTGACTAATCTTGGAGTTTAAAATGAGAAAGATTTCAATCTATCCCATTGAAATCTGATTTTACTAAACTATTAGTTTCAGAATTCTTTTCAGTCAGTAATAAAATTTATTTTTTATATTTTGTGCAATTGATGCCACAATATTCCAAATTAAAAAAAAAAATAAGAAATAATTATAACACTAAATATCTGCCATTCCCATGTTATTTACAAATTGTAATAGTATTCTGTGTTTGTAGTTTAAGTGCAACCATGGAGTTTCAATGTACAGTTGGATGTGTATTCCATCTATTGTTCCATGGTATTTTAGAAATCTTTGCCAATAATTCCATAATTCAAGATTGAATGAACGCACATACGAAATTCAACAAGTGTGTTCGGTTGGGAATGACGGAAATTTGACTAACCTTGTTGTTTAAAATGAGAAATATTTCAATATACCCTATTGAAATCTGATTTTACTAAACAATTAGTTTCAGAATTCTTTTCAGTCAGTTATAAAATTTATTTTTTATATTTTGTGCAATTGATGGCACAATAATCCAAATTAAAAAAAAAAAAGAATAAGAAATAATTATAACACCAAATATCTGCCATTCCCATGTTATTTACAAATTGTAATAGTATACTGTGTTTGTAGTATAGGTGAAACCATGGAGTTTCAATGTACAGTTGGATGTGTATTCCATCTATTTTTTCCAAGCTATTTTAGAAATATTTTTTCCAATATTTCCATAATTCAAGATTGAATGAACGCACATACGAAATTCAACAAGTGTGTTCGGTTGGGAATGACGGAAATTTGACTAACCTTGGTGTTTAAAATGAGAAATATTTCAATATACCCTATTGAAATCTTATTTTACTAAACTATTAGTTTCAGATTTCTTTTCAGTCAGTAATAATATTAATTTTTTATATTTTGTGCAATTGATGGCACAGTATTCCACATTAAAAAAGAATAAGAAATAATTATAACACCAAATATCTGCCATTCCCATGTTATTTACAAATTGTAATAGTATTCTGTGTTTGTAGTTTAAGTAAAACCATGGAGTTTCAATGTACAGTTGGATGTGTATTCCATCTATTGTTCCATGGTATTTTAGAAATCTTTGCCAATAATTCCATTATTCAAGATTGAATGAACGAACATACGAAATTCAACAAGTGTGTTCGTTTGGGAATGATGGAATGTTGACTAATCTTGGAGTTTAAAATGAGAAAGATTTCAATATACCCTATTGAAATCTTATTTTACTAAACTATTAGTTTCAGAATTCTTTTCAGTCAGTAATAATATTAATTTTTTATATGTTGTGCAATTGATGGCACAGTATTCCACATTAAAAAAGAATAAGAAATAATTATAACACCAAATATCTGCCATTCCCATGTTATTTACAAATTGTAATAGTATACTGTGTTTGTAGTATAGGTGAAACCATGGAGTTTCAATGTACAGTTGGATGTGTATTCCATCTATTGTTCCATGCTATTTTAGAAATATTTTTTCCAATATTTCCATAATTCAAGATTGAATGAACGCACATACGAAATTCAACAAGTGTGTTCGGTTGGGAATGACGGAAATTTGACTAACCTTGGTGTTTAAAATGAGAAATATTTCAATATACCCTATTGAAATCTTATTTTACTAAACTATTAGTTTCAGAATTCTTTTCAGTCAGTAATAGTATTAATTTTTTATATTTTGTGCAATTGATGGCTCAGTTTTCCACATTAAAAAAGAATAAGAAATAATTATAACACCAAATATCTGCCATTCCCATGTTATTTACAAATTGTAATAGTATTCTGTGTTTGTAGTTTAAGTGAAACCATGGAGTTTCAATGTACAGTTGGATTTGTATTCCATCTATTGTTCCATGGTATTTTAGAAATCTTTGCCAATAATTCCATTATACAAAATTGAATGAACGCACATACGAAATACAACAACTGTGTTCGTTTGGAAATGACGGACAATTGACTAATCTTGGTGTTTAAAATGAGAAAGATTTCAATCTATCCCATTGAAATCTGATTTTACTAAACTATTAGTTTCAGAATTCTTTTCAGTCAGTAATAAAATTTATTTTTTATATTTTGTGCAATTGATGCCACAATATTCCAAATTAAAAAAAAAAATAAGAAATAATTATAACACTAAATATCTGCCATTCCCATGTTATTTACAAATTGTAATAGTATTCTGTGTTTGTAGTTTAAGTGCAACCATGGAGTTTCAATGTACAGTTGGATGTGTATTCCATCTATTGTTCCATGGTATTTTAGAAATCTTTGCCAATAATTCCATAATTCAAGATTGAATGAACGCACATACGAAATTCAACAAGTGTGTTCGGTTGGGAATGACGGAAATTTGACTAACCTTGTTGTTTAAAATGAGAAATATTTCAATATACCCTATTGAAATCTGATTTTACTAAACTATTAGTTTCAGAATTCTTTTCAGTCAGTTATAAAATTTATTTTTTATATTTTGTGCAATTGATGGCACAATAATCCAAATTAAAAAAAAAAAAGAATAAGAAATAATTATAACACCAAATATCTGCCATTCCCATGTTATTTACAAATTGTAATAGTATACTGTGTTTGTAGTATAGGTGAAACCATGGAGTTTCAATGTACAGTTGGATGTGTATTCCATCTATTGTTCCAAGCTATTTTAGAAATATTTTTTCCAATATTTCCATAATTCAAGATTGAATGAACGCACATACGAAATTCAACAAGTGTGTTCGGTTGGGAATGACGGAAATTTGACTAACCTTGGTGTTTAAAATGAGAAATATTTCAATATACCCTATTGAAATCTTATTTTACTAAACTATTAGTTTCAGATTTCTTTTCAGTCAGTAATAATATTAATTTTTTATATTTTGTGCAATTGATGGCACAGTATTCCACATTAAAAAAGAATAAGAAATAATTATAACACCAAATATCTGCCATTCCCATGTTATTTACAAATTGTAATAGTATTCTGTGTTTGTAGTTTAAGTAAAACCATGGAGTTTCAATGTACAGTTGGATGTGTATTCCATCTATTGTTCCATGGTATTTTAGAAATCTTTGCCAATAATTCCATTATTCAAGATTGAATGAACGAACATACGAAATTCAACAAGTGTGTTCGTTTGGGAATGATGGAATGTTGACTAATCTTGGAGTTTAAAATGAGAAAGATTTCAATATACCCTATTGAAATCTTATTTTACTAAACTATTAGTTTCAGAATTCTTTTCAGTCAGTAATAATATTAATTTTTTATATTTTGTGCAATTGATGGCTCAGTTTTCCACATTAAAAAAGAATAAAAAATAATTATAACACCAAATATCTGCCATTCCCATGTTATTTACAAATTGTAATAGTATTCTGTGTTTGTAGTTTAAGTGAAACCATGGAGTTTCAATGTACAGTTGGATTTGTATTCCATCTATTGTTCCATGGTATTTTAGAAATCTTTGCCAATAATTCCATTATACAAAATTGAATGAACGCACATACGAAATACAACAACTGTGTTCGTTTGGAAATGACGGACAATTGACTAATCTTGGTGTTTAAAATGAGAAAGATTTCAATCTATCCCATTGAAATCTGATTTTACTAAACTATTAGTTTCAGAATTCTTTTCAGTCAGTAATAAAATTTATTTTTTATATTTTGTGCAATTGATGGCACAATATTCCAAATTAAAAAAAAAAGAATAAGAAATAATTATAACACCAAATATCTGCCATTCCCATGTTATTTACAAATTGTAATAGTATTCTGTGTTTGTAGTTTAAGTAAAACCATGGAGTTTCAATGTACAGTTGGATGTGTATTCCATCTATTGTTCCATGGTATTTTAGAAATCTTTGCCAATAATTCCATTATTCAAGATTGAATGAACGAACATACGAAATTCAACAAGTGTGTTTGTTTGGGAATGATGGAATGTTGACTAATCTTGGAGTTTAAAATGAGAAAGATTTCAATCTATCCCATTGAAATCTGATTTTACTAAACTATTAGTTTCAGAATTCTTTTCAGTCAGTAATAAAATTTATTTTTTATATTTTGTGCAATTGATGCCACAATATTCCAAATTAAAAAAAAATAATAAGAAATAATTATAACACTAAATATCTGCCATTCCCATGTTATTTACAAATTGTAATAGTATTCTGTGTTTGTAGTTTAAGTGCAACCATGGAGTTTCAATGTACAGTTGGATGTGTATTCCATCTATTGTTCCATGGTATTTTAGAAATCTTTGCCAATAATTCCATAATTCAAGATTGAATGAACGCACATACGAAATTCAACAAGTGTGTTCGGTTGGGAATGACGGAAATTTGACTAACCTTGTTGTTTAAAATGAGAAATATTTCAATATACCCTATTGAAATCTGATTTTACTAAACTATTAGTTTCAGAATTCTTTTCAGTCAGTTATAAAATTTATTTTTTATATTTTGTGCAATTGATGGCACAATAATCCAAATTAAAAAAAAAAAGAATAAGAAATAATTATAACACCAAATATCTGCCATTCCCATGTTATTTACAAATTGTAATAGTATACTGTGTTTGTAGTATAGGTGAAACCATGGAGTTTCAATGTACAGTTGGATGTGTATTCCATCTATTGTTCCAAGCTATTTTAGAAATATTTTTTCCAATATTTCCATAATTCAAGATTGAATGAACGCACATACGAAATTCAACAAGTGTGTTCGGTTGGGAATGACGGAAATTTGACTAACCTTGGTGTTTAAAATGAGAAATATTTCAATATACCCTATTGAAATCTTATTTTACTAAACTATTAGTTTCAGATTTCTTTTCAGTCAGTAATAATATTAATTTTTTATATTTTGTGCAATTGATGGCACAGTATTCCACATTAAAAAAGAATAAGAAATAATTATAACACCAAATATCTGCCATTCCCATGTTATTTACAAATTGTAATAGTATTCTGTGTTTGTAGTTTAAGTAAAACCATGGAGTTTCAATGTACAGTTGGATGTGTATTCCATCTATTGTTCCATGGTATTTTAGAAATCTTTGCCAATAATTCCATTATTCAAGATTGAATGAACGAACATACGAAATTCAACAAGTGTGTTCGTTTGGGAATGATGGAATGTTGACTAATCTTGGAGTTTAAAATGAGAAAGATTTCAATATACCCTATTGAAATCTTATTTTACTAAACTATTAGTTTCAGAATTCTTTTCAGTCAGTAATAATATTAATTTTTTATATTTTGTGCAATTGATGGCTCAGTTTTCCACATTAAAAAAGAATAAGAAATAATTATAACACCAAATATCTGCCATTCCCATGTTATTTACAAATTGTAATAGTATTCTGTGTTTGTAGTTTAAGTGAAACCATGGAGTTTCAATGTACAGTTGGATTTGTATTCCATCTATTGTTCCATGGTATTTTAGAAATCTTTGCCAATAATTCCATTATACAAAATTGAATGAACGCACATACGAAATACAACAACTGTGTTCGTTTGGAAATGACGGACAATTGACTAATCTTGGTGTTTAAAATGAGAAAGATTTCAATCTATCCCATTGAAATCTGATTTTACTAAACTATTAGTTTCAGAATTCTTTTCAGTCAGTAATAAAATTTATTTTTTATATTTTGTGCAATTGATGGCACAATATTCCAAATTAAAAAAAAAAGAATAAGAAATAATTATAACACCAAATATCTGCCATTCCCATGTTATTTACAAATTGTAATAGTATTCTGTGTTTGTAGTTTAAGTAAAACCATGGAGTTTCAATGTACAGTTGGATGTGTATTCCATCTATTGTTCCATGGTATTTTAGAAATCTTTGCCAATAATTCCATTATTCAAGATTGAATGAACGAACATACGAAATTCAACAATTGTGTGTTTGTTTGGGAATGATGGAATGTTGACTAATCTTGGAGTTTAAAATGAGAAAGATTTCAATCTATCCCATTGAAATCTGATTTTACTAAACTATTAGTTTCAGAATTCTTTTCAGTCAGTAATAAAATTTATTTTTTATATTTTGTGCAATTGATGGCACAGTATTCCACATTAAAAAAGAATAAGAAATAATTATAACACCAAATATCTGCCATTCCCATGTTATTTACAAATTGTAATAGTATACTGTGTTTGTAGTATAGGTGAAACCATGGAGTTTCAATGTACAGTTGGATGTGTATTCCATCTATTGTTCCAAGCTATTTTAGAAATATTTTTTCCAATATTTCCATAATTCAAGATTGAATGAACGCACATACGAAATTCAACAAGTGTGTTCGGTTGGGAATGACGGAAATTTGACTAACCTTGGTGTTTAAAATGAGAAATATTTCAATATACCCTATTGAAATCTTATTTTACTAAACTATTAGTTTCAGATTTCTTTTCAGTCAGTAATAATATTAATTTTTTATATTTTGTGCAATTGATGGCACAGTATTCCACATTAAAAAAGAATAAGAAATAATTATAACACCAAATATCTGCCATTCCCATGTTATTTACAAATTGTAATAGTATTCTGTGTTTGTAGTTTAAGTAAAACCATGGAGTTTCAATGTACAGTTGGATGTGTATTCCATCTATTGTTCCATGGTATTTTAGAAATCTTTGCCAATAATTCCATTATTCAAGATTGAATGAACGAACATACGAAATTCAACAAGTGTGTTCGTTTGGGAATGATGGAATGTTGACTAATCTTGGAGTTTAAAATGAGAAAGATTTCAATATACCCTATTGAAATCTTATTTTACTAAACTATTAGTTTCAGAATTCTTTTCAGTCAGTAATAATATTAATTTTTTATATTTTGTGCAATTGATGGCTCAGTTTTCCACATTAAAAAAGAATAAGAAATAATTATAACACCAAATATCTGCCATTCCCATGTTATTTACAAATTGTAATAGTATTCTGTGTTTGTAGTTTAAGTGAAACCATGGAGTTTCAATGTACAGTTGGATTTGTATTCCATCTATTGTTCCATGGTATTTTAGAAATCTTTGCCAATAATTCCATTATACAAAATTGAATGAACGCACATACGAAATACAACAACTGTGTTCGTTTGGAAATGACGGACAATTGACTAATCTTGGTGTTTAAAATGAGAAAGATTTCAATCTATCCCATTGAAATCTGATTTTACTAAACTATTAGTTTCAGAATTCTTTTCAGTCAGTAATAAAATTTATTTTTTATATTTTGTGCAATTGATGGCACAATATTCCAAATTAAAAAAAAAGAATAAGAAATAATTATAACACCAAATATCTGCCATTCCCATGTTATTTACAAATTGTAATAGTATTCTGTGTTTGTAGTTTAAGTAAAACCATGGAGTTTCAATGTACAGTTGGATGTGTATTCCATCTATTGTTCCATGGTATTTTAGAAATCTTTGCCAATAATTCCATTATTCAAGATTGAATGAACGAACATACGAAATTCAACAAGTGTGTTTGTTTGGGAATGATGGAATGTTGACTAATCTTGGAGTTTAAAATGAGAAAGATTTCAATCTATCCCATTGAAATCTGATTTTACTAAACTATTAGTTTCAGAATTCTTTTCAGTCAGTAATAAAATTTATTTTTTATATTTTGTGCAATTGATGCCACAATATTCCAAATTAAAAAAAAATAATAAGAAATAATTATAACACTAAATATCTGCCATTCCCATGTTATTTACAAATTGTAATAGTATTCTGTGTTTGTAGTTTAAGTGCAACCATGGAGTTTCAATGTACAGTTGGATGTGTATTCCATCTATTGTTCCATGGTATTTTAGAAATCTTTGCCAATAATTCCATAATTCAAGATTGAATGAACGCACATACGAAATTCAACAAGTGTGTTCGGTTGGGAATGACGGAAATTTGACTAACCTTGTTGTTTAAAATGAGAAATATTTCAATATACCCTATTGAAATCTGATTTTACTAAACTATTAGTTTCAGAATTCTTTTCAGTCAGTTATAAAATTTATTTTTTATATTTTGTGCAATTGATGGCACAATAATCCAAATTAAAAAAAAAAAAGAATAAGAAATAATTATAACACCAAATATCTGCCATTCCCATGTTATTTACAAATTGTAATAGTATACTGTGTTTGTAGTATAGGTGAAACCATGGAGTTTCAATGTACAGTTGGATGTGTATTCCATCTATTGTTCCAAGCTATTTTAGAAATATTTTTTCCAATATTTCCATAATTCAAGATTGAATGAACGCACATACGAAATTCAACAAGTGTGTTCGGTTGGGAATGACGGAAATTTGACTAACCTTGGTGTTTAAAATGAGAAATATTTCAATATACCCTATTGAAATCTTATTTTACTAAACTATTAGTTTCAGATTTCTTTTCAGTCAGTAATAATATTAATTTTTTATATTTTGTGCAATTGATGGCACAGTATTCCACATTAAAAAAGAATAAGAAATAATTATAACACCAAATATCTGCCATTCCCATGTTATTTACAAATTGTAATAGTATTCTGTGTTTGTAGTTTAAGTGAAACCATGGAGTTTCAATGTACAGTTGGATTTGTATTCCATCTATTGTTCCATGGTATTTTAGAAATCTTTGCCAATAATTCCATTATACAAAATTGAATGAACGCACATACGAAATACAACAACTGTGTTCGTTTGGAAATGACGGACAATTGACTAATCTTGGTGTTTAAAATGAGAAAGATTTCAATCTATCCCATTGAAATCTGATTTTACTAAACTATTAGTTTCAGAATTCTTTTCAGTCAGTAATAAAATTTATTTTTTATATTTTGTGCAATTGATGGCACAATATTCCAAATTCAAAAAAAAAAGAATAAGAAATAATTATAACACCAAATATCTGCCATTCCCATGTTATTTACAAATTGTAATAGTATTCTGTGTTTGTAGTTTAAGTAAAACCATGGAGTTTCAATGTACAGTTGGATGTGTATTCCATCTATTGTTCCATGGTATTTTAGAAATCTTTGCCAATAATTCCATTATTCAAGATTGAATGAACGAACATACGAAATTCAACAAGTGTGTTTGTTTGGGAATGATGGAATGTTGACTAATCTTGGAGTTTAAAATGAGAAAGATTTCAATCTATCCCATTGAAATCTGATTTTACTAAACTATTAGTTTCAGAATTCTTTTCAGTCAGTAATAAAATTTATTTTTTATATTTTGTGCAATTGATGCCACAATATTCCAAATTAAAAAAAAAATAAGAAATAATTATAACACTAAATATCTGCCATTCCCATGTTATTTACAAATTGTAATAGTATTCTGTGTTTGTAGTTTAAGTGCAACCATGGAGTTTCAATGTACAGTTGGATGTGTATTCCATCTATTGTTCCATGGTATTTTAGAAATCTTTGCCAATAATTCCATAATTCAAGATTGAATGAACGCACATACGAAATTCAACAAGTGTGTTCGATTGGGAATGACGGAAATTTGACTAACCTTGTTGTTTAAAATGAGAAATATTTCAATATACCCTATTGAAATCTGATTTTACTAAACTATTAGTTTCAGAATTCTTTTCAGTCAGTTATAAAATTTATTTTTTATATTTTGTGCAATTGATGGCACAATAATCCAAATTAAAAAAAAAAAGAATAAGAAATAATTATAACACCAAATATCTGCCATTCCCATGTTATTTACAAATTGTAATAGTATACTGTGTTTGTAGTATAGGTGAAACCATGGAGTTTCAATGTACAGTTGGATGTGTATTCCATCTATTGTTCCAAGCTATTTTAGAAATATTTTTTCCAATATTTCCATAATTCAAGATTGAATGAACGCACATACGAAATTCAACAAGTGTGTTCGGTTGGGAATGACGGAAATTTGACTAACCTTGGTGTTTAAAATGAGAAATATTTCAATATACCCTATTGAAATCTTATTTTACTAAACTATTAGTTTCAGATTTCTTTTCAGTCAGTAATAATATTAATTTTTTATATTTTGTGCAATTGATGGCACAGTATTCCACATTAAAAAAGAATAAGAAATAATTATAACACCAAATATCTGCCATTCCCATGTTATTTACAAATTGTAATAGTATTCTGTGTTTGTAGTTTAAGTGAAACCATGGAGTTTCAATGTACAGTTGGATTTGTATTCCATCTATTGTTCCATGGTATTTTAGAAATCTTTGCCAATAATTCCATTATACAAAATTGAATGAACGCACATACGAAATACAACAACTGTGTTCGTTTGGAAATGACGGACAATTGACTAATCTTGGTGTTTAAAATGAGAAAGATTTCAATCTATCCCATTGAAATCTGATTTTACTAAACTATTAGTTTCAGAATTCTTTTCAGTCAGTAATAAAATTTATTTTTTATATTTTGTGCAATTGATGGCACAATATTCCAAATTCAAAAAAAAAAGAATAAGAAATAATTATAACACCAAATATCTGCCATTCCCATGTTATTTACAAATTGTAATAGTATTCTGTGTTTGTAGTTTAAGTAAAACCATGGAGTTTCAATGTACAGTTGGATGTGTATTCCATCTATTGTTCCATGGTATTTTAGAAATCTTTGCCAATAATTCCATTATTCAAGATTGAATGAACGAACATACGAAATTCAACAAGTGTGTTTGTTTGGGAATGATGGAATGTTGACTAATCTTGGAGTTTAAAATGAGAAAGATTTCAATCTATCCCATTGAAATCTGATTTTACTAAACTATTAGTTTCAGAATTCTTTTCAGTCAGTAATAAAATTTATTTTTTATATTTTGTGCAATTGATGCCACAATATTCCAAATTAAAAAAAAAATAAGAAATAATTATAACACTAAATATCTGCCATTCCCATGTTATTTACAAATTGTAATAGTATTCTGTGTTTGTAGTTTAAGTGCAACCATGGAGTTTCAATGTACAGTTGGATGTGTATTCCATCTATTGTTCCATGGTATTTTAGAAATCTTTGCCAATAATTCCATAATTCAAGATTGAATGAACGCACATACGAAATTCAACAAGTGTGTTCGGTTGGGAATGACGGAAATTTGACTAACCTTGTTGTTTAAAATGAGAAATATTTCAATATA
The DNA here is from genome assembly GCA_947359465.1 of Metellina segmentata. Lineage (NCBI taxonomy): Eukaryota > Metazoa > Arthropoda > Arachnida > Araneae > Tetragnathidae > Metellina > Metellina segmentata. The sequence continues at coordinate 103,293,797 of OX375883.1, forward strand.
CCCTATTGAAATCTGATTTTACTAAACTATTAGTTTCAGAATTCTTTTCAGTCAGTTATAAAATTTATTTTTTATGTTTTGTGCAATTGATGGCACAATAATCCAAATTAAAAAAAAAAAGAATAAGAAATAATTATAACACCAAATATCTGCCATTCCCATGTTATTTACAAATTGTAATAGTATACTGTGTTTGTAGTATAGGTGAAACCATGGAGTTTCAATGTACAGTTGGATGTGTATTCCATCTATTGTTCCAAGCTATTTTAGAAATATTTTTTCCAATATTTCCATAATTCAAGATTGAATGAACGCACATACGAAATTCAACAAGTGTGTTCGGTTGGGAATGACGGAAATTTGACTAACCTTGGTGTTTAAAATGAGAAATATTTCAATATACCCTATTGAAATCTTATTTTACTAAACTATTAGTTTCAGATTTCTTTTCAGTCAGTAATAATATTAATTTTTTATATTTTGTGCAATTGATGGCACAGTATTCCACATTAAAAAAGAATAAGAAATAATTATAACACCAAATATCTGCCATTCCCATGTTATTTACAAATTGTAATAGTATTCTGTGTTTGTAGTTTAAGTGAAACCATGGAGTTTCAATGTACAGTTGGATTTGTATTCCATCTATTGTTCCATGGTATTTTAGAAATCTTTGCCAATAATTCCATTATACAAAATTGAATGAACGCACATACGAAATACAACAACTGTGTTCGTTTGGAAATGACGGACAATTGACTAATCTTGGTGTTTAAAATGAGAAAGATTTCAATCTATCCCATTGAAATCTGATTTTACTAAACTATTAGTTTCAGAATTCTTTTCAGTCAGTAATAAAATTTATTTTTTATATTTTGTGCAATTGATGGCACAATATTCCAAATTCAAAAAAAAAAGAATAAGAAATAATTATAACACCAAATATCTGCCATTCCCATGTTATTTACAAATTGTAATAGTATTCTGTGTTTGTAGTTTAAGTAAAACCATGGAGTTTCAATGTACAGTTGGATGTGTATTCCATCTATTGTTCCATGGTATTTTAGAAATCTTTGCCAATAATTCCATTATTCAAGATTGAATGAACGAACATACGAAATTCAACAAGTGTGTTTGTTTGGGAATGATGGAATGTTGACTAATCTTGGAGTTTAAAATGAGAAAGATTTCAATCTATCCCATTGAAATCTGATTTTACTAAACTATTAGTTTCAGAATTCTTTTCAGTCAGTAATAAAATTTATTTTTTATATTTTGTGCAATTGATGGCACAATATTCCAAATTAAAAAAAAAAAAATAAGAAATAATTATAACACTAAATATCTGCCATTCCCATGTTATTTACAAATTGTAATAGTATTCTGTGTTTGTAGTTTAAGTGCAACCATGGAGTTTCAATGTACAGTTGGATGTGTATTCCATCTATTGTTCCATGTTATTTTAGAAATCTTTGCCAATAATTCCATAATTCAAGATTGAATGAACGCACATACGAAATTCAACAAGTGTGTTCGGTTGGGAATGACGGAAATTTGACTAACCTTGTTGTTTAAAATGAGAAATATTTCAATATACCCTATTGAAATCTGATTTTACTAAACTATTAGTTTCAGAATTCTTTTCAGTCAGTTATAAAATTTATTTTTTATATTTTGTGCAATTGATGGCACAATAATCCAAATTAAAAAAAAAAAAAGAATAAGAAATAATTATAACACCAAATATCTGCCATTCCCATGTTATTTACAAATTGTAATAGTATACTGTGTTTGTAGTATATGTGAAACCATGGAGTTTCAATATACAGTTGGATGTGTATTCCATCTATTGTTCCAAGCTATTTTAGAAATATTTTTTCCAATATTTCCATAATTCAAGATTGAATGAACGCACATACGAAATTCAACAAGTGTGTTCGGTTGGGAATGACGGAAATTTGACTAACCTTGGTGTTTAAAATGAGAAATATTTCAATATACCCTATTGAAATCTTATTTTACTAAACTATTAGTTTCAGATTTCTTTTCAGTCAGTAATAATATTAATTTTTTATATTTTGTGCAATTGATGGCACAGTATTCCACATTAAAAAAGAATAAGAAATAATTATAACACCAAATATCTGCCATTCCCATGTTATTTACAAATTGTAATAGTATTCTGTGTTTGTAATTTAAGTAAAACCATGGAGTTTCAATGTACAGTTGGATGTGTATTCCATCTATTGTTCCATGGTGTTTTAGAAATCTTTGCCAATAATTCCATTATTCAAGATTGAATGAACGAACATACGAAATTCAACAAGTGTGTTCGTTTGGGAATGATGGAATGTTGACTAATCTTCGAGTTTAAAATGAGAAAGATTTCAATATACCCTATTGAAATCTTATTTTACTAAACTATTAGTTTCAGAATTCTTTTCAGTCAGTAATAATATTAATTTTTTATATGTTGTGCAATTGATGGCACAGTATTCCACATTAAAAAAGAATAAGAAATAATTATAACACCAAATATCTGCCATTCCCATGTTATTTACAAATTGTAATAGTATACTGTGTTTGTAGTATAGGTGAAACCATGGAGTTTCAATGTACAGTTGGATGTGTATTCCATCTATTGTTCCATGCTATTTTAGAAATATTTTTTCCAATATTTCCATAATTCAAGATTGAATGAACGCACATACGAAATTCAACAAGTGTGTTCGAATGGGAATGACGGAAATTTGACTAACCTTGGTGTTTAAAATGAGAAATATTTCAATATACCCTATTGAAATCTTATTTTACTAAACTATTAGTTTCAGAATTCTTTTCAGTCAGTAATAATATTAATTTTTTATATTTTGTGCAATTGATGGCTCAGTTTTCCACATTAAAAAAGAATAAGAAATAATTATAACACCAAATATCTGCCATTCCCATGTTATTTACAAATTGTAATAGTATTCTGTGTTTGTAGTTTAAGTGAAACCATGGAGTTTCAATGTACAGTTGGATTTGTATTCCATCTATTGTTCCATGGTATTTTAGAAATCTTTGCCAATAATTCCATTATACAAAATTGAATGAACGCACATACGAAATACAACAACTGTGTTCGTTTGGAAATGACGGACAATTGACTAATCTTGGTGTTTAAAATGAGAAAGATTTCAATCTATCCCATTGAAATCTGATTTTACTAAACTATTAGTTTCAGAATTCTTTTCAGTCAGTAATAAAATTTATTTTTTATATTTTGTGCAATTGATGGCACAATATTCCAAATTAAAAAAAAAAGAATAAGAAATAATTATAACACCAAATATCTGCCATTCCCATGTTATTTACAAATTGTAATAGTATTCTGTGTTTGTAGTTTAAGTAAAACCATGGAGTTTCAATGTACAGTTGGATGTGTATTCCATCTATTGTTCCATGGTATTTTAGAAATCTTTGCCAATAATTCCATTATTCAAGATTGAATGAACGAACATACGAAATTCAACAAGTGTGTTTGTTTGGGAATGATGGAATGTTGACTAATCTTGGAGTTTAAAATGAGAAAGATTTCAATCTATCCCATTGAAATCTGATTTTACTAAACTATTAGTTTCAGAATTCTTTTCAGTCAGTAATAAAATTTATTTTTTATATTTTGTGCAATTGATGCCACAATATTCCAAATTAAAAAAAAAATAAGAAATAATTATAACACTAAATATCTGCCATTCCCATGTTATTTACAAATTGTAATAGTATTCTGTGTTTGTAGTTTAAGTGCAACCATGGAGTTTCAATGTACAGTTGGATGTGTATTCCATCTATTGTTCCATGGTATTTTAGAAATCTTTGCCAATAATTCCATAATTCAAGATTGAATGAACGCACATACGAAATTCAACAAGTGTGTTCGGTTGGGAATGACGGAAATTTGACTAACCTTGTTGTTTAAAATGAGAAATATTTCAATATACCCTATTGAAATCTGATTTTACTAAACTATTAGTTTCAGAATTCTTTTCAGTCAGTTATAAAATTTATTTTTTATATTTTGTGCAATTGATGGCACAATAATCCAAATTAAAAAAAAAAAAGAATAAGAAATAATTATAACACCAAATATCTGCCATTCCCATGTTATTTACAAATTGTAATAGTATACTGTGTTTGTAGTATAGGTGAAACCATGGAGTTTCAATGTACAGTTGGATGTGTATTCCATCTATTGTTCCAAGCTATTTTAGAAATATTTTTTCCAATATTTCCATAATTCAAGATTGAATGAACGCACATACGAAATTCAACAAGTGTGTTCGGTTGGGAATGACGGAAATTTGACTAACCTTGGTGTTTAAAATGAGAAATATTTCAATATACCCTATTGAAATCTTATTTTACTAAACTATTAGTTTCAGATTTCTTTTCAGTCAGTAATAATATTAATTTTTTATATTTTGTACAATTGATGGCACAGTATTCCACATTAAAAAAGAATAAGAAATAATTATAACACCAAATATCTGCCATTCCCATGTTATTTACAAATTGTAATAGTATTCTGTGTTTGTAGTTTAAGTAAAACCATGGAGTTTCAATGTACAGTTGGATGTGTATTCCATCTATTGTTCCATGGTATTTTAGAAATCTTTGCCAATAATTCCATTATTCAAGATTGAATGAACGAACATACGAAATTCAACAAGTGTGTTCGTTTGGGAATGATGGAATGTTGACTAATCTTGGAGTTTAAAATGAGAAAGATTTCAATATACCCTATTGAAATCTTATTTTACTAAACTATTAGTTTCAGAATTCTTTTCAGTCAGTAATAATATTAATTTTTTATATGTTGTGCAATTGATGGCACAGTATTCCACATTAAAAAAGAATAAGAAATAATTATAACACCAAATATCTGCCATTCCCATGTTATTTACAAATTGTAATAGTATACTGTGTTTGTAGTATAGGTGAAACCATGGAGTTTCAATGTACAGTTGGATGTGTATTCCATCTATTGTTCCATGCTATTTTAGAAATATTTTTTCCAATATTTCCATAATTCAAGATTGAATGAACGCACATACGAAATTCAACAAGTGTGTTCGGTTGGGAATAACGGAAATTTGACTAACCTTGGTGTTTAAAATGAGAAATATTTCAATATACCCTATTGAAATCTTATTTTACTAAACTATTAGTTTCAGAATTCTTTTCAGTCAGTAATAATATTAATTTTTTATATTTTGTGCAATTGATGGCACAGTATTCCACATTAAAAAAGAATAAGAAATAATTATAACACCAAATATCTGCCATTCCCATGTTATTTACAAATTGTAATAGTATTCTGTGTTTGTAGTTTAAGTGAAACCATGGAGTTTCAATGTACAGTTGGATTTGTATTCCATCTATTGTTCCATGGTATTTTAGAAATCTTTGCCAATAATTCCATTATACAAAATTGAATGAACGCACATACGAAATACAACAACTGTGTTCGTTTGGAAATGACGGACAATTGACTAATCTTGGTGTTTAAAATGAGAAAGATTTCAATCTATCCCATTGAAATCTGATTTTACTAAACTATTAGTTTCAGAATTCTTTTCAGTCAGTAATAAAATTTATTTTTTATATTTTGTGCAATTGATGGCACAATATTCCAAATTAAAAAAAAAAGAATAAGAAATAATTATAACACCAAATATCTGCCATTCCCATGTTATTTACAAATTGTAATAGTATTCTGTGTTTGTAGTTTAAGTAAAACCATGGAGTTTCAATGTACAGTTGGATGTGTATTCCATCTATTGTTCCATGGTATTTTAGAAATCTTTGCCAATAATTCCATTATTCAAGATTGAATGAACGAACATACGAAATTCAACAAGTGTGTTTGTTTGGGAATGATGGAATGTTGACTAATCTTGGAGTTTAAAATGAGAAAGATTTCAATCTATCCCATTGAAATCTGATTTTACTAAACTATTAGTTTCAGAATTCTTTTCAGTCAGTAATAAAATTTATTTTTTATATTTTGTGCAATTGATGCCACAATATTCCAAATTAAAAAAAAAATAAGAAATAATTATAACACTAAATATCTGCCATTCCCATGTTATTTACAAATTGTAATAGTATTCTGTGTTTGTAGTTTAAGTGCAACCATGGAGTTTCAATGTACAGTTGGATGTGTATTCCATCTATTGTTCCATGGTATTTTAGAAATCTTTGCCAATAATTCCATAATTCAAGATTGAATGAACGCACATACGAAATTCAACAAGTGTGTTCGGTTGGGAATGACGGAAATTTGACTAACCTTGTTGTTTAAAATGAGAAATATTTCAATATACCCTATTGAAATCTGATTTTACTAAACTATTAGTTTCAGAATTCTTTTCAGTCAGTTATAAAATTTATTTTTTATATTTTGTACAATTGATGGCACAATAATCCAAATTAAAAAAAAAAAGAATAAGAAATAATTATAACACCAAATATCTGCCATTCCCATGTTATTTACAAATTGTAATAGTATACTGTGTTTGTAGTATAGGTGAAACCATGGAGTTTCAATGTACAGTTGGATGTGTATTCCATCTATTGTTCCAAGCTATTTTAGAAATATTTTTTCCAATATTTCCATAATTCAAGATTGAATGAACGCACATACGAAATTCAACAAGTGTGTTCGGTTGGGAATGACGGAAATTTGACTAACCTTGGTGTTTAAAATGAGAAATATTTCAATATACCCTATTGAAATCTTATTTTACTAAACTATTAGTTTCAGATTTCTTTTCAGTCAGTAATAATATTAATTTTTTATATTTTGTGCAATTGATGGCACAGTATTCCACATTAAAAAAGAATAAGAAATAATTATAACACCAAATATCTGCCATTCCCATGTTATTTACAAATTGTAATAGTATTCTGTGTTTGTAGTTTAAGTGAAACCATGGAGTTTCAATGTACAGTTGGATTTGTATTCCATCTATTGTTCCATGGTATTTTAGAAATCTTTGCCAATAATTCCATTATACAAAATTGAATGAACGCACATACGAAATACAACAACTGTGTTCGTTTGGAAATGACGGACAATTGACTAATCTTGGTGTTTAAAATGAGAAAGATTTCAATCTATCCCATTGAAATCTGATTTTACTAAACTATTAGTTTCAGAATTCTTTTCAGTCAGTAATAAAATTTATTTTTTATATTTTGTGCAATTGATGGCACAATATTCCAAATTCAAAAAAAAAAGAATAAGAAATAATTATAACACCAAATATCTGCCATTCCCATGTTATTTACAAATTGTAATAGTATTCTGTGTTTGTAGTTTAAGTAAAACCATGGAGTTTCAATGTACAGTTGGATGTGTATTCCATCTATTGTTCCATGGTATTTTAGAAATCTTTGCCAATAATTCCATTATTCAAGATTGAATGAACGAACATACGAAATTCAACAAGTGTGTTTGTTTGGGAATGATGGAATGTTGACTAATCTTGGAGTTTAAAATGAGAAAGATTTCAATCTATCCCATTGAAATCTGATTTTACTAAACTATTAGTTTCAGAATTCTTTTCAGTCAGTAATAAAATTTATTTTTTATATTTTGTGCAATTGATGCCACAATATTCCAAATTAAAAAAAAAATAAGAAATAATTATAACACTAAATATCTGCCATTCCCATGTTATTTACAAATTGTAATAGTATTCTGTGTTTGTAGTTTAAGTGCAACCATGGAGTTTCAATGTACAGTTGGATGTGTATTCCATCTATTGTTCCATGGTATTTTAGAAATCTTTGCCAATAATTCCATAATTCAAGATTGAATGAACGCACATACGAAATTCAACAAGTGTGTTCGGTTGGGAATGACGGAAATTTGACTAACCTTGTTGTTTAAAATGAGAAATATTTCAATATACCCTATTGAAATCTGATTTTACTAAACTATTAGTTTCAGAATTCTTTTCAGTCAGTTATAAAATTTATTTTTTATGTTTTGTGCAATTGATGGCACAATAATCCAAATTAAAAAAAAAAAAGAATAAGAAATAATTATAACACCAAATATCTGCCATTCCCATGTTATTTACAAATTGTAATAGTATACTGTGTTTGTAGTATAGGTGAAACCATGGAGTTTCAATGTACAGTTGGATGTGTATTCCATCTATTGTTCCAAGCTATTTTAGAAATATTTTTTCCAATATTTCCATAATTCAAGATTGAATGAACGCACATACGAAATTCAACAAGTGTGTTCGGTTGGGAATGACGGAAATTTGACTAACCTTGGTGTTTAAAATGAGAAATATTTCAATATACCCTATTGAAATCTTATTTTACTAAACTATTAGTTTCAGATTTCTTTTCAGTCAGTAATAATATTAATTTTTTATATTTTGTGCAATTGATGGCACAGTATTCCACATTAAAAAAGAATAAGAAATAATTATAACACCAAATATCTGCCATTCCCATGTTATTTACAAATTGTAATAGTATTCTGTGTTTGTAGTTTAAGTGAAACCATGGAGTTTCAATGTACAGTTGGATTTGTATTCCATCTATTGTTCCATGGTATTTTAGAAATCTTTGCCAATAATTCCATTATACAAAATTGAATGAACGCACATACGAAATACAACAACTGTGTTCGTTTGGAAATGACGGACAATTGACTAATCTTGGTGTTTAAAATGAGAAAGATTTCAATCTATCCCATTGAAATCTGATTTTACTAAACTATTAGTTTCAGAATTCTTTTCAGTCAGTAATAAAATTTATTTTTTATATTTTGTGCAATTGATGGCACAATATTCCAAATTCAAAAAAAAAAGAATAAGAAATAATTATAACACCAAATATCTGCCATTCCCATGTTATTTACAAATTGTAATAGTATTCTGTGTTTGTAGTTTAAGTAAAACCATGGAGTTTCAATGTACAGTTGGATGTGTATTCCATCTTTTGTTCCATGGTATTTTAGAAATCTTTGCCAATAATTCCATTATTCAAGATTGAATGAACGAACATACGAAATTCAACAAGTGTGTTTGTTTGGGAATGATGGAATGTTGACTAATCTTGGAGTTTAAAATGAGAAAGATTTCAATCTATCCCATTGAAATCTGATTTTACTAAACTATTAGTTTCAGAATTCTTTTCAGTCAGTAATAAAATTTATTTTTTATATTTTGTGCAATTGATGGCACAATATTCCAAATTAAAAAAAAAAAAATAAGAAATAATTATAACACTAAATATCTGCCATTCCCATGTTATTTACAAATTGTAATAGTATTCTGTGTTTGTAGTTTAAGTGCAACCATGGAGTTTCAATGTACAGTTGGATGTGTATTCCATCTATTGTTCCATGTTATTTTAAAAATCTTTGCCAATAATTCCATAATTCAAGATTGAATGAACGCACATACGAAATTCAACAAGTGTGTTCGGTTGGGAATGACGGAAATTTGACTAACCTTGTTGTTTAAAATGAGAAATATTTCAATATACCCTATTGAAATCTGATTTTACTAAACTATTAGTTTCAGAATTCTTTTCAGTCAGTTATAAAATTTATTTTTTATATTTTGTGCAATTGATGGCACAATAATCCAAATTAAAAAAAAAAAAAGAATAAGAAATAATTATAACACCAAATACCTGCCATTCCCATGTTATTTACAAATTGTAATAGTATACTGTGTTTGTAGTATAGGTGAAACCATGGAGTTTCAATATACAGTTGGATGTGTATTCCATCTATTGTTCCAAGCTATTTTAGAAATATTTTTTCCAATATTTCCATAATTCAAGATTGAATGAACGCACATACGAAATTCAACAAGTGTGTTCGGTTGGGAATGACGGAAATTTGACTAACCTTGGTGTTTAAAATGAGAAATATTTCAATATACCCTATTGAAATCTTATTTTACTAAACTATTAGTTTCAGATTTCTTTTCAGTCAGTAATAATATTAATTTTTTATATTTTGTGCAATTGATGGCACAGTATTCCACATTAAAAAAGAATAAGAAATAATTATAACACCAAATATCTGCCATTCCCATGTTATTTACAAATTGTAATAGTATTCTGTGTTTGTAGTTTAAGTAAAACCATGGAGTTTCAATGTACAGTTGGATGTGTATTCCATCTATTGTTCCATGGTGTTTTAGAAATCTTTGCCAATAATTCCATTATTCAAGATTGAATGAACGAACATACGAAATTCAACAAGTGTGTTCGTTTGGGAATGATGGAATGTTGACTAATCTTCGAGTTTAAAATGAGAAAGATTTCAATATACCCTATTGAAATCTTATTTTACTAAACTATTAGTTTCAGAATTCTTTTCAGTCAGTAATAATATTAATTTTTTATATGTTGTGCAATTGATGGCACAGTATTCCACATTAAAAAAGAATAAGAAATAATTATAACACCAAATATCTGCCATTCCCATGTTATTTACAAATTGTAATAGTATACTGTGTTTGTAGTATAGGTGAAACCATGGAGTTTCAATGTACAGTTGGATGTGTATTCCATCTATTGTTCCATGCTATTTTAGAAATATTTTTTCCAATATTTCCATAATTCAAGATTGAATGAACGCACATACGAAATTCAACAAGTGTGTTCGAATGGGAATGACGGAAATTTGACTAACCTTGGTGTTTAAAATGAGAAATATTTCAATATACCCTATTGAAATCTTATTTTACTAAACTATTAGTTTCAGAATTCTTTTCAGTCAGTAATAATATTAATTTTTTATATTTTGTGCAATTGATGGCTCAGTTTTCCACATTAAAAAAGAATAAGAAATAATTATAACACCAAATATCTGCCATTCCCATGTTATTTACAAATTGTAATAGTATTCTGTGTTTGTAGTTTAAGTGAAACCATGGAGTTTCAATGTACAGTTGGATTTGTATTCCATCTATTGTTCCATGGTATTTTAGAAATCTTTGCCAATAATTCCATTATACAAAATTGAATGAACGCACATACGAAATACAACAACTGTGTTCGTTTGGAAATGACGGACAATTGACTAATCTTGGTGTTTAAAATGAGAAAGATTTCAATCTATCCCATTGAAATCTGATTTTACTAAACTATTAGTTTCAGAATTCTTTTCAGTCAGTAATAAAATTTATTTTTTATATTTTGTGCAATTGATGGCACAATATTCCAAATTAAAAAAAAAAAGAATAAGAAATAATTATAACACCAAATATCTGCCATTCCCATGTTATTTACAAATTGTAATAGTATTCTGTGTTTGTAGTTTAAGTAAAACCATGGAGTTTCAATGTACAGTTGGATGTGTATTCCATCTATTGTTCCATGGTATTTTAGAAATCTTTGCCAATAATTCCATTATTCAAGATTGAATGAACGAACATACGAAATTCAACAAGTGTGTTTGTTTGGGAATGATGGAATGTTGACTAATCTTGGAGTTTAAAATGAGAAAGATTTCAATCTATCCCATTGAAATCTGATTTTACTAAACTATTAGTTTCAGAATTCTTTTCAGTCAGTAATAAAATTTATTTTTTATATTTTGTGCAATTGATGCCACAATATTCCAAATTAAAAAAAAAATAAGAAATAATTATAACACTAAATATCTGCCATTCCCATGTTATTTACAAATTGTAATAGTATTCTGTGTTTGTAGTTTAAGTGCAACCATGGAGTTTCAATGTACAGTTGGATGTGTATTCCATCTATTGTTCCATGGTATTTTAGAAATCTTTGCCAATAATTCCATAATTCAAGATTGAATGAACGCACATACGAAATTCAACAAGTGTGTTCGGTTGGGAATGACGGAAATTTGACTAACCTTGTTGTTTAAAATGAGAAATATTTCAATATACCCTATTGAAATCTGATTTTACTAAACTATTAGTTTCAGAATTCTTTTCAGTCAGTTATAAAATTTATTTTTTATATTTTGTGCAATTGATGGCACAATAATCCAAATTAAAAAAAAAAAGAATAAGAAATAATTATAACACCAAATATCTGCCATTCCCATGTTATTTACAAATTGTAATAGTATACTGTGTTTGTAGTATAGGTGAAACCATGGAGTTTCAATGTACAGTTGGATGTGTATTCCATCTATTGTTCCAAGCTATTTTAGAAATATTTTTTCCAATATTTCCATAATTCAAGATTGAATGAACGCACATACGAAATTCAACAAGTGTGTTCGGTTGGGAATGACGGAAATTTGACTAACCTTGGTGTTTAAAATGAGAAATATTTCAATATACCCTATTGAAATCTTATTTTACTAAACTATTAGTTTCAGATTTCTTTTCAGTCAGTAATAATATTAATTTTTTATATTTTGTGCAATTGATGGCACAGTATTCCACATTAAAAAAGAATAAGAAATAATTATAACACCAAATATCTGCCATTCCCATGTTATTTACAAATTGTAATAGTATTCTGTGTTTGTAGTTTAAGTAAAACCATGGAGTTTCAATGTACAGTTGGATGTGTATTCCATCTATTGTTCCATGGTGTTTTAGAAATCTTTGCCAATAATTCCATTATTCAAGATTGAATGAACGAACATACGAAATTCAACAAGTGTGTTCGTTTGGGAATGATGGAATGTTGACTAATCTTCGAGTTTAAAATGAGAAAGATTTCAATATACCCTATTGAAATCTTATTTTACTAAACTATTAGTTTCAGAATTCTTTTCAGTCAGTAATAATATTAATTTTTTATATGTTGTGCAATTGATGGCACAGTATTCCACATTAAAAAAGAATAAGAAATAATTATAACACCAAATATCTGCCATTCCCATGTTATTTACAAATTGTAATAGTATACTGTGTTTGTAGTATAGGTGAAACCATGGAGTTTCAATGTACAGTTGGATGTGTATTCCATCTATTGTTCCATGCTATTTTAGAAATATTTTTTCCAATATTTCCATAATTCAAGATTGAATGAACGCACATACGAAATTCAACAAGTGTGTTCGAATGGGAATGACGGAAATTTGACTAACCTTGGTGTTTAAAATGAGAAATATTTCAATATACCCTATTGAAATCTTATTTTACTAAACTATTAGTTTCAGAATTCTTTTCAGTCAGTAATAATATTAATTTTTTATATTTTGTGCAATTGATGGCTCAGTTTTCCACATTAAAAAAGAATAAGAAATAATTATAACACCAAATATCTGCCATTCCCATGTTATTTACAAATTGTAATAGTATTCTGTGTTTGTAGTTTAAGTGAAACCATGGAGTTTCAATGTACAGTTGGATTTGTATTCCATCTATTGTTCCATGGTATTTTAGAAATCTTTGCCAATAATTCCATTATACAAAATTGAATGAACGCACATACGAAATACAACAACTGTGTTCGTTTGGAAATGACGGACAATTGACTAATCTTGGTGTTTAAAATGAGAAAGATTTCAATCTATCCCATTGAAATCTGATTTTACTAAACTATTAGTTTCAGAATTCTTTTCAGTCAGTAATAAAATTTATTTTTTATATTTTGTGCAATTGATGGCACAATATTCCAAATTAAAAAAAAAAAGAATAAGAAATAATTATAACACCAAATATCTGCCATTCCCATGTTATTTACAAATTGTAATAGTATTCTGTGTTTGTAGTTTAAGTAAAACCATGGAGTTTCAATGTACAGTTGGATGTGTATTCCATCTATTGTTCCATGGTATTTTAGAAATCTTTGCCAATAATTCCATTATTCAAGATTGAATGAACGAACATACGAAATTCAACAAGTGTGTTTGTTTGGGAATGATGGAATGTTGACTAATCTTGGAGTTTAAAATGAGAAAGATTTCAATCTATCCCATTGAAATCTGATTTTACTAAACTATTAGTTTCAGAATTCTTTTCAGTCAGTAATAAAATTTATTTTTTATATTTTGTGCAATTGATGCCACAATATTCCAAATTAAAAAAAAAATAAGAAATAATTATAACACTAAATATCTGCCATTCCCATGTTATTTACAAATTGTAATAGTATTCTGTGTTTGTAGTTTAAGTGCAACCATGGAGTTTCAATGTACAGTTGGATGTGTATTCCATCTATTGTTCCATGGTATTTTAGAAATCTTTGCCAATAATTCCATAATTCAAGATTGAATGAACGCACATACGAAATTCAACAAGTGTGTTCGGTTGGGAATGACGGAAATTTGACTAACCTTGTTGTTTAAAATGAGAAATATTTCAATATACCCTATTGAAATCTGATTTTACTAAACTATTAGTTTCAGAATTCTTTTCAGTCAGTTATAAAATTTATTTTTTATATTTTGTGCAATTGATGGCACAATAATCCAAATTAAAAAAAAAAAGAATAAGAAATAATTATAACACCAAATATCTGCCATTCCCATGTTATTTACAAATTGTAATAGTATACTGTGTTTGTAGTATAGGTGAAACCATGGAGTTTCAATGTACAGTTGGATGTGTATTCCATCTATTGTTCCAAGCTATTTTAGAAATATTTTTTCCAATATTTCCATAATTCAAGATTGAATGAACGCACATACGAAATTCAACAAGTGTGTTCGGTTGGGAATGACGGAAATTTGACTAACCTTGGTGTTTAAAATGAGAAATATTTCAATATACCCTATTGAAATCTTATTTTACTAAACTATTAGTTTCAGATTTCTTTTCAGTCAGTAATAATATTAATTTTTTATATTTTGTGCAATTGATGGCACAGTATTCCACATTAAAAAAGAATAAGAAATAATTATAACACCAAATATCTGCCATTCCCATGTTATTTACAAATTGTAATAGTATTCTGTGTTTGTAGTTTAAGTAAAACCATGGAGTTTCAATGTACAGTTGGATGTGTATTCCATCTATTGTTCCATGGTGTTTTAGAAATCTTTGCCAATAATTCCATTATTCAAGATTGAATGAACGAACATACGAAATTCAACAAGTGTGTTCGTTTGGGAATGATGGAATGTTGACTAATCTTCGAGTTTAAAATGAGAAAGATTTCAATATACCCTATTGAAATCTTATTTTACTAAACTATTAGTTTCAGAATTCTTTTCAGTCAGTAATAATATTAATTTTTTATATGTTGTGCAATTGATGGCACAGTATTCCACATTAAAAAAGAATAAGAAATAATTATAACACCAAATATCTGCCATTCCCATGTTATTTACAAATTGTAATAGTATACTGTGTTTGTAGTATAGGTGAAACCATGGAGTTTCAATGTACAGTTGGATGTGTATTCCATCTATTGTTCCATGCTATTTTAGAAATATTTTTTCCAATATTTCCATAATTCAAGATTGAATGAACGCACATACGAAATTCAACAAGTGTGTTCGAATGGGAATGACGGAAATTTGACTAACCTTGGTGTTTAAAATGAGAAATATTTCAATATACCCTATTGAAATCTTATTTTACTAAACTATTAGTTTCAGAATTCTTTTCAGTCAGTAATAATATTAATTTTTTATATTTTGTGCAATTGATGGCTCAGTTTTCCACATTAAAAAAGAATAAGAAATAATTATAACACCAAATATCTGCCATTCCCATGTTATTTACAAATTGTAATAGTATTCTGTGTTTGTAGTTTAAGTGAAACCATGGAGTTTCAATGTACAGTTGGATTTGTATTCCATCTATTGTTCCATGGTATTTTAGAAATCTTTGCCAATAATTCCATTATACAAAATTGAATGAACGCACATACGAAATACAACAACTGTGTTCGTTTGGAAATGACGGACAATTGACTAATCTTGGTGTTTAAAATGAGAAAGATTTCAATCTATCCCATTGAAATCTGATTTTACTAAACTATTAGTTTCAGAATTCTTTTCAGTCAGTAATAAAATTTATTTTTTATATTTTGTGCAATTGATGGCACAATATTCCAAATTAAAAAAAAAAAGAATAAGAAATAATTATAACACCAAATATCTGCCATTCCCATGTTATTTACAAATTGTAATAGTATTCTGTGTTTGTAGTTTAAGTAAAACCATGGAGTTTCAATGTACAGTTGGATGTGTATTCCATCTATTGTTCCATGGTATTTTAGAAATCTTTGCCAATAATTCCATTATTCAAGATTGAATGAACGAACATACGAAATTCAACAAGTGTGTTTGTTTGGGAATGATGGAATGTTGACTAATCTTGGAGTTTAAAATGAGAAAGATTTCAATCTATCCCATTGAAATCTGATTTTACTAAACTATTAGTTTCAGAATTCTTTTCAGTCAGTAATAAAATTTATTTTTTATATTTTGTGCAATTGATGCCACAATATTCCAAATTAAAAAAAAAATAAGAAATAATTATAACACTAAATATCTGCCATTCCCATGTTATTTACAAATTGTAATAGTATTCTGTGTTTGTAGTTTAAGTGCAACCATGGAGTTTCAATGTACAGTTGGATGTGTATTCCATCTATTGTTCCATGGTATTTTAGAAATCTTTGCCAATAATTCCATAATTCAAGATTGAATGAACGCACATACGAAATTCAACAAGTGTGTTCGGTTGGGAATGACGGAAATTTGACTAACCTTGTTGTTTAAAATGAGAAATATTTCAATATACCCTATTGAAATCTGATTTTACTAAACTATTAGTTTCAGAATTCTTTTCAGTCAGTTATAAAATTTATTTTTTATATTTTGTGCAATTGATGGCACAATAATCCAAATTAAAAAAAAAAAGAATAAGAAATAATTATAACACCAAATATCTGCCATTCCCATGTTATTTACAAATTGTAATAGTATACTGTGTTTGTAGTATAGGTGAAACCATGGAGTTTCAATGTACAGTTGGATGTGTATTCCATCTATTGTTCCAAGCTATTTTAGAAATATTTTTTCCAATATTTCCATAATTCAAGATTGAATGAACGCACATACGAAATTCAACAAGTGTGTTCGGTTGGGAATGACGGAAATTTGACTAACCTTGGTGTTTAAAATGAGAAATATTTCAATATACCCTATTGAAATCTTATTTTACTAAACTATTAGTTTCAGATTTCTTTTCAGTCAGTAATAATATTAATTTTTTATATTTTGTACAATTGATGGCACAGTATTCCACATTAAAAAAGAATAAGAAATAATTATAACACCAAATATCTGCCATTCCCATGTTATTTACAAATTGTAATAGTATTCTGTGTTTGTAGTTTAAGTAAAACCATGGAGTTTCAATGTACAGTTGGATGTGTATTCCATCTATTGTTCCATGGTATTTTAGAAATCTTTGCCAATAATTCCATTATTCAAGATTGAATGAACGAACATACGAAATTCAACAAGTGTGTTCGTTTGGGAATGATGGAATGTTGACTAATCTTGGAGTTTAAAATGAGAAAGATTTCAATATACCCTATTGAAATCTTATTTTACTAAACTATTAGTTTCAGAATTCTTTTCAGTCAGTAATAATATTAATTTTTTATATGTTGTGCAATTGATGGCACAGTATTCCACATTAAAAAAGAATAAGAAATAATTATAACACCAAATATCTGCCATTCCCATGTTATTTACAAATTGTAATAGTATACTGTGTTTGTAGTATAGGTGAAACCATGGAGTTTCAATGTACAGTTGGATGTGTATTCCATCTATTGTTCCATGCTATTTTAGAAATATTTTTTCCAATATTTCCATAATTCAAGATTGAATGAACGCACATACGAAATTCAACAAGTGTGTTCGGTTGGGAATGACGGAAATTTGACTAACCTTGGTGTTTAAAATGAGAAATATTTCAATATACCCTATTGAAATCTTATTTTACTAAACTATTAGTTTCAGAATTCTTTTCAGTCAGTAATAATATTAATTTTTTATATTTTGTGCAATTGATGGCACAGTATTCCACATTAAAAAAGAATAAGAAATAATTATAACACCAAATATCTGCCATTCCCATGTTATTTACAAATTGTAATAGTATTCTGTGTTTGTAGTTTAAGTGAAACCATGGAGTTTCAATGTACAGTTGGATTTGTATTCCATCTATTGTTCCATGGTATTTTAGAAATCTTTGCCAATAATTCCATTATACAAAATTGAATGAACGCACATACGAAATACAACAACTGTGTTCGTTTGGAAATGACGGACAATTGACTAATCTTGGTGTTTAAAATGAGAAAGATTTCAATCTATCCCATTGAAATCTGATTTTACTAAACTATTAGTTTCAGAATTCTTTTCAGTCAGTAATAAAATTTATTTTTTATATTTTGTGCAATTGATGGCACAATATTCCAAATTAAAAAAAAAAGAATAAGAAATAATTATAACACCAAATATCTGCCATTCCCATGTTATTTACAAATTGTAATAGTATTCTGTGTTTGTAGTTTAAGTAAAACCATGGAGTTTCAATGTACAGTTGGATGTGTATTCCATCTATTCTTCCATGGTATTTTAGAAATCTTTGCCAATAATTCCATTATTCAAGATTGAATGAACGAACATACGAAATTCAACAAGTGTGTTTGTTTGGGAATGATGGAATGTTGACTAATCTTGGAGTTTAAAATGAGAAAGATTTCAATCTATCCCATTGAAATCTGATTTTACTAAACTATTAGTTTCAGAATTCTTTTCAGTCAGTAATAAAATTTATTTTTTATATTTTGTGCAATTGATGCCACAATATTCCAAATTAAAAAAAATAAATAAGAAATAATTATAACACTAAATATCTGCCATTCCCATTTTATTTACAAATTGTAATAGTATTCTGTGTTTGTAGTTTAAGTGCAACCTTGGAGTTTCAATGTACAGTTGGATGTGTATTCCATCTATTGTTCCATGGTATTTTAGAAATCTTTGCCAATAATTCCATAATTCAAGATTGAATGAACGCACATACGAAATTCAACAAGTGTGTTCGGTTGGGAATGACGGAAATTTGACTAACCTTGTTGTTTAAAATGAGAAATATTTCAATATACCCTATTGAAATCTGATTTTACTAAACTATTAGTTTCAGAATTCTTTTCAGTCAGTTATAAAATTTATTTTTTATATTTTGTGCAATTGATGGCACAATAATCCAAATTAAAAAAAAAAAAAGAATAAGAAATAATTATAACACCAAATATCTGCCATTCCCATGTTATTTACAAATTGTAATAGTATACTGTGTTTGTAGTATAGGTGAAACCATGGAGTTTCAATGTACAGTTGGATGTGTATTCCATCTATTGTTCCAAGCTATTTTAGAAATATTTTTTCCAATATTTCCATAATTCAAGATTGAATGAACGCACATACGAAATTCAACAAGTGTGTTCGGTTGGGAATGACGGAAATTTGACTAACCTTGGTGTTTAAAATGAGAAATATTTCAATATACCCTATTGAAATCTTATTTTACTAAACTATTAGTTTCAGATTTCTTTTCAGTCAGTAATAATATTAATTTTTTATATTTTGTGCAATTGATGGCACAGTATTCCACATTAAAAAAGAATAAGAAATAATTATAACACCAAATATCTGCCATTCCCATGTTATTTACAAATTGTAATAGTATTCTGTGTTTGTAGTTTAAGTAAAACCATGGAGTTTCAATGTACAGTTGGATGTGTATTCCATCTATTGTTCCATGGTATTTTAGAAATCTTTGCCAATAATTCCATTATTCAAGATTGAATGAACGAACATACGAAATTCAACAAGTGTGTTCGTTTGGGAATGATGGAATGTTGACTAATCTTGGAGTTTAAAATGAGAAAGATTTCAATATACCCTATTGAAATCTTATTTTACTAAACTATTAGTTTCAGAATTCTTTTCAGTCAGTAATAATATTAATTTTTTATATGTTGTGCAATTGATGGCACAGTATTCCACATTAAAAAAGAATAAGAAATAATTATAACACCAAATATCTGCCATTCCCATGTTATTTACAAATTGTAATAGTATACTGTGTTTGTAGTATAGGTGAAACCATGGAGTTTCAATGTACAGTTGGATGTGTATTCCATCTATTGTTCCATGCTATTTTAGAAATATTTTTTCCAATATTTCCATAATTCAAGATTGAATGAACGCACATACGAAATTCAACAAGTGTGTTCGGTTGGGAATGACGGAAATTTGACTAACCTTGGTGTTTAAAATGAGAAATATTTCAATATACCCTATTGAAATCTTATTTTACTAAACTATTAGTATCAGAATTCTTTTCAGTCAGTAATAATATTAATTTTTTATATTTTGTGCAATTGATGGCTCAGTTTTCCACATTAAAAAAGAATAAGAAATAATTATAACACCAAATATCTGCCATTCCCATGTTATTTACAAATTGTAATAGTATTCTGTGTTTGTAGTTTAAGTGAAACCATGGAGTTTCAATGTACAGTTGGATTTGTATTCCATCTATTGTTCCATGGTATTTTAGAAATCTTTGCCAATAATTCCATTATACAAAATTGAATGAACGCACATACGAAATACAACAACTGTGTTCGTTTGGAAATGACGGACAATTGACTAATCTTGGTGTTTAAAATGAGAAAGATTTCAATCTATCCCATTGAAATCTGATTTTACTAAACTATTAGTTTCAGAATTCTTTTCAGTCAGTAATAAAATTTATTTTTTATATTTTGTGCAATTGATGGCACAATATTCCAAATTAAAAAAAAAAGAATAAGAAATAATTATAACACCAAATATCTGCCATTCCCATGTTATTTACAAATTGTAATAGTATTCTGTGTTTGTAGTATAAGTGAAACCATGGAGTTTCAATGTACAGTTGGATGTGTATTCCTTCTATTGGTATATGGTATTTTAGAAATCTTTGCCGATATTTCCATTATTCAAATTGAATGAACGCACATACGAAATTCAACAAGTGTGTTCGTTTGGAAATGACGGAGAATTGACTAATCTTGGTGTTTAAAATGAGAAAGATTTCAATGTATCCCATTGAAATCTGATTTTTCTAAACTATTAGTTTCAGAATTCTTTTCAGTCAGTAATAAAATTTATTTTTTATATTTTGTGCAATTGATGGCACAGTATTCCATATTAAAAAAAAACAGAATAGGAAATAATTATAACACCAAATATCTGTCATTCCCATGTTATTAACAAATTGTAATAGTATTCTGTGTTTGTAGTTTAAGTGAAACCATGGAGTTTCAATGTACAGTTGGATGTGTATTCCATCTATTGTTCCATGGTATTTTAGAAATATTTGCCAATATTTCCATTATTCAAAATTGAATGAACGCACTTATGAAATTCAACAAGTGTGTTCGTTTGGAAATGACGGACAATTGACTAATCTTGGTGTTTAAAATGAGAAAGATTTCAATCTATCCCATTGAAATCTGATTTTACTAAACTATTAGTTTCAGAATTCTTTTCAGTCAGTAATAAAATTTATTTTTTATATTTTGTGCAATTGATGCCACAATATT
Source organism: Metellina segmentata (assembly GCA_947359465.1). NCBI lineage: Eukaryota > Metazoa > Arthropoda > Arachnida > Araneae > Tetragnathidae > Metellina > Metellina segmentata. Next base: position 103,315,388 of record OX375883.1, read on the forward strand.
CCAAATTAAAAAAAAAAAAATAAGAAATAATTATAACACTAAATATCTGCCATTCCCATGTTATTTACAAATTGTAATAGTATTCTGTGTTTGTAGTTTAAGTGCAACCATGGAGTTTCAATGTACAGTTGGATGAGTATTCCATCTATTGTTCCATGGTATTTTAGAAATCTTTGCCAATAATTCCATAATTCAAGATTGAATGAACGCACATACGAAATTCAACAAGTGTGTTCGGTTGGGAATGACGGAAATTTGACTAACCTTGTTGTTTAAAATGAGAAATATTTCAATATACCCTATTGAAATCTGATTTTACTAAACTATTAGTTTCAGAATTCTTTTCAGTCAGTTATAAAATTTATTTTTTATATTTTGTGCAATTGATGGCACAATAATCCAAATTAAAAAAAAAAAAGAATAAGAAATAATTATAACACCAAATATCTGCCATTCCCATGTTATTTACAAATTGTAATAGTATACTGTGTTTGTAGTATAGATGAAACCATGGAGTTTCAATGTACAGTTGGATGTGTATTCCATCTATTGTTCCAAGCTATTTTAGAAATATTTTTTCCAATATTTCCATAATTCAAGATTGAATGAACGCACATACGAAATTCAACAAGTGTGTTCGGTTGGGAATGACGGAAATTTGACTAACCTTGGTGTTTAAAATGAGAAATATTTCAATATACCCTATTGAAATCTTATTTTACTAAACTATTAGTTTCAGATTTCTTTTCAGTCAGTAATAATATTAATTTTTTATATTTTGTGCAATTGATGGCACATTATTCCACATTAAAAAAGAATAAGAAATAATTATAACACCAAATATCTGCCATTCCCATGTTATTTACAAATTGTAATAGTATTCTGTGTTTGTAGTTTAAGTAAAACCATGGAGTTTCAATGTACAGTTGGATGTGTATTCCATCTATTGTTCCATGGTATTTTAGAAATCTTTGCCAATAATTCCATTATTCAAGATTGAATGAACGAACATACGAAATTCAACAAGTGTGTTTGTTTGGGAATGATGGAATGTTGACTAATCTTGGAGTTTAAAATGAGAAAGATTTCAATCTATCCCATTGAAATCTGATTTTACTAAACTATTAGTTTCAGAATTCTTTTCAGTCAGTAATAAAATTTATTTTTTATATTTTGTGCAATTGATGCCACAATATTCCAAATGAAAAAAAAAATAAGAAATAATTATAACACTAAATATCTGCCATTCCCATGTTATTTACAAATTGTAATAGTATTCTGTGTTTGTAGTTTAAGTGCAACCATGGAGTTTCAATGTACAGTTGGATGTGTATTCCATCTATTGTTCCATGGTATTTTAGAAATCTTTGCCAATAATTCCATAATTCAAGATTGAATGAACGCACATACGAAATTCAACAAGTGTGTTCGGTTGGGAATGACGGAAATTTGACTAACCTTGTTGTTTAAAATGAGAAATATTTCAATATACCCTATTGAAATCTGATTTTACTAAACTATTAGTTTCAGAATTCTTTTCAGTCAGTTATAAAATTTATTTTTTATATTTTGTGCAATTGATGGCACAATAATCCAAATTAAAAAAAAAAAAGAATAAGAAATAATTATAACACCAAATATCTGCCATTCCCATGTTATTTACAAATTGTAATAGTATACTGTGTTTGTAGTATAGGTGAAACCATGGAGTTTCAATGTACAGTTGGATGTGTATTCCTTCTATTGGTATATGGTATTTTAGAAATCTTTGCCGATATTTCCATTATTCAAATTGAATGAACGCACATACGAAATTCAACAAGTGTGTTCGTTTGGAAATGACGGAGAATTGACTAATCTTGGTGTTTAAAATGAGAAAGATTTCAATGTATCCCATTGAAATCTGATTTTTCTAAACTATTAGTTTCAGAATTCTTTTCAGTCAGTAATAAAATTTATTTTTTATATTTTGTGCAATTGATGGCACAGTATTCCATATTAAAAAAAAACAGAATAGGAAATAATTATAACACCAAATATCTGTCATTCCCATGTTATTAACAAATTGTAATAGTATTCTGTGTTTGTAGTTTAAGTGAAACCATGGAGTTTCAATGTACAGTTGGATGTGTATTCCATCTATTGTTCCATGGTATTTTAGAAATATTTGCCAATATTTCCATTATTCAAAATTGAATGAACGCACTTATGAAATTCAACAAGTGTGTTCGTTTGGAAATGACGGACAATTGACTAATCTTGGTGTTTAAAATGAGAAAGATTTCAATCTATCCCATTGAAATCTGATTTTACTAAACTATTAGTTTCAGAATTCTTTTCAGTCAGTAATAAAATTTATTTTTTATATTTTGTGCAATTGATGCCACAATATTCCAAATTAAAAAAAAAAAATAAGAAATAATTATAACACTAAATATCTGCCATTCCCATGTTATTTACAAATTGTAATAGTATTCTGTGTTTGTAGTTTAAGTGCAACCATGGAGTTTCAATGTACAGTTGGATGAGTATTCCATCTATTGTTCCATGGTATTTTAGAAATCTTTGCCAATAATTCCATAATTCAAGATTGAATGAACGCACATACGAAATTCAACAAGTGTGTTCGGTTGGGAATGACGGAAATTTGACTAACCTTGTTGTTTAAAATGAGAAATATTTCAATATACCCTATTGAAATCTGATTTTACTAAACTATTAGTTTCAGAATTCTTTTCAGTCAGTTATAAAATTTATTTTTTATATTTTGTGCAATTGATGGCACAATAATCCAAATTAAAAAAAAAAAAGAATAAGAAATAATTATAACACCAAATATCTGCCATTCCCATGTTATTTACAAATTGTAATAGTATACTGTGTTTGTAGTATAGATGAAACCATGGAGTTTCAATGTACAGTTGGATGTGTATTCCATCTATTGTTCCAAGCTATTTTAGAAATATTTTTTCCAATATTTCCATAATTCAAGATTGAATGAACGCACATACGAAATTCAACAAGTGTGTTCGGTTGGGAATGACGGAAATTTGACTAACCTTGGTGTTTAAAATGAGAAATATTTCAATATACCCTATTGAAATCTTATTTTACTAAACTATTAGTTTCAGATTTCTTTTCAGTCAGTAATAATATTAATTTTTTATATTTTGTGCAATTGATGGCACATTATTCCACATTAAAAAAGAATAAGAAATAATTATAACACCAAATATCTGCCATTCCCATGTTATTTACAAATTGTAATAGTATTCTGTGTTTGTAGTTTAAGTAAAACCATGGAGTTTCAATGTACAGTTGGATGTGTATTCCATCTATTGTTCCATGGTATTTTAGAAATCTTTGCCAATAATTCCATTATTCAAGATTGAATGAACGAACATACGACATTCAACAAGTGTGTTTGTTTGGGAATGATGGAATGTTGACTAATCTTGGAGTTTAAAATGAGAAAGATTTCAATCTATCCCATTGAAATCTGATTTTACTAAACTATTAGTTTCAGAATTCTTTTCAGTCAGTAATAAAATTTATTTTTTATATTTTGTGCAATTGATGCCACAATATTCCAAATGAAAAAAAAAATAAGAAATAATTATAACACTAAATATCTGCCATTCCCATGTTATTTACAAATTGTAATAGTATTCTGTGTTTGTAGTTTAAGTGCAACCATGGAGTTTCAATGTACAGTTGGATGTGTATTCCATCTATTGTTCCATGGTATTTTAGAAATCTTTGCCAATAATTCCATAATTCAAGATTGAATGAACGCACATACGAAATTCAACAAGTGTGTTCGGTTGGGAATGACGGAAATTTGACTAACCTTGTTGTTTAAAATGAGAAATATTTCAATATACCCTATTGAAATCTGATTTTACTAAACTATTAGTTTCAGAATTCTTTTCAGTCAGTTATAAAATTTATTTTTTATATTTTGTGCAATTGATGGCACAATAATCCAAATTAAAAAAAAAAAAGAATAAGAAATAATTATAACACCAAATATCTGCCATTCCCATGTTATTTACAAATTGTAATAGTATACTGTGTTTGTAGTATAGGTGAAACCATGGAGTTTCAATGTACAGTTGGATGTGTATTCCATCTATTGTTCCAAGCTATTTTAGAAATATTTTTTCCAATATTTCCATAATTCAAGATTGAATGAACGCACATACGAAATTCAACAAGTGTGTTCGGTTGGGAATGACGGAAATTTGACTAACCTTGGTGTTTAAAATGAGAAATATTTCAATATACCCTATTGAAATCTTATTTTACTAAACTATTAGTTTCAGATTTCTTTTCAGTCAGTAATAATATTAATTTTTTATATTTTGTGCAATTGATGGCACATTATTCCACATTAAAAAAGAATAAGAAATAATTATAACACCAAATATCTGCCATTCCCATGTTATTTACAAATTGTAATAAGATTCTGTGTTTGTAGTTTAAGTAAAACCATGGAGTTTCAATGTACAGTTGGATGTGTATTCCATCTATTGTTCCATGGTATTTTAGAAATCTTTGCCAATAATTCCATTATTCAAGATTGAATGAACGAACATACGAAATTCAACAAGTGTGTTTGTTTGGGAATGATGGAATGTTGACTAATCTTGGAGTTTAAAATGAGAAAGATTTCAATCTATCCCATTGAAATCTGATTTTACTAAACTATTAGTTTCAGAATTCTTTTCAGTCAGTAATAAAATTTATTTTTTATATTTTGTGCAATTGATGCCACAATATTCCAAATGAAAAAAAAAATAAGAAATAATTATAACACTAAATATCTGCCATTCCCATGTTATTTACAAATTGTAATAGTATTCTGTGTTTGTAGTTTAAGTGCAACCATGGAGTTTCAACGTACAGTTGGATGTGTATTCCATCTATTGTTCCATGGTATTTTAGAAATCTTTGCCAATAATTCCATAATTCAAGATTGAATGAACGCACATACGAAATTCAACAAGTGTGTTCGGTTGGGAATGACGGAAATTTGACTAACCTTGTTGTTTAAAATGAGAAATATTTCAATATACCCTATTGAAATCTGATTTTACTAAACTATTAGTTTCAGAATTCTTTTCAGTCAGTTATAAAATTTATTTTTTATATTTTGTGCAATTGATGGCACAATAATCCAAATTAAAAAAAAAAAAGAATAAGAAATAATTATAACACCAAATATCTGCCATTCCCATGTTATTTACAAATTGTAATAGTATACTGTGTATGTAGTATAGGTGAAACCATGGAGTTTCAATGTACAGTTGGATGTGTATTCCATCTATTGTTCCAAGCTATTTTAGAAATATTTTTTCCAATATTTCCATAATTCAAGATTGAATGAACGCACATACGAAATTAAACAAGTGTGTTCGGTTGGGAATGACGGAAATTTGACTAACCTTGGTGTTTAAAATGAGAAATATTTCAATGTACCCTATTGAAATCTTATTTTACTAAACTATTAGTTTCAGATTTCTTTTCAGTCAGTAATAATATTAATTTTTTATATTTTGTGCAATTGATGGCACAGTATTCCACATTAAAAAAGAATAAGAAATAATTATAACACCAAATATCTGCCATTCCCATGTTATTTACAAATTGTAATAGTATTCTGTGTTTGTAGTTTAAGTAAAACCATGGAGTTTCAATGTACAGTTGGATGTGTATTCCATCTATTGTTCCATGGTATTTTAGAAATCTTTGCCAATAATTCCATTATTCAAGACTGAATGAACGAACATACGAAATTCAACAAGTGTGTTCGTTTGGGAATGATGGAATGTTGACTAATCTTGGAGTTTAAAATGAGAAAGATTTCAATATACCCTATTGAAATCTTATTTTACTAAACTATTAGTTTCAGAATTCTTTTCAGTCAGTAATAATATTAATTTTTTATATGTTGTGCAATTGATGGCACAGTATTCCACATTAAAAAAGAATAAGAAATAATTATAACACCAAATATCTGCCATTCCCATGTTATTTACAAATTGTAATAGTATACTGTGTTTGTAGTATAGGTGAAACCATGGAGTTTCAATGTACAGTTGGATGTGTATTCCATCTATTGTTCCATGCTATTTTAGAAATATTTTTTCCAATATTTCCATAATTCAAGATTGAATGAACGCACATACGAAATTCAACAAGTGTGTTCGGTTGGGAATGACGGAAATTTGACTAACCTTGGTGTTTAAAATGAGAAATATTTCAATATACCCTATTGAAATCTTATTTTACTAAACTATTAGTTTCAGAATTCTTTTCAGTCAGTAATAATATTAATTTTTTATATTTTGTGCAATTGATGGCTCAGTTTTCCACATTAAAAAAGAATAAGAAATAATTATAACACCAAATATCTGCCATTCCCATGTTATTTACAAATTGTAATAGTATTCTGTGTTTGTAGTTTAAGTAAAACCATGGAGTTTCAATGTACAGTTGGATGTGTATTCCATCTATTGTTCCATGGTATTTTAGAAATCTTTGCCAATAATTCCATTATTCAAGATTGAATGAACGAACATACGAAATTCAACAAGTGTGTTTGTTTGGGAATGATGGAATGTTGACTAATCTTGGAGTTTAAAATGAGAAAGATTTCAATCTATCCCATTGAAATCTGATTTTACTAAACTATTAGTTTCAGAATTCTTTTCAGTCAGTAATAAAATTTATTTTTTATATTTTGTGCAATTGATGCCACAATATTCCAAATGAAAAAAAAAATAAGAAATAATTATAACACTAAATATCTGCCATTCCCATGTTATTTACAAATTGTAATAGTATTCTGTGTTTGTAGTTTAAGTGCAACCATGGAGTTTCAATGTACAGTTGGATGTGTATTCCATCTATTGTTCCATGGTATTTTAGAAATCTTTGCCAATAATTCCATAATTCAAGATTGAATGAACGCACATACGAAATTCAACAAGTGTGTTCGGTTGGGAATGACGGAAATTTGACTAACCTTGTTGTTTAAAATGAGAAATATTTCAATATACCCTATTGAAATCTGATTTTACTAAACTATTAGTTTCAGAATTCTTTTCAGTCAGTTATAAAATTTATTTTTTATATTTTGTGCAATTGATGGCACAATAATCCAAATTAAAAAAAAAAAGAATAAGAAATAATTATAACACCAAATATCTGCCATTCCCATGTTATTTACAAATTGTAATAGTATACTGTGTTTGTAGTATAGGTGAAACCATGGAGTTTCAATGTACAGTTGGATGTGTATTCCATCTATTGTTCCAAGCTATTTTAGAAATATTTTTTCCAATATTTCCATAATTCAAGATTGAATGAACGCACATACGAAATTCAACAAGTGTGTTCGGTTGGGAATGACGGAAATTTGACTAACCTTGGTGTTTAAAATGAGAAATATTTCAATATACCCTATTGAAATCTTATTTTACTAAACTATTAGTTTCAGATTTCTTTTCAGTCAGTAATAATATTAATTTTTTATATTTTGTGCAATTGATGGCACATTATTCCACATTAAAAAAGAATAAGAAATAATTATAACACCAAATATCTGCCATTCCCATGTTATTTACAAATTGTAATAAGATTCTGTGTTTGTAGTTTAAGTAAAACCATGGAGTTTCAATGTACAGTTGGATGTGTATTCCATCTATTGTTCCATGGTATTTTAGAAATCTTTGCCAATAATTCCATTATTCAAGATTGAATGAACGAACATACGAAATTCAACAAGTGTGTTTGTTTGGGAATGATGGAATGTTGACTAATCTTGGAGTTTAAAATGAGAAAGATTTCAATCTATCCCATTGAAATCTGATTTTACTAAACTATTAGTTTCAGAATTCTTTTCAGTCAGTAATAAAATTTATTTTTTATATTTTGTGCAATTGATGCCACAATATTCCAAATGAAAAAAAAAATAAGAAATAATTATAACACTAAATATCTGCCATTCCCATGTTATTTACAAATTGTAATAGTATTCTGTGTTTGTAGTTTAAGTGCAACCATGGAGTTTCAACGTACAGTTGGATGTGTATTCCATCTATTGTTCCATGGTATTTTAGAAATCTTTGCCAATAATTCCATAATTCAAGATTGAATGAACGCACATACGAAATTCAACAAGTGTGTTCGGTTGGGAATGACGGAAATTTGACTAACCTTGTTGTTTAAAATGAGAAATATTTCAATATACCCTATTGAAATCTGATTTTACTAAACTATTAGTTTCAGAATTCTTTTCAGTCAGTTATAAAATTTATTTTTTATATTTTGTGCAATTGATGGCACAATAATCCAAATTAAAAAAAAAAAAGAATAAGAAATAATTATAACACCAAATATCTGCCATTCCCATGTTATTTACAAATTGTAATAGTATACTGTGTATGTAGTATAGGTGAAACCATGGAGTTTCAATGTACAGTTGGATGTGTATTCCATCTATTGTTCCAAGCTATTTTAGAAATATTTTTTCCAATATTTCCATAATTCAAGATTGAATGAACGCACATACGAAATTAAACAAGTGTGTTCGGTTGGGAATGACGGAAATTTGACTAACCTTGGTGTTTAAAATGAGAAATATTTCAATGTACCCTATTGAAATCTTATTTTACTAAACTATTAGTTTCAGATTTCTTTTCAGTCAGTAATAATATTAATTTTTTATATTTTGTGCAATTGATGGCACAGTATTCCACATTAAAAAAGAATAAGAAATAATTATAACACCAAATATCTGCCATTCCCATGTTATTTACAAATTGTAATAGTATTCTGTGTTTGTAGTTTAAGTAAAACCATGGAGTTTCAATGTACAGTTGGATGTGTATTCCATCTATTGTTCCATGGTATTTTAGAAATCTTTGCCAATAATTCCATTATTCAAGACTGAATGAACGAACATACGAAATTCAACAAGTGTGTTCGTTTGGGAATGATGGAATGTTGACTAATCTTGGAGTTTAAAATGAGAAAGATTTCAATATACCCTATTGAAATCTTATTTTACTAAACTATTAGTTTCAGAATTCTTTTCAGTCAGTAATAATATTAATTTTTTATATGTTGTGCAATTGATGGCACAGTATTCCACATTAAAAAAGAATAAGAAATAATTATAACACCAAATATCTGCCATTCCCATGTTATTTACAAATTGTAATAGTATACTGTGTTTGTAGTATAGGTGAAACCATGGAGTTTCAATGTACAGTTGGATGTGTATTCCATCTATTGTTCCATGCTATTTTAGAAATATTTTTTCCAATATTTCCATAATTCAAGATTGAATGAACGCACATACGAAATTCAACAAGTGTGTTCGGTTGGGAATGACGGAAATTTGACTAACCTTGGTGTTTAAAATGAGAAATATTTCAATATACCCTATTGAAATCTTATTTTACTAAACTATTAGTTTCAGAATTCTTTTCAGTCAGTAATAATATTAATTTTTTATATTTTGTGCAATTGATGGCTCAGTTTTCCACATTAAAAAAGAATAAGAAATAATTATAACACCAAATATCTGCCATTCCCATGTTATTTACAAATTGTAATAGTATTCTGTGTTTGTAGTTTAAGTGAAACCATTTAGTTTCAATGTACAGTTGGATTTGTATTCCATCTATTGTTCCATGGTATTTTAGAAATCTTTGCCAATAATTCCATTATACAAAATTGAATGAACGCACATACGAAATACGACAACTGTGTTCGTTTGGAAATGACGGACAATTGACTAATCTTGGTGTTTAAAATGAGAAAGATTTCAATCTATCCCATTGAAATCTGATTTTACTAAACTATTAGTTTCAGAATTCTTTTCAGTCAGTAATAAAATTTATTTTTTATATTTTGTGCAATTGATGGCACAATATTCCAAATTAAAAAAAAAAGAATAAGAAATAATTATAACACCAAATATCTGCCATTCCCATGTTATTTACAAATTGTAATAGTATTCTGTGTTTGTAGTATAAGTGAAACCATGGAGTTTCAATGTACAGTTGGATGTGTATTCCTTCTATTGGTATATGGTATTTTAGAAATATTTGCCGATATTTCCATTATTCAAATTGAATGAACGCACATACGAAATTCAACAAGTGTGTTCGTTTGGAAATGACGGACAATTGACTAATCTTGGTGTTTAAAATGAGAAAGATTTCAATCTATCCCATTGAAATCTGATTTTGCTAAACTATTAGATTCAGAATTATTTTCAGTCAGTAATAAAATTTGTTTTTTATATTTGGTGCAATTGATGGCACAATATTTCAAATTTAAAAAAAAGAATAAGAAATAATTATCACACCAAATATCTGCCATTCCCAAGTTATTTACAAATTGTAATATTATACTGTGTTTGTAGTATAAGTGAAACCATGGAGTTTCAATGTACTGTTGGATGTGTATTCCATCTATTGCTCCATGGTATTTTAGAAATCTTTGCCAATAATTCCATAATTCAAGATTGAATGAACGCACATACGAAATTCAACAAGTGTGTTCGGTTGGGAATGACGGAAATTTGACTAACCTTGTTGTTTAAAATGAGAAATATTTCAATATACCCTATTGAAATCTGATTTTACTAAACTATTAGTTTCAGAATTCTTTTCAGTCAGTTATAAAATTTATTTTTTATATTTTGTGCAATTGATGGCACAATAATCCAAATTAAAAAAAAAAAAGAATAAGAAATAATTATAACACCAAATATCTGCCATTCCCATGTTATTTACAAATTGTAATAGTATACTGTGTTTGTAGTATAGGTGAAACCATGGAGTTTCAATGTACAGTTGGATGTGTATTCCATCTATTGTTCCAAGCTATTTTAGAAATATTTTTTCCAATATTTCCATAATTCAAGATTGAATGAACGCACATACGAAATTCAACAAGTGTGTTCGGTTGGGAATGACGGAAATTTGACTAACTTTGGTGTTTAAAATGAGAAATATTTCAATATACCCTATTGAAATCTTATTTTACTAAACTATTAGTTTCAGATTTCTTTTTAGTCAGTAATAATATTAATTTTTTATATTTTGTGCAATTGATGGCACAGTATTCCACATTAAAAAAGAATAAGAAATAATTATAACACCAAATATCTGCCATTCCCATGTTATTTACAAATTGTAATAGTATTCTGTGTTTGTAGTTTAAGTAAAACCATGGAGTGTCAATGTACAGTTGGATGTGTATTCCATCTATTGTTCCATGCTATTTTAGAAATATTTTTTCCAATATTTCCATAATTCTAGATTGAATGAACGCACATACGAAATTCAACAAGTGTGTTCGGTTGGGAATGACGGAAATTTGACTAACCTTGGTGTTTAAAATGAGAAATATTTCAATATACCCTATTGAAATCTTATTTTACTAAACTATTAGTTTCAGAATTCTTTTCAGTCAGTAATAATATTAATTTTTTATATCTTGTGCAATTGATGGCTCAGTTTTCCACATTAAAAAAGAATAAGAAATAATTATAACACCAAATATCTGCCATTCCCATGTTATTTACAAATTGTAATAGTATTCTGTGTTTGTAGTTTAAGTGAAACCATGGAGTTTCAATGTACAGTTGGATGTGTATTCCATCTATTGTTCCATGGTATTTTAGAAATCTTTGCCAATAATTCCATTATTCAAAATTGAATGAACGCACATACGAAATACAACAACTGTGTTCGTTTGGAAATGACGGACAATTGACTAATCTTGGTGTTTAAAATGAGAAAGATTTCAATCTATCCCATTGAAATCTGATTTTACTAAACTATTAGTTTCAGAATTCTTTTCAGTCAGTAATAAAATTTATTTTTTATATTTTGTGCAATTGATGGCACAATATTCCAAATTAAAAAAAAAAGAATAAGAAATAATTATAACACCAAATATCTGCCATTCCCATGTTATTTACAAATTGTAATAGTATTCTGTGTTTGTAGTATAAGTGAAACCATGGAGTTTCAATGTACAGTTGGATGTGTATTCCTTCTATTGGTATATGGTATTTTAGAAATCTTTGCCGATATTTCCATTATTCAAATTGAATGAACGCACATACGAAATTCAACAAGTGTGTTCGTTTGGAAATGACGGAGAATTGACTAATCTTGGTGTTTAAAATGAGAAAGATTTCAATGTATCCCATTGAAATCTGATTTTTCTAAACTATTAGTTTCAGAATTCTTTTCAGTCAGTAATAAAATTTATTTTTTATATTTTGTGCAATTTTGATGGCACAGTATTCCATATTAAAAAAAAACAGAATGGGAAATAATTATAACACCAAATATCTGTCATTCCCATGTTATTAACAAATTGTAATAGTATTCTGTGTTTGTAGTTTAAGTGAAACCATGGAGTTTCAATGTACAGTTGGATGTGTATTCCATCTATTGTTCCATGGTATTTTAGAAATATTTGCCAATATTTCCATTATTCAAAATTGAATGAACGCACATATGAAATTCAACAAGTGTGTTCGTTTGGAAATGACGGACAATTGACTAATCTTGGTGTTTAAAATGAGAAAGATTTCAATCTATCCCATTGAAATCTGATTTTGCTAAACTATTAGATTCAGAATTCTTTTCAGTCAGTAATAAAATTTGTTTTTGATATTTGGTGCAATTGAAGGCACAATATTTCAAATTTAAAAAAAAGAATAAGAAATAATTATCACACCAAATATCTGCCATTCCCATGTTATTTACAAATTGTAATAGTATACTGTGTTTGTAGTATAGGTGAAACCATGGAGTTTCAATGTACAGTTGGATCTGTATTCCATCTATTGTTCCATGCTATTTTAGAAATATTTTTTCCAATATTTCCATAATTCAAGATTGAATGAACGCACATACGAAATTCAACAAGTGTGTTCGGTTGGGAATGACGGAAATTTGACTAACCTCGGTGTTTAAAATGAGAAATATTTCAATATACCCTATTGAAATCTTATTTTACTAAACTATTAGTTTCAGAATTCTTTTCAGTCAGTAATAATATTAATTTTTTATATTTTGTGCAATTGATGGCACAGTTTTCCACATTAAAAAAGAATAAGAAATAATTATAACACCAAATATCTGCCATTCCCATGTTATTTACAAATTGTAATAGTATTCTGTGTTTGTAGTTTAAGTGAAACCATAGAGTTTCAATGTACAGTTGGATGTGTATTCCATCTATTGTTCCATGGTATTTTAGAAATCTTTGCCAATAATTCCATAATTCAAGATTGAATGAACGCACATACGAAATTCAACAAGTGTGTTCGGTTGGGAATGACGGAAATTTGACTAACCTTGGTGTTTAAAATGAGAAATATTTCAATATACCCTATTGAAATCTGATTTTACTAAACTATTAGTTTCAGAATTATTTTCAGTCAGTAATAAAATTTATTTTTTATATTTTGTGCAATTGATGGCACAATAATCCAAATTAAAAAAAAAAAAGAATAAGAAATAATTATAACACCAAATATCTGCCATTCCCATGTTATTTACAAATTGTAATAGTATACTGTGTTTGTAGTATAGGTGAAACCATGGAGTTTCAATGTACAGTTGGATGTGTATTCCATCTATTGTTCCATGGTATTTTAGAAATCTTTGCCAATAATTCCATTATTCAAGACTGAATGAACGAACATACGAAATTCAACAAGTGTGTTCGTTTGGGAATGATGGAATGTTGACTAATCTTGGAGTTTAAAATGAGAAAGATTTCAATATACCCTATTGAAATCTTATTTTACTAAACTATTAGTTTCAGAATTCTTTTCAGTCAGTAATAATATTAATTTTTTATATGTTGTGCAATTGATGGCACAGTATTCCACATTAAAAAAGAATAAGAAATAATTATAACACCAAATATCTGCCATTCCCATGTTATTTACAAATTGTAATAGTATACTGTGTTTGTAGTATAGGTGAAACCATGGAGTTTCAATGTACAGTTGGATGTGTATTCCATCTATTGTTCCATGCTATTTTAGAAATATTTTTTCCAATATTTCCATAATTCAAGATTGAATGAACGCACATACGAAATTCAACAAGTGTGTTCGGTTGGGAATGACGGAAATTTGACTAACCTTGGTGTTTAAAATGAGAAATATTTCAATATACCCTATTGAAATCTTATTTTACTAAACTATTAGTTTCAGAATTCTTTTCAGTCAGTAATAATATTAATTTTTTATATTTTGTGCAATTGATGGCTCAGTTTTCCACATTAAAAAAGAATAAGAAATAATTATAACACCAAATATCTGCCATTCCCATGTTATTTACAAATTGTAATAGTATTCTGTGTTTGTAGTTTAAGTGAAACCATTTAGTTTCAATGTACAGTTGGATTTGTATTCCATCTATTGTTCCATGGTATTTTAGAAATCTTTGCCAATAATTCCATTATTCAAGATTGAATGAACGAACATACGAAATTCAACAAGTGTGTTCGTTTGGGAATGATGGAATGTTGACTAATCTTGGAGTTTAAAATGAGAAAGATTTCAATCTATCCCATTGAAATCTGATTTTACTAAACTATTAGTTTCAGAATTCTTTTCAGTCAGTAATAAAATTTATTTTTTATATTTTGTGCAATTGATGGCACAATATTCCAAATTTAAAAAAAAATAAGAAATAATTATAACACTAAATATCTGCCATTCCCATGTTATTTACAAATTGTAATAGTATTCTGTGTTTGTAGTTTAAGTGCAACCATGGAGTTTCAATGTACAGTTGGATGTGTATTCCATCTATTGTTCCATGGTATTTTAGAAATCTTTGCCAATAATTCCATTATTCAAGATTGAATGAACGAACATACGAAATTCAACAAGTGTGTTCGTTTGGGAATGATGGAATGTTGACTAATCTTGGAGTTTAAAATGAGAAATATTTCAATATACCCTATTGAAATCTGATTTTACTAAACTATTAGTTTCAGAATTCTTTTCAGTCAGTTATAAAATTTATTTTTTATATTTTGTGCAATTGATGGCACAATAATCCAAATTAAAAAAAAAAAAGAATAAGAAATAATTATAACACCAAATATCTGCCATTCCCATGTTATTTACAAATTGTAATAGTATACTGTGTTTGTAGTATAGGTGAAACCATGGAGTTTCAATGTACAGTTGGATGTGTATTCCATCTATTGTTCCAAGCTATTTTAGAAATATTTTTTCCAATATTTCCATAATTCAAGATTAAATGAACGCACATACGAAATTCAACAAGTGTGTTCGGTTGGGAATGACGGAAATTTGACTAACCTTGGTGTTTAAAATGAGAAATATTTCAATATACCCTATTGAAATCTTATTTTACTAAACTATTAGTTTAAGATTTCTTTTCAGTCAGTAATAATATTAATTTTTTATATTTTGTGCAATTGATGGCACAGTATTCCACATTAAAAAAGAATAAGAAATAATTATAACACCAAATATCTGCCATTCCCATGTTATTTACAAATTGTAATAGTATTCTGTGTTTGTAGTTTAAAAAAAACCATGGAGTTTCAATGTACAGTTGGATGTGTATTCCATCTATTGTTCCATGGTATTTTAGAAATCTTTGCCAATAATTCCATTATTCAAGATTGAATGAACGAACATACGAAATTCAACAAGTGTGTTCGTTTGGGAATGATGGAATGTTGACTAATCTTGGAGTTTAAAATGAGAAAGATTTCAATCTATCCCATTGAAATCTGATTTTACTAAACTATTAGTTTCAGAATTCTTTTCAGTCAGTAATAAAATTTATTTTTTATATTTTGTGCAATTGATGGCACAATATTCCAAATTAAAAAAAAAATAAGAAATAATTATAACACTAAATATCTGCCATTCCCATGTTATTTACAAATTGTAATAGTATTCTGTGTTTGTAGTTTTAGTGCAACCATGGAGTTTCAATGTACAGTTGGATGTGTATTCCATCTATTGTTCCATGGTATTTTAGAAATCTTTGCCAATAATTCGATAATTCAAGATTGAATGAACGCACATACGAAATTCAACAAGTGTGTTCGGTTGGGAATGACGGAAATTTGACTAACCTTGGTGTTTAAAATGAGAAATATTTCAATATACCCTATTGAAATCTGATTTTACTAAACTATTAGTTTCAGAATTCTTTTCAGTCAGTAATAAAATTTATTTTTTATATTTTGTGCAATTGATGGCACAATAATCCAAATTAAAAAAAAAAAGAATAAGAAATAATTATAACACCAAATATCTGCCATTCCCATGTTATTTACAAATTGTAATAGTATACTGTGTTTGTAGTATAGGTGAAACCATGGAGTTTCAATGTACAGTTGGATGTGTATTCCATCTATTGTTCCAAGCTATTTTAGAAATATTTTTTCCAATATTTCCATAATTCAAGATTGAATGAACGCACATACGAAATTCAACAAGTGTGTTCGGTTGGGAATGACGGAAATTTGACTAACCTTGGTGTTTAAAATGAGAAATATTTCAATATACCCTATTGAAATCTTATTTTACTAAACTATTAGTTTCAGATTTCTTTTCAGTCAGTAATAATATTAATTTTTTATATTTTGTGCAATTGATGGCACAGTATTCCACATTAAAAAAGAATAAGAAATAATTATAACACCAAATATCTGCCATTCCCATGTTATTTACAAATTGTAATAGTATTCTGTGTTTGTAGTTTAAGTAAAACCATGGAGTTTCAATGTACAGTTGGATGTGTATTCCATCTATTATTCCATGGTATTTTAGAAATCTTTGCCAATAATTCCATTATTCAAGATTGAATGAACGAACATACGAAATTCAACAAGTGTGTTCGTTTGGGAATGATGGAATGTTGACTAATCTTGGAGTTTAAAATGAGAAAGATTTCAATCTATCCCATTAAAATCTGATTTTACTAAACTATTAGTTTCAGAATTCTTTTCAGCCAGTAATAAAATTTATTTTTTTTATATTTTGTGCAATTGATGGCACAATATTCCAAATTAAAAAAAAAAAGAATAAGAAATAATTATAACACCAAATATCTGCCATTCCCATGTTATTTACAAATTGTAATAGTATACTGTGTTTGTAGTATAGGTGAAACCATGGAGTTTCAATGTACAGTTGGATGTGTATTCCATCTATTGTTCCATGGAATTTAAAAATCTTTGCCAATATTTATATTTTTCAAGATTGAATGAACGCACATACGAAATTCAACAAGTGTGTTCGGTTGGGAATGACGGAAATTTGACTAACCTTGGTGTTTAAAATGAGAAATATTTCAATATACTCTATTGAAATCTTATTTTACTAAACTATTAGTTTCAGAATTCTTTTCAGTCAGTAATAATATTAATTTTTTATATTTTGTGCAATTGATGGCACAGTATTCCACATTAAAAAAGAATAAGAAATAATTATAACACCAAATATCTGCCATTCCCATGTTATTTACAAATTGTAATGGTATTCTGTGTTTGTAGTTTAAGTGAAACCATGGAGTTTCAATGTACAGTTGGATGTGTATTCCATCTATTGTTCCATGGTATTTTAGAAATCTTTGCCAATAATTCCATTATTCAAGATTGAATGAACGAACATACGAAATTCAACAAGTGTGTTCGTTTGGGAATGATGGAATGTTGACTAATCTTGGAGTTTAAAATGAGAAAGATTTCAATCTATCCCATTGAAATCTGATTTTACTAAACTATTAGTTTCAGAATTCTTTTCAGTCAGTAATAAAATTTATTTTTTATATTTTGTGCAATTGATGGCACAATATTCCAAATTAAAAAAAAAGAATAAGAAATAATTATAACACCAAATATCTGCCATTCCCATGTTATTTACAAATTGTAATAGTATTCTGTGTTTGTAGTATAAGTGAAACCATGGAGTTTCAATGTACAGTTGGATGTGTATTCCTTCAATTGTTATATGGTATTTTAGAAATCTTTGCCGATATTTCGATTATTCCAAATTGAATGAACGCACATACGAAATTCAACAAGTGTGTTCGTTTGGAAATGACGGAGAATTGACTAATCTTGGTGTTTAAAATGAGAAAGATTTCAATATACCCTATTGAAATCTTATTTTACTAAACTATTAGTTTCAGAATTCTTTTCAGTCAGTAATAAAATTTATTTTTTATATTTTGTGCAATTGATGGCACAATATTCCAAATTAAAAAAAAAAATAAGAAATAATTATAACACTAAATATCTGCCATTCCCATGTTATTTACAAATTGTAATAGTATTCTGTGTTTGTAGTTTAAGTGAAACCATGGAGTTTCAATGTACAGTTGGATGTGTATTCCATCTATTGTTCCATGGTATTTTAGAAATCTTTGCCAATAATTCCATAATTCAAGATTGAATGAACGCACATACGAAATTCAACAAGTGTGTTCGGTTGGGAATGACGGAAATTTGACTGACCTTGTTGTTTAAAATGAGAAATATTTCAATATACCCTATTGAAATCTGATTTTACTAAACTATTAGTTTCAGAATTCTTTTCAGTCAGTTATAAAATTTATTTTTTATATTTTGTGCAATTGATGGCACAATAATCCAAATTAAAAAAAAAAAAGAATAAGAAATAATTATAACACCAAATATCTGCCATTCCCATGTTATTTACAAATTGTAATAGTATACTGTGTTTGTAGTATAGGTGAAACCATGGAGTTTCAATGTACAGTTGGATGTGTATTCCATCTATTGTTCCAAGCTATTTTAGAAATATTTTTTCCAATATTTCCATAATTCAAGATTGAATGAACGCACATAAGAAATTCAACAAGTGTGTTCGGTTGGGAATGACGGAAATTTGACTAACCTTGGTGTTTAAAATGAGAAATATTTCAATATACCCTATTGAAATCTTATTTTACTAAACTATTAGTTTCAGATTTCTTTTCAGTCAGTAATAATATTAATTTTTTATATTTTGTGCAATCGATGGCACAGTATTCCACATTAAAAAAGAATAAGAAATAATTATAACACCAAATATCTGCCATTCCCATGTTATTTACAAATTGTAATAGTATTCTGTGTTTGTAGTTTAAGTAAAACCATGGAGTTTCAATGTACAGTTGGATGTGTATTCCATCTATTGTTCCATGGTATTTTAGAAATCTTTGCCAATAATTCCATTATTCAAGATTGAATGAACGAACATACGAAATTCAACAAGTGTGTTCGTTTGGGAATGATGGAATGTTGACTAATCTTGGAGTTTAAAATGAGAAAGATTTCAATCTATCCCATTAAAATCTGATTTTACTAAACTATTAGTTTCAGAATTCTTTTCAGTCAGTAATAAAATTTATTTTTTTTATATTTTGTGCAATTGATGGCACAATATTCCAAATTAAAAAAAAAAAGAATAAGAAATAATTATAACACCAAATATCTGCCATTCCCATGTTATTTACAAATTGTAATAGTATACTGTGTTTGTAGTATAGGTGAAACCATGGAGTTTCAATGTACAGTTGGATGTGTATTCCATCTATTGTTCCATGGAATTTAAAAATCTTTGCCAATATTTATATTTTTCAAGATTGAATGAACGCACATACGAAATTCAACAAGTGTGTTCGGTTGGGAATGACGGAAATTTGACTAACCTTGGTGTTTAAAATGAGAAATATTTCAATATACTCTATTGAAATCTTATTTTACTAAACTATTAGTTTCAGAATTCTTTTCAGTCAGTAATAATATTAATTTTTTATATTTTGTGCAATTGATGGCACAGTATTCCACATTAAAAAAGAATAAGAAATAATTATAACACCAAATATCTGCCATTCCCATGTTATTTACAAATTGTAATGGTATTCTGTGTTTGTAGTTTAAGTGAAACCATGGAGTTTCAATGTACAGTTGGATGTGTATTCCATCTATTGTTCCATGGTATTTTAGAAATCTTTGCCAATAATTCCATTATTCAAGATTGAATGAACGAACATACGAAATTCAACAAGTGTGTTCGTTTGGGAATGATGGAATGTTGACTAATCTTGGAGTTTAAAATGAGAAAGATTTCAATCTATCCCATTGAAATCTGATTTTACTAAACTATTAGTTTCAGAATTCTTTTCAGTCAGTAATAAAATTTATTTTTTATATTTTGTGCAATTGATGGCACAATATTCCAAATTAAAAAAAAAAATAAGAAATAATTATAACACTAAATATCTGCCATTCCCATGTTATTTACAAATTGTAATAGTATTCTGTGTTTGTAGTTTTAGTGCAACCATGGAGTTTCAATGTACAGTTGGATGTGTATTCCATCTATTGTTCCATGGTATTTTAGAAATCTTTGCCAATAATTCGATAATTCAAGATTGAATGAACGCACATACGAAATTCAACAAGTGTGTTCGGTTGGGAATGACGGAAATTTGACTAACCTTGGTGTTTAAAATGAGAAATATTTCAATATACCCTATTGAAATCTGATTTTACTAAACTATTAGTTTCAGAATTCTTTTCAGTCAGTAATAAAATTTATTTTTTATATTTTGTGCAATTGATGGCACAATAATCCAAATTAAAAAAAAAAAAGAATAAGAAATAATTATAACACCAAATATCTGCCATTCCCATGTTATTTACAAATTGTAATAGTATACTGTGTTTGTAGTATAGGTGAAACCATGGAGTTTCAATGTACAGTTGGATGTGTATTCCATCTATTGTTCCAAGCTATTTTAGAAATATTTTTTCCAATATTTCCATAATTCAAGATTGAATGAACGCACATACGAAATTCAACAAGTGTGTTCGGTTGGGAATGACGGAAATTTGACTAACCTTGGTGTTTAAAATGAGAAATATTTCAATATACCCTATTGAAATCTTATTTTACTAAACTATTAGTTTCAGATTTCTTTTCAGTCAGTAATAATATTAATTTTTTATATTTTGTGCAATTGATGGCACAGTATTCCACATTAAAAAAGAATAAGAAATAATTATAACACCAAATATCTGCCATTCCCATGTTATTTACAAATTGTAATAGTATTCTGTGTTTGTAGTTTAAGTAAAACCATGGAGTTTCAATGTACAGTTGGATGTGTATTCCATCTATTATTCCATGGTATTTTAGAAATCTTTGCCAATAATTCCATTATTCAAGATTGAATGAACGAACATACGAAATTCAACAAGTGTGTTCGTTTGGGAATGATGGAATGTTGACTAATCTTGGAGTTTAAAATGAGAAAGATTTCAATCTATCCCATTAAAATCTGATTTTACTAAACTATTAGTTTCAGAATTCTTTTCAGCCAGTAATAAAATTTATTTTTTTTATATTTTGTGCAATTGATGGCACAATATTCCAAATTAAAAAAAAAAAGAATAAGAAATAATTATAACACCAAATATCTGCCATTCCCATGTTATTTACAAATTGTAATAGTATACTGTGTTTGTAGTATAGGTGAAACCATGGAGTTTCAATGTACAGTTGGATGTGTATTCCATCTATTGTTCCATGGAATTTAAAAATCTTTGCCAATATTTATATTTTTCAAGATTGAATGAACGCACATACGAAATTCAACAAGTGTGTTCGGTTGGGAATGACGGAAATTTGACTAACCTTGGTGTTTAAAATGAGAAATATTTCAATATACTCTATTGAAATCTTATTTTACTAAACTATTAGTTTCAGAATTCTTTTCAGTCAGTAATAATATTAATTTTTTATATTTTGTGCAATTGATGGCACAGTATTCCACATTAAAAAAGAATAAGAAATAATTATAACACCAAATATCTGCCATTCCCATGTTATTTACAAATTGTAATGGTATTCTGTGTTTGTAGTTTAAGTGAAACCATGGAGTTTCAATGTACAGTTGGATGTGTATTCCATCTATTGTTCCATGGTATTTTAGAAATCTTTGCCAATAATTCCATTATTCAAGATTGAATGAACGAACATACGAAATTCAACAAGTGTGTTCGTTTGGGAATGATGGAATGTTGACTAATCTTGGAGTTTAAAATGAGAAAGATTTCAATCTATCCCATTGAAATCTGATTTTACTAAACTATTAGTTTCAGAATTCTTTTCAGTCAGTAATAAAATTTATTTTTTATATTTTGTGCAATTGATGGCACAATATTCCAAATTAAAAAAAAAGAATAAGAAATAATTATAACACCAAATATCTGCCATTCCCATGTTATTTACAAATTGTAATAGTATTCTGTGTTTGTAGTATAAGTGAAACCATGGAGTTTCAATGTACAGTTGGATGTGTATTCCTTCAATTGTTATATGGTATTTTAGAAATCTTTGCCGATATTTCGATTATTCCAAATTGAATGAACGCACATACGAAATTCAACAAGTGTGTTCGTTTGGAAATGACGGAGAATTGACTAATCTTGGTGTTTAAAATGAGAAAGATTTCAATATACCCTATTGAAATCTTATTTTACTAAACTATTAGTTTCAGAATTCTTTTCAGTCAGTAATAAAATTTATTTTTTATATTTTGTGCAATTGATGGCACAATATTCCAAATTAAAAAAAAAATAAGAAATAATTATAACACTAAATATCTGCCATTCCCATGTTATTTACAAATTGTAATAATATTCTGTGTTTGTAGTTTAAGTGAAACCATGGAGTTTCAATGTACAGTTGGATGTGTATTCCATCTATTGTTCCATGGTATTTTAGAAATCTTTGCCAATAATTCCATAATTCAAGATTGAATGAACGCACATACGAAATTCAACAAGTGTGTTCGGTTGGGAATGACGGAAATTTGACTGACCTTGTTGTTTAAAATGAGAAATATTTCAATATACCCTATTGAAATCTGATTTTACTAAACTATTAGTTTCAGAATTCTTTTCAGTCAGTTATAAAATTTATTTTTTATATTTTGTGCAATTGATGGCACAATAATCCAAATTAAAAAAAAAAAGAATAAGAAATAATTATAACACCAAATATCTGCCATTCCCATGTTATTTACAAATTGTAATAGTATACTGTGTTTGTAGTATAGGTGAAACCATGGAGTTTCAATGTACAGTTGGATGTGTATTCCATCTATTGTTCCAAGCTATTTTAGAAATATTTTTTCCAATATTTCCATAATTCAAGATTGAATGAACGCACATAAGAAATTCAACAAGTGTGTTCGGTTGGGAATGACGGAAATTTGACTAACCTTGGTGTTTAAAATGAGAAATATTTCAATATACCCTATTGAAATCTGATTTTACTAAACTATTAGTTTCAGATTTCTTTTCAGTCAGTAATAATATTAATTTTTTATATTTTGTGCAATCGATGGCACAGTATTCCACATTAAAAAAGAATAAGAAATAATTATAACACCAAATATCTGCCATTCCCATGTTATTTACAAATTGTAATAGTATACTGTGTTTGTAGTATAGGTGAAACCATGGAGTTTCAATGTACAGTTGGATGTGTATTCCATCTATTGTTCCAAGCTATTTTAGAAATATTTTTTCCAATATTTCCATAATTCAAGATTGAATGAACGCACATAAGAAATTCAACAAGTGTGTTCGGTTGGGAATGACGGAAATTTGACTAACCTTGGTGTTTAAAATGAGAAATATTTCAATATACCCTATTGAAATCTTATTTTACTAAACTATTAGTTTCAGATTTCTTTTCAGTCAGTAATAATATTAATTTTTTATATTTTGTGCAATCGATGGCACAGTATTCCACATTAAAAAAGAATAAGAAATAATTATAACACCAAATATCTGCCATTCCCATGTTATTTACAAATTGTAATAGTATTCTGTGTTTGTAGTTTAAGTAAAACCATGGAGTTTCAATGTACAGTTGGATGTGTATTCCATCTATTGTTCCATGGTATTTTAGAAATCTTTGCCAATAATTCCATTATTCAAGATTGAATGAACGAACATACGAAATTCAACAAGTGTGTTCGTTTGGGAATGATGGAATGTTGACTAATCTTGGAGTTTAAAATGAGAAAGATTTCAATCTATCCCATTAAAATCTGATTTTACTAAACTATTAGTTTCAGAATTCTTTTCAGTCAGTAATAAAATTTATTTTTTTTATATTTTGTGCAATTGATGGCACAATATTCCAAATTAAAAAAAAAAAGAATAAGAAATAATTATAACACCAAATATCTGCCATTCCCATGTTATTTACAAATTGTAATAGTATACTGTGTTTGTAGTATAGGTGAAACCATGGAGTTTCAATGTACAGTTGGATGTGTATTCCATCTATTGTTCCATGGAATTTAAAAATCTTTGCCAATATTTATATTTTTCAAGATTGAATGAACGCACATACGAAATTCAACAAGTGTGTTCGGTTGGGAATGACGGAAATTTGACTAACCTTGGTGTTTAAAATGAGAAATATTTCAATATACTCTATTGAAATCTTATTTTACTAAACTATTAGTTTCAGAATTCTTTTCAGTCAGTAATAATATTAATTTTTTATATTTTGTGCAATTGATGGCACAGTATTCCACATTAAAAAAGAATAAGAAATAATTATAACACCAAATATCTGCCATTCCCATGTTATTTACAAATTGTAATGGTATTCTGTGTTTGTAGTTTAAGTGAAACCATGGAGTTTCAATGTACAGTTGGATGTGTATTCCATCTATTGTTCCATGGTATTTTAGAAATCTTTGCCAATAATTCCATTATTCAAGATTGAATGAACGAACATACGAAATTCAACAAGTGTGTTCGTTTGGGAATGATGGAATGTTGACTAATCTTGGAGTTTAAAATGAGAAAGATTTCAATCTATCCCATTGAAATCTGATTTTACTAAACTATTAGTTTCAGAATTCTTTTCAGTCAGTAATAAAATTTATTTTTTATATTTTGTGCAATTGATGGCACAATATTCCAAATTAAAAAAAAAGAATAAGAAATAATTATAACACCAAATATCTGCCATTCCCATGTTATTTACAAATTGTAATAGTATTCTGTGTTTGTAGTATAAGTGAAACCATGGAGTTTCAATGTACAGTTGGATGTGTATTCCTTCAATTGTTATATGGTATTTTAGAAATCTTTGCCGATATTTCGATTATTCCAAATTGAATGAACGCACATACGAAATTCAACAAGTGTGTTCGTTTGGAAATGACGGAGAATTGACTAATCTTGGTGTTTAAAATGAGAAAGATTTCAATATACCCTATTGAAATCTTATTTTACTAAACTATTAGTTTCAGAATTCTTTTCAGTCAGTAATAAAATTTATTTTTTATATTTTGTGCAATTGATGGCACAATATTCCAAATTAAAAAAAAAAATAAGAAATAATTATAACACTAAATATCTGCCATTCCCATGTTATTTACAAATTGTAATAGTATTCTGTGTTTGTAGTTTAAGTGAAACCATGGAGTTTCAATGTACAGTTGGATGTGTATTCCATCTATTGTTCCATGGTATTTTAGAAATCTTTGCCAATAATTCCATAATTCAAGATTGAATGAACGCACATACGAAATTCAACAAGTGTGTTCGGTTGGGAATGACGGAAATTTGACTAACCTTGGTGTTTAAAATGAGAAATATTTCAATATACCCTATTGAAATCTGATTTTACTAAACTATTAGTTTCAGAATTATTTTCAGTCAGTAATAAAATTTATTTTTTATATTTTGTGCAATTAATGGCACAATAATCCAAATTAAAAAAAAAAAGAATAAGAAATAATTATAACACCAAATATCTGCCATTCCCATGTTATTTACAAATTGTAATAGTATACTGTGTTTGTAGTATAGGTGAAACCATGGAGTTTCAATGTACAGTTGGATGTGTATTCCATCTATTGTTCCAAGCTATTTTAGAAATATTTTTTCCAATATTTCCATAATTCAAGATTGAATGAACGCACATACGAAATTCAACAAGTGTGTTCGGTTGGGAATGACGGAAATTTGACTAACCTTGGTGTTTAAAATGAGAAATATTTCAATATACCCTATTGAAATCTTATTTTACTAAACTATTAGTTTCAGATTTCTTTTCAGTCAGTAATAATATTAATTTTTTATATTTTGTGCAATTGATGGCACAGTATTCCACATTAAAAAAGAATAAGAAATAATTATAACACCAAATATCTGCCATTCCCATGTTATTTACAAATTGTAATAGTATTCTGTGTTTGTAGTTTAAGTGAGACCATGGAGTTTCAATGTACAGTTGGATGTGTATTCCATCTATTGTTCCATGGTATTTTAGAAATCTTTGCCAATAATTCCATAATTCAAGATTGAATGAACGCACATACGAAATTCAACAAGTGTGTTCGTTTGGAAATGACGGAGAATTGACTAATCTTGGTGTTTAAAATGAGAAAGATTTCAATATACCCTATTGAAATCCTATTTTACTAAACTATTAGTTTCAGAAATCTTTTCAGTCAGTAATAAAATTTATTTTTTATATTTTGTGCAATTGATGGCACAATATTCCAAACTAAAAAAAAAAAATAAGAAATAATTATAACACTAAATATCTGCCATTCCCATGTTATTTACAAATTGTAATAGTATACTGTGTTTGTAGTATAGGTGAAACCATGGAGTTTCAATGTACAGTTGGATGTGTATTCCATCTATTGTTCCATGGTATTTTAGAAATCTTTGCCAATAATTCCATAATTCAAGATTGAATGAACGCACATACGAAATTCAACAAGTGTGTTCGGTTGGGAATGACGGAAATTTGACTAACCTTGGTGTTTAAAATGAGAAATATTTCAATATACCATATTGAAATCTGATTTTACTAAACTATTAGTTTCAGAATTCTTGTCAGTCAGTAATAAAATTTATTTTTTATATTTTGTGCAATTGATGGCACAATAATCCAAATTAAAAAAAAAAAGAATAAGAAATAATTATAACACCAAATATCTGCCATTCCCATGTTATTTACAAATTGTAATAGTATACTGTGTTTGTAGTATAGGTGAAACCATGGAGTTTCAATGTACAGTTGGATGTGTATTCCATCTATTGTTCCAAGCTATTTTAGAAATATTTTTTCCAATATTTCCATAATTCAAGATTGAATGAACGCACATACGAAATTCAACAAGTGTGTTCGGTTGGGAATGACGGAAATTTGACTAACCTTGGTGTTTAAAATGAGAAATATTTCAATATACCCTATTGAAATCTTATTTTACTAAACTATTAGTTTCAGATTTCTTTTCAGTCAGTAATAATATTAATTTTTTATATTTTGTGCAATTGATGGCACAGTATTCCACATTAAAAAAGAATAAGAAATAATTATAACACCAAATATCTGCCATTCCCATGTTATTTACAAATTGTAATAGTATTCTGTGTTTGTAGTTTAAGTAAAACCATGGAGTTTCAATGTACAGTTGGATGTGTATTCCATCTATTGTTCCATGGTATTTTAGAAATCTTTGCCAATAATTCCATTATTCAAGATTGAATGAACGAACATACGAAATTCAACAAGTGTGTTCGTTTGGGAATGATGGAATGTTGACTAATCTTGGAGTTTAAAATGAGAAAGATTTCAATCTATCCCATTGAAATCTGATTTTACTAAACTATTAGTTTCAGAATTCTTTTCAGTCAGTAATAAAAGTTATTTTTTTTTATATTTTGTGCAATTGATGGCACAATATTCCAAATTAAAAAAAAAGAATAAGAAATAATTATAACACCAAATATCTGCCATTCCCATGTTATTTACAAATTGTAATAGTATACTGTGTTTGTAGTATAGGTGAAACCATGGAGTTTCAATGTACAGTTGGATGTGTATTCCATCTATTGTTCCATGGAATTTAAAAATCTTTGCCAATATTTATATTTTTCAAGATTGAATGAACGCACATACGAAATTCAACAAGTGTGTTCGGTTGGGAATGACGGAAATTTGACTAACCTTGGTGTTTAAAATGAGAAATATTTCAATATACTCTATTGAAATCTTATTTTACTAAACTATTAGTTTCAGAATTCTTTTCAGTCAGTAATAATATTAATTTTTTATATTTTGTGCAATTGATGGCACAGTATTCCACATTAAAAAAGAATAAGAAATAATTATAACACCAAATATCTGCCATTCCCATGTTATTTACAAATTGTAATAGTATTCTGTGTTTGTAGTTTAAGTGAAACCATGGAGTTTCAATGTACAGTTGGATGTGTATTCCATCTATTGTTCCATGGTATTTTAGAAATCTTTGCCAATAATTCCATTATTCAAGATTGAATGAACGAACATACGAAATTCAACAAGTGTGTTCGTTTGGGAATGATGGAATGTTGACTAATCTTGGAGTTTAAAATGAGAAAGATTTCAATCTATCCCATTGAAATCTGATTTTACTAAACTATTAGTTTCAGAATTCTTTTCAGTCAGTAATAAAATTTATTTTTTATATTTTGTGCAATTTTGATGGCACAATATTCCAAATTAAAAAAAAAAGAATAAGAAATAATTATAACACCAAATATCTGCCATTCCCATGTTATTTACAAATTATAATAGTATACTGTGTTTGTAGTATAGGTGAAACCATGGAGTTTCAATGTACAGTTGGATGTGTATTCCTTCTATTGTTATATGGTATTTTAGAAATCTTTGCCGATATTTCCAGTATTCCAAATTGAATGAACGCACATACGAAATTCAACAAGTGTGTTCGTTTCGAAATGACGGAGAATTGACTAATCTTGGTGTTTAAAATGAGAAAGATTTCAATGTATCCCATTGAAATCTGATTTTTCTAAACTATTAGTTTCAGAATTCTTTTCAGTCAGTAATAAAATTTATTTTTTATATTTTGTGCAATTGATGGCACAATATTCCAAATTAAAAAAAAAAGAATAAGAAATAATTATAACACCAAATATCTACCATTCCCATGTTATTTACAAATTGTAATAGTATTCCGTGTTTGTAGTTTAAGTGAAACCATGGAGTATCAATGTACAGTTGGATGTGTATTCCATCTATTGTTCCATGGTATTTTAGAAATCTTTGCCAATAATTCCATAATTCAAGATTGAATGAACGCACATACGAAATTCAACAAGTGTGTTCGGTTGGGAATGACGGAAATTTGACTAACCTTGGTGTTTAAAATGATAAATATTTCAATATACCCTATTGAAATCTTATTTTACTAAACGATTAGTTTCAGAATTCTTTTCAGTCAGTAATAATATTAATTTTTTATATTTTGTGCCATTGATGGCACAGTATTCCACATTAAAAAAGAATAAGAAATAATTATAACACCAAATATCTGCCATTCCCATGTTATTTACAAATTGTAATAGTATTCTGTGTTTGTAGTTTAAGTGAAACCATGGAGTTTCAATGTACAGTTGGATGTGTATTCCATCTATTGTTCCATGGTATTTTAGAAATCTTTGCCAATAATTCCATTATTCAAGATTGAATGAACGAACATACGAAATTCAACAAGTGTGTTCGTTTGGGAATGATGGAATGTTGACTAATCTTGGAGTTTAAAATGAGAAAGATTTCAATCTATCTCATTGAAATCTGATTTTACTAAACTATTAGTTTCAGAATTCTTTTCAGTCAGTAATAAAATTTATTTTTTATATTTTGTGCAATTGATGGCACAATATTCCAAATTAAAAAATAATAATAAGAAGAAATAATTATAACACCAAATATCTGCCATTCCCATGTTATTTACAAATTGTAATAGTATTCTGTGTTTGTAGTTTAAGTGAAACCATGGAGTTTCAATGTACAGTTGGATGTGTATTCCATCTATTGTTCCATGGTATTTTAGAAATCTTTGCCAATAATTCCATAATTCAAGATTGAATGAACGCACATACGAAATTCAACAAGTGTGTTCGGTTGGGAATGACGGAAATTTGACTAACCTTTGTGTTTAAAATGAGAAATATTTCAATATACCCTATTGAAATCTTACTTTACTAAATTATTAGTTTCAGAATTCTTTTCAGTCAGTAATAATATTAATTTTGTATATTTTGTGCAATTGATGGCACAGTATTCCACATTAAAAAAGAATAAGAAATAATTATAACACCAAATATCTGCCATTCCCATGTTATTTACAAATTGTAATAGTATTCTGTGTTTGTAGTATAAGTGAAACCATGGAGTTTCAATGTACAGTTGGATGTGTATTCCATCTATTGTTCCATGGTATTTTAGAAATCTTTGCCAATAATTCCATTATTCAAGATTGAATGAACGAACATACGAAATTCAACAAGTGTGTTCGTTTGGGAATGATGGAATGTTGACTAATCTTGGAGTTTAAAATGAGAAAGATTTCAATCTATCCCATTGAAATCTGATTTTACTAAACTATTAGTTTCAGAATTCTTTTCAGTCAGTAATAAAATTTATTTTTTATATTTTGTGCAATTGATGGCGCAATATTCCAAATTAAAAAAAAAAGAATAAGAAATAATTATAACACCAAATATCTGCCATTCCCATGTTATTTACAAATTGTAATAGTATACTGTGTTTGTAGTATAGGTGAAACCATGGAGTTTCAATGTACAGTTGGATGTGTATTCCATCTATTGTTCCATGGAATTTAAAAATCTTTGCCAATATTTATATTTTTCAAGATTGAATGAACGCACATACGAAATTCAACAAGTGTGTTCGGTTGGGAATGACGGAAATTTGACTAACCTTGGTGTTTAAAATGAGAAATATTTCAATATACTCTATTGAAATCTTATTTTACTAAACTATTAGTTTCAAAATTCTTTTCAGTCAGTAATAATATTAATTTTTTATATTTTGTGCAATTGATGGCACAGTATTCCACATTAAAAAAGAATAAGAAATAATTATAACACCAAATATCTGCCATTCCCATGTTATTTACAAATTGTAATAGTATTCTGTGTTTGTAGTTTAAGTGAAACCATGGAGTTTCAATGTACAGTTGGATGTGTATTCCATCTATTGTTCCATGGTATTTTAGAAATATTTGCCAATAATTCCATTATTCAAGATTGAATGAACGAACATACGAAATTCAACAAGTGTGTTCGTTTGGGAATGATGGAATGTAGACTAATCTTGGAGTTTAAAATGAGAAAGATTTCAATCTATCCCATTGAAATCTGATTTTACTAAACTATTAGTTTCAGAATTCTTTTCAGTCAGTAATAAAATTTATTTTTTATATTTTGTGCAATTGATGGCACAATATTCCAAATTAAAAAAAAAAGAATAAGAAATAATTATAACACCAAATATCTGCCATTCCCATGTTATTTACAAATTGTAATAGTATACTGTGTTTGTAGTATAGGTGAAACCATGGAGTTTCAATGTACAGTTGGATGTGTATTCCTTCTATTGTTATATGGTATTTTAGAAATCTTTGCCGATATTTCCATTATTCCAAATTGAATAAACGCACATACGAAATTCAACAAGTGTGTTCGTTTGGAAATGACGGAGAATTGACTAATCTTGGTGTTTAAAATGAGAAAGATTTCAATGTATCCCATTGAAATCTGATTTTTCTAAACTATTAGTTTCAGAATTCTTTTCAGTCAGTAATAAAATTTATTTTTTATATTTTGTGCAATTGATGGCACAATATTCCAAATTTAAAAAAAAAAAGAATAAGAAATAATTATAACACCAAATATCTGCCATTCCCATGTTATTTACAAATTGTAATAGTATTCCGTGTTTGTAGTTTAAGTGAAACCATGGAGTTTCAATGTACAGTTGGATGTGTATTCCATCTATTGTTCCATGGTATTTTAGAAATCTTTGCCAATAATTCCATAATTCAAGATTGAATGAACGCACATACGAAATTCAACAAGTGTGTTCGTTTGGAAATGACGGAGAATTGACTAACCTTGGTGTTTAAAATGAGAGATATTTCAATATACCCTATTGAAATCTGATTTTACTAAACTATTAGTTTCAGAATTCTTTTCAGTCAGTAATAAAATTTATTTTTTATATTTTGTGCAATTGATGGCACAATATTCCAAATTAAAAAAAAAAAGAATAAGAAATAATTATAACACCAAATATCTGCCATTCCCATGTTATTTACAAATTGTAATAGTATACTGTGTTTGTAGTATAGGTGAAACCATGGAGTTTCAATGTACAGTTGGATGTGTATTCCATCTATTGTTCCATGCTATTTTAGAAATATTTTTTCCAATATTTCCATAATTCAAGATTGAATGAACGCACATACGAAATTCAACAAGTGTGTTCGGTTGGGAATGACGGAAATTTGACTAACCTTGGTGTTTAAAATGAGAAATAATTCAATATACCCTATTGAAATCTTATTTTACTAAACTATTAGTTTCAGAATTCTTTTCAGTCAGTAATAATATTAATTTTTTATATTTTGTGCAATTGATGGCACAGTATTCCACATTAAAAAAGAATAAGAAATAATTATAACACCAAATATCTGCCATTCCCATGTTATTTACAAATTGTAATAGTATTCTGTGTTTGTAGTTTAAGTGAAACCATGGAGTTTCAATGTACAGTTGGATGTGTATTCCATCTATTGTTCCATGGTATTTTAGAAATCTTTGCCAATAATTCCATTATTCAAGATTGAATGAACGAACATACGAAATTCAACAAGTGTGTTCGTTTGGGAATGATGGAATGTTGACTAATCTTGGAGTTTAAAATGAGAAAGATTTCAATCTATCCCATTGAAATCTGATTTTACTAAACTATTAGTTTCAGAATTCTTTTCAGTCAGTAATAAAATTTATTTTTTATATTTTGTGCAATTTTGATGGCACAATATTCCAAATTAAAAAAAAAAAAGAATAAGAAATAATTATAACACCAAATATCTGCCATTCCCATGTTATTTACAAATTGTAATAGTATTCTGTGTTTGTAGTTTAAGTGAAACCATGGAGTTTCAATGTACAGTTGGATGTGTATTCCATCTATTGTTCCATGGTATTTTAGAAATATTTGCCAATAATTCCATAATTCAAGATTGAATGAACGCACATACGAAATTCAACAAGTGTGTTCGGTTGGGAATGACGGAAATTTGACTAACCTTTGTGTTTAAAATGAGAAATATTTCAATATACCCTATTGAAATCTTATTTTACTAAACTATTAGTTTCAGAATTCTTTTCAGTCAGTAATAATATTAATTTTGTATATTTTGTGCAATTGATGACACAGTATTCCACATTAAAAAAGAATAAGAAATAATTATAACACCAAATATCTGCCATTCCCATGTTATTTACAAATTGTAATAGTATTCTGTGTTTGTAGTATAAGTGAAACCTTGGAGTTTCAATGTACAGTTGGATGTGTATTCCATCTATTGTTCCATGGTATTTTAGAAATCTTTGCCAATAATTCCATTATTCAAGATTAAATGAACGAACATACGAAATTCAACAAATGTGTTCGTTTGGGAATGATGGAATGTTGACTAATCTTGGAGTTTAAATGAGAAAGATTTCAATCTATCCCATTGAAATCTGATTTTACTAAACTATTAGTTTCAGAATTCTTTTCAGTCAGTAATAAAATTTATTTTTTATATTTTGTGCAATTGATGGCACAATATTCCAAATTAAAAAAAAAAAAGAATAAGAAATAATTATAACACCAAATATCTGCCATTCCCATGTTATTTACAAATTGTAATAGTATACTGTGTTTGTAGTATAGGTGAAACCATGGAGTTTCAATGTACAGTTGGATGTGTATTCCATCTATTGTTCCATGCTATTTTAGAAATATTTTTTCCAATATTTCCATAATTCAAGATTGAATGAACGCACATACGAAATTCAACAAGTGTGTTCGGTTGGGAATGACGGAAATTTGACTAACCTTGGTGTTTAAAATGATAAATATTTCAATATACCCTATTGAAATCTTATTTTACTAAACTATTAGTTTCAGAATTCTTTTCAGTCAGTAATAATATTAATTTTTTATATTTTGTGCAATTAATGGCACAGTATTCCACATTAAAAAAGAATAAGAAATAATTATAACACCAAATATCTGCCATTCCCATGTTATTTACAAATTGTAATAGTATTCTGTGTTTGTAGTTTAAGTGAAACCATGGAGTTTCAATGTACAGTTGGATGTGTATTCCATCTATTGTTCCATGGTATTTTAGAAATCTTTGCCAATAATTCCATTATTCAAGATTGAATGAACGAACATACGAAATTCAACAAGTGTGTTCGTTTGGGAATGATGGAATGTTGAATAATCTTGGAGTTTAAAATGAGAAAGATTTCAATCTATCCCATTGAAATCTGATTTTACTAAACTATTAGTTTCAGAATTCTTTTCAGTCAGTAATAATATTAATTTTGTATATTTTGTGCAATTGATGACACAGTATTCCACATTAAAAAAGAATAAGAAATAATTATAACACCAAATATCTGCCATTCCCATGTTATTTACAAATTGTAATAGTATTCTGTGTTTGTAGTTTAAGTGAAACCATGGAGTTTCAATGTACAGTTGGATGTGTATTCCATCTATTGTTCCATGGTATTTTAGAAATATTTGCCAATAATTCCATAATTCAAGATTGAATGAACGCACATACGAAATTCAACAAGTGTGTTCGGTTGGGAATGACGGAAATTTGACTAACCTTTGTGTTTAAAATGAGAAATATTTCAATATACCCTATTGAAATCTTATTTTACTAAACTATTAGTTTCAGAATTCTTTTCAGTCAGTAATAATATTAATTTTGTATATTTTGTGCAATTGATGACACAGTATTCCACATTAAAAAAGAATAAGAAATAATTATAACACCAAATATCTGCCATTCCCATGTTATTTACAAATTGTAATAGTATTCTGTGTTTGTAGTATAAGTGAAACCTTGGAGTTTCAATGTACAGTTGGATGTGTATTCCATCTATTGTTCCATGGTATTTTAGAAATCTTTGCCAATAATTCCATTATTCAAGATTGAATGAACGAACATACGAAATTCAACAAATGTGTTCGTTTGGGAATGATGGAATGTTGACTAATCTTGGAGTTTAAATGAGAAAGATTTCAATCTATCCCATTGAAATCTGATTTTACTAAACTATT
The DNA here is from genome assembly GCA_947359465.1 of Metellina segmentata. Lineage (NCBI taxonomy): Eukaryota > Metazoa > Arthropoda > Arachnida > Araneae > Tetragnathidae > Metellina > Metellina segmentata. Next base: position 103,350,738 of record OX375883.1, read on the forward strand.
AGTTTCAGAATTCTTTTCAGTCAGTAATAAAATTTATTTTTTATATTTTGTGCAATTGATGGCACAATATTCCAAATTAAAAAAAAAAGAATAAAAAATAATTATAACACCAAATATCTGCCATTCCCATGTTATTTACAAATTGTAATAGTATTCCGTGTTTGTAGTTTAAGTGAAACCATGGAGTTTCAATGTACAGTTGGATGTGTATTCCATCTATTGTTCCATGGTATTTTAGAAATCTTTGCCAATAATTCCATAATTCAAGATTGAATGAACGCACATACGAAATTCAACAAGTGTGTTCGGTTGGGAATGACGGAAATTTGAATAACCTTGGTGTTTAAAATGAGAAATATTTCAATATACCCTATTGAAATCTGATTTTACTAAACTATTAGTTTCAGAATTCTTTTCAGTCAGTAATAAAATTTATTTTTTATATTTTGTGCAATTGATGGCACAATATTCCAAATTAAAAAAAAAAAGAATAAGAAATAATTATAACACCAAATATCTGCCATTCCCATGTTATTTACAAATTGTAATAGTATACTGTGTTTGTAGTATAGGTGAAACCATGGAGTTTCAATGTACAGTTGGATGTGTATTCCATCTATTGTTCCATGCTATTTTAGAATTATTTTTTCCAATATTTCCATAATTCAAGATTGAATGAACGCACATACGAAATTCAACAAGTGTGTTCGGTTGGGAATGACGGAAATTTGACTAACCTTGGTGTTTAAAATGAGAAATATTTCAATATACCCTATTGAAATCTTATTTTACTAAACTATTAGTTTCAGAATTCTTTTCAGTCAGTAATAATATTAATTTTTTATATTTTGTGCAATTAATGGCACAGTATTCCACATTAAAAAAGAATAAGAAATAATTATAACACCAAATATCTGCCATTCCCATGTTATTTACAAATTGTAATAGTATTCTGTGTTTGTAGTTTAAGTGAAACCATGGAGTTTCAATGTACAGTTGGATGTGTATTCCATCTATTGTTCCATGGTATTTTAGAAATCTTTGCCAATAATTCCATTATTCAAGATTGAATGAACGAACATACGAAATTCAACAAGTGTGTTCGTTTGGGAATGATGGAATGTTGAATAATCTTGGAGTTTAAAATGAGAAAGATTTCAATCTATCCCATTGAAATCTGATTTTACTAAACTATTAGTTTCAGAATTCTTTTCAGTCAGTAATAATATTAATTTTGTATATTTTGTGCAATTGATGACACAGTATTCCACATTAAAAAAGAATAAGAAATAATTATAACACCAAATATCTGCCATTCCCATGTTATTTACAAATTGTAATAGTATTCTGTGTTTGTAGTTTAAGTGAAACCATGGAGTTTCAATGTACAGTTGGATGTGTATTCCATCTATTGTTCCATGGTATTTTAGAAATATTTGCCAATAATTCCATAATTCAAGATTGAATGAACGCACATACGAAATTCAACAAGTGTGTTCGGTTGGGAATGACGGAAATTTGACTAACCTTTGTGTTTAAAATGAGAAATATTTCAATATACCCTATTGAAATCTTATTTTACTAAACTATTAGTTTCAGAATTCTTTTCAGTCAGTAATAATATTAATTTTGTATATTTTGTGCAATTGATGACACAGTATTCCACATTAAAAAAGAATAAGAAATAATTATAACACCAAATATCTGCCATTCCCATGTTATTTACAAATTGTAATAGTATTCTGTGTTTGTAGTATAAGTGAAACCTTGGAGTTTCAATGTACAGTTGGATGTGTATTCCATCTATTGTTCCATGGTATTTTAGAAATCTTTGCCAATAATTCCATTATTCAAGATTGAATGAACGAACATACGAAATTCAACAAATGTGTTCGTTTGGGAATGATGGAATGTTGACTAATCTTGGAGTTTAAATGAGAAAGATTTCAATCTATCCCATTGAAATCTGATTTTACTAAACTATTAGTTTCAGAATTCTTTTCAGTCAGTAATAAAATTTATTTTTTATATTTTGTGCAATTGATGGCACAATATTCCAAATTAAAAAAAAAAAGAATAAAAAATAATTATAACACCAAATATCTGCCATTCCCATGTTATTTACAAATTGTAATAGTATTCCGTGTTTGTAGTTTAAGTGAAACCATGGAGTTTCAATGTACAGTTGGATGTGTATTCCATCTATTGTTCCATGGTATTTTAGAAATCTTTGCCAATAATTCCATAATTCAAGATTGAATGAACGCACATACGAAATTCAACAAGTGTGTTCGGTTGGGAATGACGGAAATTTGAATAACCTTGGTGTTTAAAATGAGAAATATTTCAATATACCCTATTGAAATCTGATTTTACTAAACTATTAGTTTCAGAATTCTTTTCAGTCAGTAATAAAATTTATTTTTTATATTTTGTGCAATTGATGGCACAATATTCCAAATTAAAAAAAAAAAGAATAAGAAATAATTATAACACCAAATATCTGCCATTCCCATGTTATTTACAAATTGTAATAGTATTCTGTGTTTGTAGTTTAAGTGAAACCATGGAGTTTCAATGTACAGTTGGATGTGTATTCCATCTATTGTTCCATGGTATTTTAGAAATATTTGCCAATAATTCCATTATTCAAGATTGAATGAACGAACATACGAAATTCAACAAGTGTGTTCGTTTGGGAATGATGGAATGTTGACTAATCTTGGAGTTTAAAATGAGAAAGATTTCAATCTATCCCATTGAAATCTGATTTTACTAAACTATTAGTTTCAGAATTCTTTTCAGTCAGTAATAAAATTTATTTTTTATATTTTGTGCAATTGATGGCACAATATTCCAAATTAAAAAAAAAAGAATAAGAAATAATTATAACACCAAATATCTGCCATTCCCATGTTATTTACAAATTGTAATAGTATACTGTGTTTGTAGTATAGGTGAAACCATGGAGTTTCAATGTACAGTTGGATGTGTATTCCTTCTATTGTTATATGGTATTTTAGAAATCTTTGCCGATATTTCCATTATTCCAAATTGAATAAACGCACATACGAAATTCAACAAGTGTGTTCGTTTGGAAATGACGGAGAATTGACTAATCTTGGTGTTTAAAATGAGAAAGATTTCAATGTATCCCATTGAAATCTGATTTTTCTAAACTATTAGTTTCAGAATTCTTTTCAGTCAGTAATAAAATTTATTTTTTATATTTTGTGCAATTGATGGCACAATATTCCAAATTAAAAAAAAAAAGGATAAGAAATAATTATAACACCAAATATCTGCCATTCCCATGTTATTTACAAATTGTAATAGTATTCCGTGTTTGTAGTTTAAGTGAAACCATGGAGTTTCAATGTACAGTTGGATGTGTATTCCATCTATTGTTCCATGGTATTTTAGAAATCTTTGCCAATAATTCCATAATTCAAGATTGAATGAACGCACATACGAAATTCAACAAGTGTGTTCGTTTGGAAATGACGGAGAATTGACTAACCTTGGTGTTTAAAATGAGAGATATTTCAATATACCCTATTGAAATCTGATTTTACTAAACTATTAGTTTCAGAATTCTTTTCAGTCAGTAATAAAATTTATTTTTTATATTTTGTGCAATTGATGGCACAATATTCCAAATTAAAAAAAAAAAAGAATAAGAAATAATTATAACACCAAATATCTGCCATTCCCATGTTATTTACAAATTGTAATAGTATACTGTGTTTGTAGTATAGGTGAAACCATGGAGTTTCAATGTACAGTTGGATGTGTATTCCATCTATTGTTCCATGCTATTTTAGAAATATTTTTTCCAATATTTCCATAATTCAAGATTGAATGAACGCACATACGAAATTCAACAAGTGTGTTCGGTTGGGAATGACGGAAATTTGACTAACCTTGGTGTTTAAAATGAGAAATATTTCAATATACCCTATTGAAATCTTATTTTACTAAACTATTAGTTTCAGAATTCTTTTCAGTCAGTAATAATATTAATTTTTTATATTTTGTGCAATTGATGGCACAGTATTCCACATTAAAAAAGAATAAGAAATAATTATAACACCAAATATCTGCCATTCCCATGTTATTTACAAATTGTAATAGTATTCTGTGTTTGTAGTTTAAGTGAAACCATGGAGTTTCAATGTACAGTTGGATGTGTATTCCATCTATTGTTCCATGGTATTTTAGAAATCTTTGCCAATAATTCCATTATTCAAGATTGAATGAACGAACATACGAAATTCAACAAGTGTGTTCGTTTGGGAATGATGGAATGTTGACTAATCTTGGAGTTTAAAATGAGAAAGATTTCAATCTATCCCATTGAAATCTGATTTTACTAAACTATTAGTTTCAGAATTCTTTTCAGTCAGTAATAAAATTTATTTTTTATATTTTGTGCAATTTTGATGGCACAGTATTCCAAATTTAAAAAAAAAAAGAATAAGAAATAATTATAACACCAAATATCTGCCATTCCCATGTTATTTACAAATTGTAATAGTATTCTGTGTTTGTAGTTTAAGTGAAACCATGGAGTTTCAATGTACAGTTGGATGTGTATTCCATCTATTGTTCCATGGTATTTTAGAAATCTTTGCCAATAATTCCATAATTCAAGATTGAATGAACGCACATACGAAATTCAACAAGTGTGTTCGGTTGGGAATGACGGAAATTTGACTAACCTTTGTGTTTAAAATGAGAAATATTTCAATATACCCTATTGAAATCTTATTTTACTAAACTATTAGTTTCAGAATTCTTTTCAGTCAGTAATAATATTAATTTTGTATATTTTGTGCAATTTTGATGGCACAGTATTCCACATTAAAAAAGAATAAGAAATAATTATAACACCAAATATCTGCCATTCCCATGTTATTTACAAATTGTAATAGTATTCTGTGTTTGTAGTTTAAGTGAAACCATGGAGTTTCAATGTACAGTTGGATGTGTATTCCATCTATTGTTCCATGGTATTTTAGAAATATTTGCCAATAATTCCATTATTCAAGATTGAATGAACGAACATACGAAATTCAACAAGTGTGTTCGTTTGGGAATGATGGAATGTTGACTAATCTTGGAGTTTAAAATGAGAAAGATTTCAATCTATCCCATTGAAATCTGATTTTACTAAACTATTAGTTTCAGAATTCTTTTCAGTCAGTAATAAAATTTATTTTTTATATTTTGTGCAATTGATGGCACAATATTCCAAATTAAAAAAAAAAGAATAAGAAATAATTATAACACCAAATATCTGCCATTCCCATGTTATTTACAAATTGTAATAGTATACTGTGTTTGTAGTATAGGTGAAACCATGGAGTTTCAATGTACAGTTGGATGTGTATTCCTTCTATTGTTATATGGTATTTTAGAAATCTTTGCCGATATTTCCATTATTCCAAATTGAATAAACGCACATACGAAATTCAACAAGTGTGTTCGTTTGGAAATGACGGAGAATTGACTAATCTTGGTGTTTAAAATGAGAAAGATTTCAATGTATCCCATTGAAATCTGATTTTTCTAAACTATTAGTGTCAGAATTCTTTTCAGTCAGTAATAAAATTTATTTTTTATATTTTGTGCAATTGATGGCACAATATTCCAAATTAAAAAAAAAAAGAATAAGAAATAATTATAACACCAAATATCTGCCATTCCCATGTTATTTACAAATTGTAATAGTATTCCGTGTTTGTAGTTTAAGTGAAACCATGGAGTTTCAATGTACAGTTGGATGTGTATTCCATCTATTGTTCCATGGTATTTTAGAAATCTTTGCCAATAATTCCATAATTCAAGATTGAATGAACGCACATACGAAATTCAACAAGTGTGTTCGTTTGGAAATGACGGAGAATTGACTAACCTTGGTGTTTAAAATGAGAGATATTTCAATATACCCTATTGAAATCTGATTTTACTAAACTATTAGTTTCAGAATTCTTTTCAGTCAGTAATAAAATTTATTTTTTATATTTTGTGCAATTGATGGCACAATATTCCAAATTAAAAAAAAAAAGAATTAGAAATAATTATAACACCAAATATCTGCCATTCCCATGTTATTTACAAATTGTAATAGTATACTGTGTTTGTAGTATAGGTGAAACCATGGAGTTTCAATGTACAGTTGGATGTGTATTCCATCTATTGTTCCATGCTATTTTAGAAATATTTTTTCCAATATTTCCATAATTCAAGATTGAATGAACGCACATACGAAATTCAACAAGTGTGTTCGGTTGGGAATGACGGAAATTTGACTAACCTTGGTGTTTAAAATGAGAAATATTTCAATATACCCTATTGAAATCTTATTTTACTAAACTATTAGTTTCAGAATTCTTTTCAGTCAGTAATAATATTAATTTTTTATATTTTGTGCAATTGATGGCACAGTATTCCACATTAAAAAAGAATAAGAAATAATTATAACACCAAATATCTGCCATTCCCATGTTATTTACAAATTGTAATAGTATTCTGTGTTTGTAGTTTAAGTGAAACCATGGAGTTTCAATGTACAGTTGGATGTGTATTCCATCTATTGTTCCATGGTATTTTAGAAATCTTTGCCAATAATTCCATTATTCAAGATTGAATGAACGAACATACGAAATTCAACAAGTGTGTTCGTTTGGGAATGATGGAATGTTGAATAATCTTGGAGTTTAAAATGAGAAAGATTTCAATCTATCCCATTGAAATCTGATTTTACTAAACTATTAGTTTCAGAATTCTTTTCAGTCAGTAATAAATATTATTTTTTATATTTTGTGCAATTGATGGCACAATATTCCAAATTTAAAAAAAAAAAAGAATAAGAAATAATTATAACACCAAATATCTGCCATTCCCATGTTATTTACAAATTGTAATAGTATTCTGTGTTTGTAGTTTAAGTGAAACCATGGAGTTTCAATGTACAGTTGGATATGTATTCCATCTATTGTTCCATGGTATTTTAGAAATATTTGCCAATAATTCCATAATTCAAGATTGAATGAACGCACATACGAAATTCAACAAGTGTGTTCGGTTGGGAATGACGGAAATTTGACTAACCTTTGTGTTTAAAATGAGAAATATTTCAATATACCCTATTGAAATCTTATTTTACTAAACTATTAGTTTCAGAATTCTTTTCAGTCAGTAATAATATTAATTTTGTATATTTTGTGCAATTGATGACACAGTATTCCACATTAAAAAAGAATAAGAAATAATTATAACACCAAATATCTGCCATTCCCATGTTATTTACAAATTGTAATAGTATTCTGTGTTTGTAGTATAAGTGAAACCTTGGAGTTTCAATGTACAGTTGGATGTGTATTCCATCTATTGTTCCATGGTATTTTAGAAATCTTTGCCAATAATTCCATTATTCAAGATTGAATGAACGAACATACGAAATTCAACAAGTGTGTTCGGTTGGGAATGACGGAAATTTGAATAACCTTGGTGTTTAAAATGAGAAATATTTCAATATACCCTATTGAAATCTGATTTTACTAAACTATTAGTTTCAGAATTCTTTTCAGTCAGTAATAAAATTTATTTTTTATATTTTGTGCAATTGATGGCACAATATTCCAAATTAAAAAAAAAAGAATAAGAAATAATTATAACACCAAATATCTGCCATTCCCATGTTATTTACAAATTGTAATAGTATACTGTGTTTGTAGTATAGGTGAAACCATGGAGTTTCAATGTACAGTTGGATGTGTATTCCATCTATTGTTCCATGGTATTTTAGAAATCTTTGCCAATAATTCCATAATTCAAGATTGAATGAACGCACATACGAAATTCTACAAGTGTGTTCGGTTGGGAATGACGGAAATTTGAATAACCTTGGTGTTTAAAATGAGAAATATTTCAATATACCCTATTGAAATCTGATTTTACTAAACTATTAGTTTCAGAATTCTTTTCAGTCAGTAATAAAATTTATTTTTTTAGTTTGTGCAATTGATGGCACAATATTCCAAATTAAAAAAAAAAAAGAATAAGAAATAATTATAACACCAAATATCTGCCATTCCCATGTTATTTACAAATTGTAATAGTATACTGTGTTTGTAGTATAGGTGAAACCATGGAGTTTCAATGTACAGTTGGATGTGTATTCCATCTATTGTTCCATGCTATTTTAGAAATATTTTTTCCAATATTTCCATAATTCAAGATTGAATGAACGCACATACGAAATTCAACAAGTGTGTTCGGTTGGGAATGACGGAAATTTGACTAACCTTGGTGTTTAAAATGATAAATATTTCAATATACCCTATTGAAATCTTATTTTACTAAACTATTAGTTTCAGAATTCTTTTCAGTCAGTAATAATATTAATTTTTTATATTTTGTGCAATTAATGGCACAGTATTCCACATTAAAAAAGAATAAGAAATAATTATAACACCAAATATCTGCCATTCCCATGTTATTTACAAATTGTAATAGTATTCTGTGTTTGTAGTTTAAGTGAAACCATGGAGTTTCAATGTACAGTTGGATGTGTATTCCATCTATTGTTCCATGGTATTTTAGAAATCTTTGCCAATAATTCCATTATTCAAGATTGAATGAACGAACATACGAAATTCAACAAGTGTGTTCGTTTGGGAATGATGGAATGTTGAATAATCTTGGAGTTTAAAATGAGAAAGATTTCAATCTATCCCATTGAAATCTGATTTTACTAAACTATTAGTTTCAGAATTCTTTTCAGTCAGTAATAATATTAATTTTGTATATTTTGTGCAATTGATGACACAGTATTCCACATTAAAAAAGAATAAGAAATAATTATAACACCAAATATCTGCCATTCCCATGTTATTTACAAATTGTAATAGTATTCTGTGTTTGTAGTTTAAGTGAAACCATGGAGTTTCAATGTACAGTTGGATGTGTATTCCATCTATTGTTCCATGGTATTTTAGAAATATTTGCCAATAATTCCATAATTCAAGATTGAATGAACGCACATACGAAATTCAACAAGTGTGTTCGGTTGGGAATGACGGAAATTTGACTAACCTTTGTGTTTAAAATGAGAAATATTTCAATATACCCTATTGAAATCTTATTTTACTAAACTATTAGTTTCAGAATTCTTTTCAGTCAGTAATAATATTAATTTTGTATATTTTGTGCAATTGATGACACAGTATTGCACATTAAAAAAGAATAAGAAATAATTATAACACCAAATATCTGCCATTCCCATGTTATTTACAAATTGTAATAGTATTCTGTGTTTGTAGTATAAGTGAAACCTTGGAGTTTCAATGTACAGTTGGATGTGTATTCCATCTATTGTTCCATGGTATTTTAGAAATCTTTGCCAATAATTCCATTATTCAAGATTGAATGAACGAACATACGAAATTCAACAAATGTGTTCGTTTGGGAATGATGGAATGTTGACTAATCTTGGAGTTTAAAATGAGAAAGATTTCAATCTATCCCATTGAAATCTGATTTTACTAAACTATTAGTTTCAGAATTCTTTTCAGTCAGTAATAAAATTTATTTTTTATATTTTGTGCAATTGATGGCACAATATTCCAAATTAAAAAAAAAAAAGAATAAAAAATAATTATAACACCAAATATCTGCCATTCCCATGTTATTTACAAATTGTAATAGTATTCCGTGTTTGTAGTTTAAGTGAAACCATGGAGTTTCAATGTACAGTTGGATGTGTATTCCATCTATTGTTCCATGGTATTTTAGAAATCTTTGCCAATAATTCCATAATTCAAGATTGAATGAACGCACATACGAAATTCAACAAGTGTGTTCGGTTGGGAATGACGGAAATTTGAATAACCTTGGTGTTTAAAATGAGAAATATTTCAATATACCCTATTGAAATCTGATTTTACTAAACTATTAGTTTCAGAATTCTTTTCAGTCAGTAATAAAATTTATTTTTTATATTTTGTGCAATTGATGGCACAATATTCCAAATTAAAAAAAAAAAGAATAAGAAATAATTATAACACCAAATATCTGCCATTCCCATGTTATTTACAAATTGTAATAGTATACTGTGTTTGTAGTATAGGTGAAACCATGGAGTTTCAATGTACAGGTGGATGTGTATTCCATCTATTGTTCCATGCTATTTTAGAAATATTTTTTCCAATATTTCCATAATTCAAGATTGAATGAACGCACATACGAAATTCAACAAGTGTGTTCGGTTGGGAATGACGGAAATTTGACTAACCTTGGTGTTTAAAATGATAAATATTTCAATATACCCTATTGAAATCTTATTTTACTAAACTATTAGTTTCAGAATTCTTTTCAGTCAGTAATAATATTAATTTTTTATATTTTGTGCAATTAATGGCACAGTATTCCACATTAAAAAAGAATAAGAAATAATTATAACACCAAATATCTGCCATTCCCATGTTATTTACAAATTGTAATAGTATTCTGTGTTTGTAGTATAAGTGAAACCTTGGAGTTTCAATGTACAGTTGGATGTGTATTCCATCTATTGTTCCATGGTATTTTAGAAATCTTTGCCAATAATTCCATTATTCAAGATTGAATGAACGAACATACGAAATTCAACAAGTGTGTTCGTTTGGGAATGATGGAATGTTGACTAATCTTGGAGTTTAAAATGAGAAAGATTTCAATCTATCCCATTGAAATCTGATTTTACTAAACTATTAGTTTCAGAATTCTTTTCAGTCAGTAATAAAATTTATTTTTTATATTTTGTGCAATTTTGATGGCACAATATTCCAAATTAAAAAAAAAAGAATAAGAAATAATTATAACACCAAATATCTGCCATTCCCATGTTATTTACAAATTGTAATAGTATTCTGTGTTTGTAGTTTAAGTGAAACCATGGAGTTTCAATGTACAGTTGGATGTGTATTCCATCTATTGTTCCATGGTATTTTAGAAATCTTTGCCAATAATTCCATAATTCAAGATTGAATGAACGCACATACGAAATTCAACAAGTGTGTTCGGTTGGGAATGACGGAAATTTGACTAACCTTTGTGTTTAAAATGAGAAATATTTCAATATACCCTATTGAAATCTTATTTTACTAAACTATTAGTTTCAGAATTCTTTTCAGTCAGTAATAATATTAATTTTGTATATTTTGTGCAATTGATGGCACAGTATTCCACATTAAAAAAGAATAAGAAATAATTATAACACCAAATATCTGCCATTCCCATGTTATTTACAAATTGTAATAGTATTCTGTGTTTGTAGTATAAGTGAAACCATGGAGTTTCAATGTACAGTTGGATGTGTATTCCATCTATTGTTCCATGGTATTTTAGAAATCTTTGCCAATAATTCCATTATTCAAGATTGAATGAACGAACATACGAAATTCAACAAATGTGTTCGTTTGGGAATGATTTAATGTTGACTAATCTTGGAGTTTAAAATGAGAAAGATTTCAATCTATCCCATTGAAATCTGATTTTACTAAACTATTAGTTTCAGAATTCTTTTCAGTCAGTAATAAAATTTATTTTTTATATTTTGTGCAATTGATGGCACAATATTCCAAATTAAAAAAAAAAGAATAAAAAATAATTATAACACCAAATATCTGCCATTCCCATGTTATTTACAAATTGTAATAGTATTCCGTGTTTGTAGTTTAAGTGAAACCATGGAGTTTCAATGTACAGTTGGATGTGTATTCCATCTATTGTTCCATGGTATTTTAGAAATCTTTGCCAATAATTCCATAATTCAAGATTGAATGAACGCACATACGAAATTCAACAAGTGTGTTCGGTTGGGAATGACGGAAATTTGAATAACCTTGGTGTTTAAAATGAGAAATATTTCAATATACCCTATTGAAATCTGATTTTACTAAACTATTAGTTTTAGAATTCTTTTCAGTCAGTAATAAAATTTATTTTTTATATTTTGTGCAATTGATGGCACAATATTCCAAATTAAAAAAAAAAAGAATAAGAAATAATTATAACACCAAATATCTGCCATTCCCATGTTATTTACAAATTGTAATAGTATACTGTGTTTGTAGTATAGGTGAAACCATGGAGTTTCAATGTACAGTTGGATGTGTATTCCATCTATTGTTCCATGCTATTTTAGAAATATTTTTTCCAATATTTCCATAATTCAAGATTGAATGAACGCACATACGAAATTCAACAAGTGTGTTCGGTTGGGAATGACGGAAATTTGACTAACCTTGGTGTTTAAAATGATAAATATTTCAATATACCCTATTGAAATCTTATTTTACTAAACTATTAGTTTCAGAATTCTTTTCAGTCAGTAATAATATTAATTTTTTATATTTTGTGCAATTAATGGCACAGTATTCCACATTAAAAAAGAATAAGAAATAATTATAACACCAAATATCTGCCATTCCCATGTTATTTACAAATTGTAATAGTATTCTGTGTTTGTAGTTTAAGTGAAACCATGGAGTTTCAATGTACAGTTGGATGTGTATTCCATCTATTGTTCCATGGTATTTTAGAAATCTTTGCCAATAATTCCATTATTCAAGATTGAATGAACGAACATACGAAATTCAACAAGTGTGTTCGTTTGGGAATGATGGAATGTTGAATAATCTTGGAGTTTAAAATGAGAAAGATTTCAATCTATCCCATTGAAATCTGATTTTACTAAACTATTAGTTTCAGAATTCTTTTCAGTCAGTAATAAATATTATTTTTTATATTTTGTGCAATTGATGGCACAATATTCCAAATTTAAAAAAAAAAAAGAATAAGAAATAATTATAACACCAAATATCTGCCATTCCCATGTTATTTACAAATTGTAATAGTATTCTGTGTTTGTAGTTTAAGTGAAACCATGGAGTTTCAATGTACAGTTGGATGTGTATTCCATCTATTGTTCCATGGTATTTTAGAAATATTTGCCAATAATTCCATAATTCAAGATTGAATGAACGCACATACGAAATTCAACAAGTGTGTTCGGTTGGGAATGACGGAAATTTGACTAACCTTTGTGTTTAAAATGAGAAATATTTCAATATACCCTATTGAAATCTTATTTTACTAAACTATTAGTTTCAGAATTCTTTTCAGTCAGTAATAATATTAATTTTGTATATTTTGTGCAATTGATGACACAGTATTCCACATTAAAAAAGAATAAGAAATAATTATAACACCAAATATCTGCCATTCCCATGTTATTTACAAATTGTAATAGTATTCTGTGTTTGTAGTATAAGTGAAACCTTGGAGTTTCAATGTACAGTTGGATGTGTATTCCATCTATTGTTCCATGGTATTTTAGAAATCTTTGCCAATAATTCCATTATTCAAGATTGAATGAACGAACATACGAAATTCAACAAGTGTGTTCGTTTGGGAATGATGGAATGTTGACTAATCTTGGAGTTTAAAATGAGAAAGATTTCAATCTATCCCATTGAAATCTGATTTTACTAAACTATTAGTTTCAGAATTCTTTTCAGTCAGTAATAAAATTTATTTTTTATATTTTGTGCAATTTTGATGGCACAATATTCCAAATTAAAAAAAAAAGAATAAGAAATAATTATAACACCAAATATCTGCCATTCCCATGTTATTTACAAATTGTAATAGTATTCTGTGTTTGTAGTTTAAGTGAAACCATGGAGTTTCAATGTACAGTTGGATGTGTATTCCATCTATTGTTCCATGGTATTTTAGAAATCTTTGCCAATAATTCCATAATTCAAGATTGAATGAACGCACATACGAAATTCAACAAGTGTGTTCGGTTGGGAATGACGGAAATTTGACTAACCTTTGTGTTTAAAATGAGAAATATTTCAATATACCCTATTGAAATCTTATTTTACTAAACTATTAGTTTCAGAATTCTTTTCAGTCAGTAATAATATTAATTTTGTATATTTTGTGCAATTGATGGCACAGTATTCCACATTAAAAAAGAATAAGAAATAATTATAACACCAAATATCTGCCATTCCCATGTTATTTACAAATTGTAATAGTATTCTGTGTTTGTAGTATAAGTGAAACCATGGAGTTTCAATGTACAGTTGGATGTGTATTCCATCTATTGTTCCATGGTATTTTAGAAATCTTTGCCAATAATTCCATTATTCAAGATTGAATGAACGAACATACGAAATTCAACAAATGTGTTCGTTTGGGAATGATTTAATGTTGACTAATCTTGGAGTTTAAAATGAGAAAGATTTCAATCTATCCCATTGAAATCTGATTTTACTAAACTATTAGTTTCAGAATTCTTTTCAGTCAGTAATAAAATTTATTTTTTATATTTTGTGCAATTGATGGCACAATATTCCAAATTAAAAAAAAAAGAATAAAAAATAATTATAACACCAAATATCTGCCATTCCCATGTTATTTACAAATTGTAATAGTATTCCGTGTTTGTAGTTTAAGTGAAACCATGGAGTTTCAATGTACAGTTGGATGTGTATTCCATCTACTGTTCCATGGTATTTTAGAAATCTTTGCCAATAATTCCATAATTCAAGATTGAATGAACGCACATACGAAATTCAACAAGTGTGTTCGGTTGGGAATGACGGAAATTTGAATAACCTTGGTGTTTAAAATGAGAAATATTTCAATATACCCTATTGAAATCTGATTTTACTAAACTATTAGTTTCAGAATTCTTTTCAGTCAGTAATAAAATTTATTTTTTATATTTTGTGCAATTGATGGCACAATATTCCAAATTAAAAAAAAAAAAGAATAAGAAATAATTATAACACCAAATATCTGCCATTCCCATGTTATTTACAAATTGTAATAGTATACTGTGTTTGTAGTATAGGTGAAACCATGGAGTTTCAATGTACAGTTGGATGTGTATTCCATCTATTGTTCCATGCTATTTTAGAAATATTTTTTCCAATATTTCCATAATTCAAGATTGAATGAACGCACATACGAAATTCAACAAGTGTGTTCGGTTGGGAATGACGGAAATTTGACTAACCTTGGTGTTTAAAATGATAAATATTTCAATATACCCTATTGAAATCTTATTTTACTAAACTATTAGTTTCAGAATTCTTTTCAGTCAGTAATAATATTAATTTTTTATATTTTGTGCAATTAATGGCACAGTATTCCACATTAAAAAAGAATAAGAAATAATTATAACACCAAATATCTGCCATTCCCATGTTATTTACAAATTGTAATAGTATTCTGTGTTTGTAGTTTAAGTGAAACCATGGAGTTTCAATGTACAGTTGGATGTGTATTCCATCTATTGTTCCATGGTATTTTAGAAATCTTTGCCAATAATTCCATTATTCAAGATTGAATGAACGAACATACGAAATTCAACAAGTGTGTTCGTTTGGGAATGATGGAATGTTGAATAATCTTGGAGTTTAAAATGAGAAAGATTTCAATCTATCCCATTGAAATCTGATTTTACTAAACTATTAGTTTCAGAATTCTTTTCAGTCAGTAATAAATATTATTTTTTATATTTTGTGCAATTGATGGCACAATATTCCAAATTAAAAAAAAAAAAAAAGAATAAGAAATAATTATAACACCAAATATCTGCCATTCCCATGTTATTTACAAATTGTAATAGTATTCTGTGTTTGTAGTTTAAGTGAAACCATGGAGTTTCAATGTACAGTTGGATGTGTATTCCATCTATTGTTCCATGGTATTTTAGAAATCTTTGCCAATAATTCCATTATTCAAGATTGAATGAACGAACATACGAAATTCAACAAATGTGTTCGTTTGGGAATGATGGAATGTTGACTAATCTTGGAGTTTAAAATGAGAAAGATTTCAATCTATCCCATTGAAATCTGATTTTACTAAACTATTAGTTTCAGAATTCTTTTCAGTCAGTAATAAAATTTATTTTTTATATTTTGTGCATTTGATGGCACAATATTCCAAATTAAAAAAAAAAAGATTAAAAAAAATTATAACACCAAATATCTGCCATTCCCATGTTATTTACAAATTGTAATAGTATTCCGTGTTTGTAGTTAAAGTGAAACCATGGAGTTTCAATGTACAGTTGGATGTGTATTCCATCTATTGTTCCATGGTATTTTAGAAATCGTTGCCAATAATTCCATAATTCAAGATTGAATGAACGCACATACGAAATTCAACAAGTGTGTTCGGTTGGGAATGACGGAAATTTGAATAACCTTGGTGTTTAAAATGAGAAATATTTCAATATACCCTATTGAAATCTGATTTTACTAAACTATTAGTTTCAGAATTCTTTTCAGTCAGTAATAAAATTTATTTTTTATATTTTGTGCAATTGATGGCACAATATTCCAATTAAAAAAAAAAAGAATAAGAAATAATTATAACACCAAATATCTGCCATTCCCATGTTATTTACAAATTGTAATAGTATACTGTGTTTGTAGTATAGGTGAAACCATGGAGTTTCAATGTACAGTTGGATGTGTATTCCATCTATTGTTCCATGCTATTTTAGAAATATTTTTTCCAATATTTCCATAATTCAAGATAGAATGAACGCACATACGAAATTCAACAAGTGTGTTCGGTTGGGAATGACGGAAATTTGACTAACCTTGGTGTTTAAAATGATAAATATTTCAATATACCCTATTGAAATCTTATTTTACTAAACTATTAGTTTCAGAATTCTTTTCAGTCAGTAATAATATTAATTTTTTATATTTTGTGCAATTAATGGCACAGTATTCCACATTAAAAAAGAATAAGAAATAATTATAACACCAAATATCTGCCATTCCCATGTTATTTACAAATTGTAATAGTATTCTGTGTTTGTAGTTTAAGTGAAACCATGGAGTTTCAATGTACAGTTGGATGTGTATTCCATCTATTGTTCCATGGTATTTTAGAAATCTTTGCCAATAATTCCATTATTCAAGATTGAATGAACGAACATACGAAATTCAACAAGTGAGTTCGTTTGGGAATGATGGAATGTTGAATAATCTTGGAGTTTAAAATGAGAAAGATTTCAATCTATCCCATTGAAATCTGATTTTACTAAACTATTAGTTTCAGAATTCTTTTCAGTCAGTAATAAATATTATTTTTTATATTTTGTGCAATTGATGGCACAATATTCCAAATTTTAAAAAAAAAAAGAATAAGAAATAATTATAACACCAAATATCTGCCATTCCCATGTTATTTATAAATTGTAATAGTATTCTGTGTTTGTAGTTTAAGTGAAACCATGGAGTTTCAATGTACAGTTGGATATGTATTCCATCTATTGTTCCATGGTATTTTAGAAATATTTGCCAATAATTCCATAATTCAAGATTGAATGAACGCACATACGAAATTCAACAAGTGTGTTCGGTTGGGAATGACGGAAATTTGACTAACCTTTGTGTTTAAAATGAGAAATATTTCAATATACCCTATTGAAATCTTATTTTACTAAACTATTAGTTTCAGAATTCTTTTCAGTCAGTAATAATATTAATTTTGTATATTTTGTGCAATTGATGACACAGTATTCCACATTAAAAAAGAATAAGAAATAATTATAACACCAAATATCTGCCATTCCCATGTTATTTACAAATTGTAATAGTATTCTGTGTTTGTAGTATAAGTGAAACCTTGGAGTTTCAATGTACAGTTGGATGTGTATTCCATCTATTGTTCCATGGTATTTTAGAAATCTTTGCCAATAATTCCATTATTCAAGATTGAATGAACGAACATACGAAATTCAACAAGTGTGTTCGTTTGGGAATGATGGAATGTTGAATAATCTTGGAGTTTAAAATGAGAAAGATTTCAATCTATCCCATTGAAATCTGATTTTACTAAACTATTAGTTTCAGAATTCTTTTCAGTCAGTAATAAAATTTATTTTTTATATTTTGTGCAATTTTGATGGCACAATATTCCAAATTAAAAAAAAAAGAATAAGAAATAATTATAACACCAAATATCTGCCATTCCCATGTTATTTACAAATTGTAATAGTATTCTGTGTTTGTAGTTTAAGTGAAACCATGGAGTTTCAATGTACAGTTGGATGTGTATTCCATCTATTGTTCCATGGTATTTTAGAAATCTTTGCCAATAATTCCATAATTCAAGATTGAATGAACGCACATACGAAATTCAACAAGTGTGTTCGGTTGGGAATGACGGAAATTTGACTAACCTTTGTGTTTAAAATGAGAAATATTTCAATATACCCTATTGAAATCTTATTTTACTAAACTATTAGTTTCAGAATTCTTTTCAGTCAGTAATAATATTAATTTTGTATATTTTGTGCAATTGATGGCACAGTATTCCACATTAAAAAAGAATAAGAAATAATTATAACACCAAATATCTGCCATTCCCATGTTATTTACAAATTGTAATAGTATTCTGTGTTTGTAGTATAAGTGAAACCATGGAGTTTCAATGTACAGTTGGATGTGTATTCCATCTATTGTTCCATGGTATTTTAGAAATCTTTGCCAATAATTCCATTATTCAAGATTGAATGAACGAACATACGAAATTCAACAAATGTGTTCGTTTGGGAATGATTTAATGTTGACTAATCTTGGAGTTTAAAATGAGAAAGATTTCAATCTATCCCATTGAAATCTGATTTTACTAAACTATTAGTTTCAGAATTCTTTTCAGTCAGTAATAAAATTTATTTTTTATATTTTGTGCAATTGATGGCACAATATTCCAAATTAAAAAAAAAAAGAATAAAAAATAATTATAACACCAAATATCTGCCATTCCCATGTTATTTATAAATTGTAATAGTATTCTGTGTTTGTAGTTTAAGTGAAACCATGGAGTTTCAATGTACAGTTGGATATGTATTCCATCTAATGTTCCATGGTATTTTAGAAATATTTGCCAATAATTCCATAATTCAAGATTGAATGAACGCACATACGAAATTCAACAAGTGTGTTCGGTTGGGAATGACGGAAATTTGACTAACCTTTGTGTTTAAAATGAGAAATATTTCAATATACCCTATTGAAATCTTATTTTACTAAACTATTAGTTTCAGAATTCTTTTCAGTCAGTAATAATATTAATTTTGTATATTTTGTGCAATTGATGACACAGTATTCCACATTAAAAAAGAATAAGAAATAATTATAACACCAAATATCTGCCATTCCCATGTTATTTACAAATTGTAATAGTATTCTGTGTTTGTAGTATAAGTGAAACCTTGGAGTTTCAATGTACAGTTGGATGTGTATTCCATCTATTGTTCCATGGTATTTTAGAAATCTTTGCCAATAATTCCATTATTCAAGATTGAATGAACGAACATACGAAATTCAACAAGTGTGTTCGTTTGGGAATGATGGAATGTTGAATAATCTTGGAGTTTAAAATGAGAAAGATTTCAATCTATCCCATTGAAATCTGATTTTACTAAACTATTAGTTTCAGAATTCTTTTCAGTCAGTAATAAAATTTATTTTTTATATTTTGTGCAATTTTGATGGCACAATATTCCAAATTAAAAAAAAAAGAATAAGAAATAATTATAACACCAAATATCTGCCATTCCCATGTTATTTACAAATTGTAATAGTATTCTGTGTTTGTAGTTTAAGTGAAACCATGGAGTTTCAATGTACAGTTGGATGTGTATTCCATCTATTGTTCCATGGTATTTTAGAAATCTTTGCCAATAATTCCATAATTCAAGATTGAATGAACGCACATACGAAATTCAACAAGTGTGTTCGGTTGGGAATGACGGAAATTTGACTAACCTTTGTGTTTAAAATGAGAAATATTTCAATATACCCTATTGAAATCTTATTTTACTAAACTATTAGTTTCAGAATTCTTTTCAGTCAGTAATAATATTAATTTTGTATATTTTGTGCAATTGATGGCACAGTATTCCACATTAAAAAAGAATAAGAAATAATTATAACACCAAATATCTGCCATTCCCATGTTATTTACAAATTGTAATAGTATTCTGTGTTTGTAGTATAAGTGAAACCATGGAGTTTCAATGTACAGTTGGATGTGTATTCCATCTATTGTTCCATGGTATTTTAGAAATCTTTGCCAATAATTCCATTATTCAAGATTGAATGAACGAACATACGAAATTCAACAAATGTGTTCGTTTGGGAATGATTTAATGTTGACTAATCTTGGAGTTTAAAATGAGAAAGATTTCAATCTATCCCATTGAAATCTGATTTTACTAAACTATTAGTTTCAGAATTCTTTTCAGTCAGTAATAAAATTTATTTTTTATATTTTGTGCAATTGATGGCACAATATTCCAAATTAAAAAAAAAAAGAATAAAAAATAATTATAACACCAAATATCTGCCATTCCCATGTTATTTACAAATTGTAATAGTATTCCGTGTTTGTAGTTTAAGTGAAACCATGGAGTTTCAATGTACAGTTGGATGTGTATTCCATCTATTGTTCCATGGTATTTTAGAAATCTTTGCCAATAATTCCATAATTCAAGATTGAATGAACGCACATACGAAATTCAACAAGTGTGTTCGGTTGGGAATGACGGAAATTTGAATAACCTTGGTGTTTAAAATGAGAAATATTTCAATATACCCTATTGAAATCTGATTTTACTAAACTATTAGTTTCAGAATTCTTTTCAGTCAGTAATAAAATTTATTTTTTATATTTTGTGCAATTGATGGCACAATATTCCAAATTAAAAAAAAAAAAAGAATAAGAAATAATTATAACACCAAATATCTGCCATTCCCATGTTATTTACAAATTGTAATAGTATACTGTGTTTGTAGTATAGGTGAAACCATGGAGTTTCAATGTACAGTTGGATGTGTATTCCATCTATTGTTCCATGCTATTTTAGAAATATTTTTTCCAATATTTCCATAATTCAAGATTGAATGAACGCACATACGAAATTCAACAAGTGTGTTCGGTTGGGAATGACGGAAATTTGACTAACCTTGGTGTTTAAAATGATAAATATTTCAATATACCCTATTGAAATCTTATTTTACTAAACTATTAGTTTCAGAATTCTTTTCAGTCAGTAATAATATTAATTTTTTATATTTTGTGCAATTAATGGCACAGTATTCCACATTAAAAAAGAATAAGAAAAAATTATAACACCAAATATCTGCCATTCCCATGTTATTTACAAATTGTAATAGTATTCTGTGTTTGTAGTTTAAGTGAAACCATGGAGTTTCAATGTACAGTTGGATGTGTATTCCATCTATTGTTCCATGGTATTTTAGAAATCTTTGCCAATAATTCCATTATTCAAGATTGAATGAACGAACATACGAAATTCAACAAGTGTGTTCGTTTGGGAATGATGGAATGTTGAATAATCTTGGAGTTTAAAATGAGAAAGATTTCAATCTATCCCATTGAAATCTGATTTTACTAAACTATTAGTTTCAGAATTCTTTTCAGTCAGTAATAAATATTATTTTTTATATTTTGTGCAATTGATGGCACAATATTCCAAATTAAAAAAAAAAAAAGAATAAGAAATAATTATAACACCAAATATCTGCCATTCCCATGTTATTTACAAATTGTAATAGTATTCTGTGTTTGTAGTTTAAGTGAAACCATGGAGTTTCAATGTACAGTTGGATGTGTATTCCATCTATTGTTCCATGGTATTTTAGAAATATTTGCCAATAATTCCATAATTCAAGATTGAATGAACGCACATACGAAATTCAACAAGTGTGTTCGGTTGGGAATGACGGAAATTTGACTAACCTTTGTGTTTAAAATGAGAAATATTTCAATATACCCTATTGAAATCTTATTTTACTAAACTATTAGTTTCAGAATTCTTTTCAGTCAGTAATAATATTAATTTTGTATATTTTGTGCAATTGATGACACAGTATTCCACATTAAAAAAGAATAAGAAATAATTATAACACCAAATATCTGCCATTCCCATGTTATTTACAAATTGTAATAGTATTCTGTGTTTGTAGTATAAGTGAAACCTTGGAGTTTCAATGTACAGTTGGATGTGTATTCCATCTATTGTTCCATGGTATTTTAGAAATCTTTGCCAATAATTC
This sequence comes from Metellina segmentata, assembly GCA_947359465.1. Taxonomy (NCBI): domain Eukaryota; kingdom Metazoa; phylum Arthropoda; class Arachnida; order Araneae; family Tetragnathidae; genus Metellina; species Metellina segmentata. The sequence goes on from OX375883.1 coordinate 103,372,916, forward strand.
CATTATTCAAGATTGAATGAACGAACATACGAAATTCAACAAATGTGTTCGTTTGGGAATGATGGAATGTTGACTAATCTTGGAGTTTAAAATGAGAAAGATTTCAATCTATCCCATTGAAATCTGATTTTACTAAACTATTAGTTTCAGAATTCTTTTCAGTCAGTAATAAAATTTATTTTTTATATTTTGTGCATTTGATGGCACAATATTCCAAATTAAAAAAAAAAGAATAAAAAATAATTATAACACCAAATATCTGCCATTCCCATGTTATTTACAAATTGTAATAGTATTCCGTGTTTGTAGTTAAAGTGAAACCATGGAGTTTCAATGTACAGTTGGATGTGTATTCCATCTATTGTTCCATGGTATTTTAGAAATCGTTGCCAATAATTCCATAATTCAAGATTGAATGAACGCACATACGAAATTCAACAAGTGTGTTCGGTTGGGAATGACGGAAATTTGAATAACCTTGGTGTTTAAAATGAGAAATATTTCAATATACCCTATTGAAATCTGATTTTACTAAACTATTAGTTTCAGAATTCTTTTCAGTCAGTAATAAAATTTATTTTTTATATTTTGTGCAATTGATGGCACAATATTCCAATTAAAAAAAAAAAGAATAAGAAATAATTATAACACCAAATATCTGCCATTCCCATGTTATTTACAAATTGTAATAGTATACTGTGTTTGTAGTATAGGTGAAACCATGGAGTTTCAATGTACAGTTGGATGTGTATTCCATCTATTGTTCCATGCTATTTTAGAAATATTTTTTCCAATATTTCCATAATTCAAGATTGAATGAACGCACATACGAAATTCAACAAGTGTGTTCGGTTGGGAATGACGGAAATTTGACTAACCTTGGTGTTTAAAATGATAAATATTTCAATATACCCTATTGAAATCTTATTTTACTAAACTATTAGTTTCAGAATTCTTTTCAGTCAGTAATAATATTAATTTTTTATATTTTGTGCAATTAATGGCACAGTATTCCACATTAAAAAAGAATAAGAAATAATTATAACACCAAATATCTGCCATTCCCATGTTATTTACAAATTGTAATAGTATTCTGTGTTTGTAGTTTAAGTGAAACCATGGAGTTTCAATGTACAGTTGGATGTGTATTCCATCTATTGTTCCATGGTATTTTAGAAATCTTTGCCAATAATTCCATTATTCAAGATTGAATGAACGAACATACGAAATTCAACAAGTGAGTTCGTTTGGGAATGATGGAATGTTGAATAATCTTGGAGTTTAAAATGAGAAAGATTTCAATCTATCCCATTGAAATCTGATTTTACTAAACTATTAGTTTCAGAATTCTTTTCAGTCAGTAATAAATATTATTTTTTATATTTTGTGCAATTGATGGCACAATATTCCAAATTTAAAAAAAAAAAAGAATAAGAAATAATTATAACACCAAATATCTGCCATTCCCATGTTATTTACAAATTGTAATAGTATTCTGTGTTTGTAGTTTAAGTGAAACCATGGAGTTTCAATGTACAGTTGGATATGTATTCCATCTATTGTTCCATGGTATTTTAGAAATATTTGCCAATAATTCCATAATTCAAGATTGAATGAACGCACATACGAAATTCAACAAGTGTGTTCGGTTGGGAATGACGGAAATTTGACTAACCTTTGTGTTTAAAATGAGAAATATTTCAATATACCCTATTGAAATCTTATTTTACTAAACTATTAGTTTCAGAATTCTTTTCAGTCAGTAATAATATTAATTTTGTATATTTTGTGCAATTGATGACACAGTATTCCACATTAAAAAAGAATAAGAAATAATTATAACACCAAATATCTGCCATTCCCATGTTATTTACAAATTGTAATAGTATTCTGTGTTTGTAGTATAAGTGAAACCTTGGAGTTTCAATGTACAGTTGGATGTGTATTCCATCTATTGTTCCATGGTATTTTAGAAATCTTTGCCAATAATTCCATTATTCAAGATTGAATGAACGAACATACGAAATTCAACAAGTGTGTTCGTTTGGGAATGATGGAATGTTGAATAATCTTGGAGTTTAAAATGAGAAAGATTTCAATCTATCCCATTGAAATCTGATTTTACTAAACTATTAGTTTCAGAATTCTTTTCAGTCAGTAATAAAATTTATTTTTTATATTTTGTGCAATTTTGATGGCACAATATTCCAAATTAAAAAAAAAAGAATAAGAAATAATTATAACACCAAATATCTGCCATTCCCATGTTATTTACAAATTGTAATAGTATTCTGTGTTTGTAGTTTAAGTGAAACCATGGAGTTTCAATGTACAGTTGGATGTGTATTCCATCTATTGTTCCATGGTATTTTAGAAATCTTTGCCAATAATTCCATAATTCAAGATTGAATGAACGCACATACGAAATTCAACAAGTGTGTTCGGTTGGGAATGACGGAAATTTGACTAACCTTTGTGTTTAAAATGAGAAATATTTCAATATACCCTATTGAAATCTTATTTTACTAAACTATTAGTTTCAGAATTCTTTTCAGTCAGTAATAATATTAATTTTGTATATTTTGTGCAATTGATGGCACAGTATTCCACATTAAAAAAGAATAAGAAATAATTATAACACCAAATATCTGCCATTCCCATGTTATTTACAAATTGTAATAGTATTCTGTGTTTGTAGTATAAGTGAAACCATGGAGTTTCAATGTACAGTTGGATGTGTATTCCATCTATTGTTCCATGGTATTTTAGAAATCTTTGCCAATAATTCCATAATTCAAGATTGAATGAACGCACATACGAAATTCAACAAGTGTGTTCGGTTGGGAATGACGGAAATTTGAATAACCTTGGTGTTTAAAATGAGAAATATTTCAATATACCCTATTGAAATCTGATTTTACTAAACTATTAGTTTCAGAATTCTTTTCAGTCAGTAATAAAATATATTTTTTATATTTTGTGCAATTGATGGCACAATATTCCAAATTAAAAAAAAAAAAGAATAAGAAATAATTATAACACCAAATATCTGCCATTCCCATGTTATTTACAAATTGTAATAGTATACTGTGTTTGTAGTATAGGTGAAACCATGGAGTTTCAATGTACAGTTGGATGTGTATTCCATCTATTGTTCCATGCTATTTTAGAAATATTTTTTCCAATATTTCCATAATTCAAGATTGAATGAACGCACATACGAAATTCAACAAGTGTGTTCGGTTGGGAATGACGGAAATTTGACTAACCTTGGTGTTTAAAATGATAAATATTTCAATATACCCTATTGAAATCTTATTTTACTAAACTATTAGTTTCAGAATTCTTTTCAGTCAGTAATAATATTAATTTTTTATATTTTGTGCAATTAATGGCACAGTATTCCACATTAAAAAAGAATAAGAAATAATTATAACACCAAATATCTGCCATTCCCATGTTATTTACAAATTGTAATAGTATTCTGTGTTTGTAGTTTAAGTGAAACCATGGAGTTTCAATGTACAGTTGGATGTGTATTCCATCTATTGTTCCATGGTATTTTAGAAATCTTTGCCAATAATTCCATTATTCAAGATTGAATGAACGAACATACGAAATTCAACAAGTGTGTTCGTTTGGGAATGATGGAATGTTGAATAATCTTGGAGTTTAAAATGAGAAAGATTTCAATCTATCCCATTGAAATCTGATTTTACTAAACTATTAGTTTCAGAATTCTTTTCAGTCAGTAATAAATATTATTTTTTATATTTTGTGCAATTGATGGCACAATATTCCAAATTAAAAAAAAAAAAAGAATAAGAAATAATTATAACACCAAATATCTGCCATTCCCATGTTATTTACAAATTGTAATAGTATTCTGTGTTTGTAGTTTAAGTGAAACCATGGAGTTTCAATGTACAGTTGGATGTGTATTCCATCTATTGTTCCATGGTATTTTAGAAATCTTTGCCAATAATTCCATAATTCAAGATTGAATGAACGCACATACGAAATTCAACAAGTGTGTTCGGTTGGGAATGACGGAAATTTGACTAACCTTTGTGTTTAAAATGAGAAATATTTCAATATACCCTATTGAAATCTTATTTTACTAAACTATTAGTTTCAGAATTCTTTTCAGTCAGTAATAATATTAATTTTGTATATTTTGTGCAATTGATGACACAGTATTCCACATTAAAAAAGAATAAGAAATAATTATAACACCAAATATCTGCCATTCCCATGTTATTTACAAATTGTAATAGTATTCTGTGTTTGTAGTATAAGTGAAACCTTGGAGTTTCAATGTACAGTTGGATGTGTATTCCATCTATTGTTCCATGGTATTTTAGAAATCTTTGCCAATAATTCCATTATTCAAGATTGAATGAACGAACATACGAAATTCAACAAATGTGTTCGTTTGGGAATGATGGAATGTTGACTAATCTTGGAGTTTAAAATGAGAAAGATTTCAATCTATCCCATTGAAATCTGATTTTACTAAACTATTAGTTTCAGAATTCTTTTCAGTCAGTAATAAAATTTATTTTTTATATTTTGTGCATTTGATGGCACAATATTCCAAATTAAAAAAAAAAGAATAAAAAATAATTATAACACCAAATATCTGCCATTCCCATGTTATTTACAAATTGTAATAGTATTCCGTGTTTGTAGTTTAAGTGAAACCATGGAGTTTCAATGTACAGTTGGATGTGTATTCCATCTATTGTTCCATGGTATTTTAGAAATCTTTGCCAATAATTCCATAATTCAAGATTGAATGAACGCACATACGAAATTCAACAAGTGTGTTCGGTTGGGAATGACGTAAATTTGAATAACCTTGGTGTTTAAAATGAGAAATATTTCAATATACCCTATTGAAATCTGATTTTACTAAACTATTAGTTTCAGAATTCTTTTCAGTCAGTAATAAAATTTATTTTTTATATTTTGTGCAATTGATGGCACAATATTCCAATTAAAAAAAAAAAAGAATAAGAAATAATTATAACACCAAATATCTGCCATTCCCATGTTATTTACAAATTGTAATAGTATACTGTGTTTGTAGTATAGGTGAAACCATGGAGTTTCAATGTACAGTTGGATGTGTATTCCATCTATTGTTCCATGCTATTTTAGAAATATTTTTTCCAATATTTCCATAATTCAAGATTGAATGAACGCACATACGAAATTCAACAAGTGTGTTCGGTTGGGAATGACGGAAATTTGGCTAACCTTGGTGTTTAAAATGATAAATATTTCAATATACCCTATTGAAATCTTATTTTACTAAACTATTAGTTTCAGAATTCTTTTCAGTCAGTAATAATATTAATTTTTTATATTTTGTGCAATTAATGGCACAGTATTCCACATTAAAAAAGAATAAGAAATAATTATAACACCAAATATCTGCCATTCCCATGTTATTTACAAATTGTAATAGTATTCTGTGTTTGTAGTTTAAGTGAAACCATGGAGTTTCAATGTACAGTTGGATGTGTATTCCATCTATTGTTCCATGGTATTTTAGAAATCTTTGCCAATAATTCCATTATTCAAGATTGAATGAACGAACATACGAAATTCAACAAGTGAGTTCGTTTGGGAATGATGGAATGTTGAATAATCTTGGAGTTTAAAATGAGAAAGATTTCAATCTATCCCATTGAAATCTGATTTTACTAAACTATTAGTTTCAGAATTCTTTTCAGTCAGTAATAAATATTATTTTTTATATTTTGTGCAATTGATGGCACAATATTCCAAATTTTAAAAAAAAAAAAGAATAAGAAATAATTATAACACCAAATATCTGCCATTCCCATGTTATTTACAAATTGTAATAGTATTCTGTGTTTGTAGTTTAAGTGAAACCATGGAGTTTCAATGTACAGTTGGATATGTATTCCATCTATTGTTCCATGGTATTTTAGAAATATTTGCCAATAATTCCATAATTCAAGATTGAATGAACGCACATACGAAATTCAACAAGTGTGTTCGGTTGGGAATGACGGAAATTTGACTAACCTTTGTGTTTAAAATGAGAAATATTTCAATATACCCTATTGAAATCTTATTTTACTAAACTATTAGTTTCAGAATTCTTTTCAGTCAGTAATAATATTAATTTTGTATATTTTGTGCAATTGATGACACAGTATTCCACATTAAAAAAGAATAAGAAATAATTATAACACCAAATATCTGCCATTCCCATGTTATTTACAAATTGTAATAGTATTCTGTGTTTGTAGTATAAGTGAAACCTTGGAGTTTCAATGTACAGTTGGATGTGTATTCCATCTATTGTTCCATGGTATTTTAGAAATCTTTGCCAATAATTCCATTATTCAAGATTGAATGAACGAACATACGAAATTCAACAAGTGTGTTCGTTTGGGAATGATGGAATGTTGACTAATCTTGGAGTTTAAAATGAGAAAGATTTCAATCTATCCCATTGAAATCTGATTTTACTAAACTATTAGTTTCAGAATTCTTTTCAGTCAGTAATAAAATTTATTTTTTATATTTTGTGCAATTGATGGCACAATATTCCAAATTAAAAAAAAAAAGAATAAGAAATAAATATAACACCAAATATCTGCCATTCCCATGTTATTTACAAATTGTAATAGTATTCTGTGTTTGTAGTTTAAGTGAAACCATGGAGTTTCAATGTACAGTTGGATGTGTATTCTATCTATTGTTCCATGGTATTTTAGAAATCTTTGCCAATAATTCCATAATTCAAGATTGAATAAACGCACATACGAAATTCAACTAGTGTGTACGGTTGGGAATGACGGAAATTTCACTAACCTTTGTGTTTAAAATGAGAAATATTTCAATATACCCTATTGAAATCTTATTTTACTAAACTATTAGTTTCAGAATTCTTTTCAGTCAGTAATAATATTAATTTTGTATATTTTGTGCAATTGATGGCACAGTATTCCACATTAAAAAAGAATAAGAAATAATTATAACACCAAATATCTGCCATTCCCATGTTATTTACAAATTGTAATAGTATTCTGTGTTTGTAGTTTAAGTGAAACCATGGAGTTTCAATGTACAGTTGGATGTGTATTCCATCTATTGTTCCATGGTATTTTAGAAATCTTTGCCAATAATTCCATAATTCAAGATTGAATGAACGCACATACGAAATTCAACAAGTGTGTTCGGTTGGGAATGACGGAAATTTGACTAACCTTGGTGTTTAAAATGATAAATATTTCAATATACCCTATTGAAATCTTATTTTACTAAACTATTAGTTTCAGAATTCTTTACAGTCAGTAATAATATTAATTTTTTATATTTTGTGCAATTAATGGCACAGTATTCCACATTAAAAAAGAATAAGAAATAATTATAACACCAAATATCTGCCATTCCCATGTTATTTACAAATTGTAATAGTATTCTGTGTTTGTAGTTTAAGTGAAACCATGGAGTTTCAATGTACAGTTGGATGTGTATTCCATCTATTGTTCCATGGTATTTTAGAAATCTTTGCCAATAATTCCATTATTCAAGATTGAATGAACGAACATACGAAATTCAACAAGTGTGTTCGTTTGGGAATGATGGAATGTTGAATAATCTTGGAGTTTAAAATGAGAAAGATTTCAATCTATCCCATTGAAATCTGATTTTACTAAACTATTAGTTTCAGAATTCTTTTCAGTCAGTAATAAAATTTATTTTTTATATTTTGTGCAATTGATGGCACAATATTCCAAATTAAAAAAAAAAAAGAATAAGAAATAATTATAACACCAAATATCTGCCATTCCCATGTTATTTACAAATTGTAATAGTATTCTGTGTTTGTAGTTTAAGTGAAACCATGGAGTTTCAATGTACAGTTGGATGTGTATTCCATCTATTGTTCCATGGTATTTTAGAAATCTTTGCCAATAATTCCATAATTCAAGATTGAATGAACGCACATACGAAATTCAACAAGTCTGTTCGGTTGGGAATGACGGAAATTTGACTAACCTTTGTGTTTAAAATGAGAAATATTTCAATATACCCTATTGAAATCTTATTTTACTAAACTATTAGTTTCAGAATTCTTTTCAGTCAGTAATAATATTAATTTTGTATATTTTGTGCAATTGATGGCACAGTATTCCACATTAAAAAAGAATTAGAAATAATTATAACACCAAATATCTGCCATTCCCATGTTATTTACAAATTGTAATAGTATTCTGTGTTTGTAGTATAAGTGAAACCTTGGAGTTTCAATGTACAGTTGGATGTGTATTCCATCTATTGTTCCATGGTATTTTAGAAATCTTTGCCAATAATTCCATTATTCAAGATTGAATGAACGAACATACGAAATTCAACAAGTGTGTTCGTTTGGGAATGATGGAATGTTGAATAATCTTGGAGTTTAAAATGAGAAAGATTTCAATCTATCCCATTGAAATCTGATTTTACTAAACTATTAGTTTCAGAATTCTTTTCAGTCAGTAATAAAATTTATTTTTTATATTTTGTGCAATTGATGGCACAATATTCCAAATTAAAAAAAAAAAAGAATAAGAAATAATTATAACACCAAATATCTGCCATTCCCATGTTATTTACAAATTGTAATAGTATTCTGTGTTTGTAGTTTAAGTGAAACCATGGAGTTTCAATGTACAGTTGGATGTGTATTCCATCTATTGTTCCATGGTATTTTAGAAATCTTTGCCAATAATTCCATAATTCAAGATTGAATGAACGCACATACGAAATTCAACAAGTCTGTTCGGTTGGGAATGACGGAAATTTGACTAACCTTTGTGTTTAAAATGAGAAATATTTCAATATACCCTATTGAAATCTTATTTTACTAAACTATTAGTTTCAGAATTCTTTTCAGTCAGTAATAATATTAATTTTGTATATTTTGTGCAATTGATGGCACAGTATTCCACATTAAAAAAGAATTAGAAATAATTATAACACCAAATATCTGCCATTCCCATGTTATTTACAAATTGTAATAGTATTCTGTGTTTGTAGTATAAGTGAAACCTTGGAGTTTCAATGTACAGTTGGATGTGTATTCCATCTATTGTTCCATGGTATTTTAGAAATCTTTGCCAATAATTCCATTATTCAAGATTGAATGAACGAACATACGAAATTCAACAAGTGTGTTCGTTTGGGAATGATGGAATGTTGAATAATCTTGGAGTTTAAAATGAGAAAGATTTCAATCTATCCCATTGAAATCTGATTTTACTAAACTATTAGTTTCAGAATTCTTTTCAGTCAGTAATAAAATTTATTTTTTATATTTTGTGCAATTGATGGCACAATATTCCAAATTTAAAAAAAAAAAGAATAAGAAATAATTATAACACCAAATATCTGCCATTCCCATGTTATTTACAAATTGTAATAGTATTCTGTGTTTGTAGTTTAAGTGAAACCATGGAGTTTCAATGTACAGTTGGATGTGTATTCCATCTATTGTTCCATGGTATTTTAGAAATCTTTGCCAATTATTCCATAATTCAAGATTGAATGAACGCACATACGAAATTATACAAATGTGTTCGGTTGGGAATGACGGAAATTTGACTAACCTTGGTGTTTTAAATGATAAATATTTCAATATACCCTATTGAAATCTTATTTTACTAAACTATTAGTTTCAGAATTCTTTTCAGTCAGTAATAATATTAATTTTTTATATTTTGTGCAATTAATGGCACAGTATTCCACATTAAAAAAGAATAAGAAATAATTATAACACCAAATATCTGCCATTCCCATGTTATTTACAAATTGTAATAGTATTCTGTGTTTGTAGTTTAAGTGAAACCATGGAGTTTCAATGTACAGTTGGATGTGTATTCCATCTATTGTTCCATGGTATTTTAGAAATCTTTGCCAATAATTCCATTATTCAAGATTGAATGAACGAACATACGAAATTCAACAAGTGTGTTCGTTTGGGAATGATGGAATGTTGAATAATCTTGGAGTTTAAAATGAGAAAGATTTCAATCTATCCCATTGAAATCTGATTTTACTAAACTATTAGTTTCAGAATTCTTTTCAGTCAGTAATAAAATTTATTTTTTATATTTTGTGCAATTGATGGCACAATATTCCAAATATAAAAAAAAAGAATAAAAAATAATTATAACACCAAATATCTGCCATTCCCATGTTATTTACAAATTGTAATAGTATTCCGTGTTTGTAGTTTAAGTGAAACCATGGAGTTTCAATGTACAGTTGGATGTGTATTCCATCTATTGTTCCATGGTATTTTAGAAATCTTTGCCAATAATTCCATAATTCAAGATTGAATGAACGCACATACGAAATTCAACAAGTGTGTTCGGTTGGGAATGACGGAAATTTGAATAACCTTGGTGTTTAAAATGAGAAATATTTCAATATACCCTATTGAAATCTGATTTTACTAAACTATTAGTTTCAGAATTCTTTTCAGTCAGTAATAAAATTTATTTTTTATATTTTGTGCAATTGATGGCACAATAATCCAAATTAAAAAAAAAAAGAATAAGAAATAATTATAACACCAAATATCTGCCATTCCCATGTTATTTACAAATTGTAATAGTATACTGTGTTTGTAGTATAGGTGAAACCATGGAGTTTCAATGTACAGTTGGATGTGTATTCCATCTATTGTTCCATGCTATTTTAGAAATATTTTTTCCAATATTTCCATAATTCAAGATTGAATGAACGCACATACGAAATTCAACAAGTGTGTTCGGTTGGGAATGACGGAAATTTGACTAACCTTGGTGTTTAAAATGATAAATATTTCAATATACCCTATTGAAATCTTATTTTACTAAACTATTAGTTTCAGAATTCTTTTCAGTCAGTAATAATATTAATTTTTTATATTTTGTGCAATTAATGGCACAGTATTCCACATTAAAAAAGAATAAGAAATAATTATAACACCAAATATCTGCCATTCCCATGTTATTTACAAATTGTAATAGTATTCTGTGTTTGTAGTTTAAGTGAAACCATGGAGTTTCAATGTACAGTTGGATGTGTATTCCATCTATTGTTCCATGGTATTTTAGAAATCTTTGCCAATAATTCCATTATTCAAGATTGAATGAACGAACATACGAAATTCAACAAGTGTGTTCGTTTGGGAATGATGGAATGTTGAATAATCTTGGAGTTTAAAATGAGAAAGATTTCAATCTATCCCATTGAAATCTGATTTTACTAAACTATTAGTTTCAGAATTCTTTTCAGTCAGTAATAAATATTATTTTTTATATTTTGTGCAATTGATGGCACAATATTCCAAATTTAAAAAAAAAAAAAGAATAAGAAATAATTATAACACCAAATATCTGCCATTCCCATGTTATTTACAAATTGTAATAGTATTCTGTGTTTGTAGTTTAAGTGAAACCATGGAGTTTCAATGTACAGTTGGATGTGTATTCCATCTATTGTTCCATGGTATTTTAGAAATATTTGCCAATAATTCCATAATTCAAGATTGAATGAACGCACATACGAAATTCAACAAGTGTGTTCGGTTGGGAATGACGGAAATTTGACTAACCTTTGTGTTTAAAATGAGAAATATTTCAATATACCCTATTGAAATCTTATTTTACTAAACTATTAGTTTCAGAATTCTTTTCAGTCAGTAATAATATTAATTTTGTATATTTTGTGCAATTGATGACACAGTATTCCACATTAAAAAAGAATAAGAAATAATTATAACACCAAATATCTGCCATTCCCATGTTATTTACAAATTGTAATAGTATTCTGTGTTTGTAGTATAAGTGAAACCTTGGAGTTTCAATGTACAGTTGGATGTGTATTCCATCTATTGTTCCATGGTATTTTAGAAATCTTTGCCAATAATTCCATTATTCAAGATTGAATGAACGAACATACGAAATTCAACAAATGTGTTCGTTTGGGAATGATGGAATGTTGACTAATCTTGGAGTTTAAAATGAGAAAGATTTCAATCTATCCCATTGAAATCTGATTTTACTAAACTATTATTTTCAGAATTCTTTTCAGTCAGTAATAAAATTTATTTTTTATATTTTGTGCAATTGATGGCACAATATTCCAAATTAAAAAAAAAAAAGAATAAAAAATAATTATAACACCAAATATCTGCCATTCCCATGTTATTTACAAATTGTAATAGTATTCCGTGTTTGTAGTTTAAGTGAAACCATGGAGTTTCAATGTACAGTTGGATGTGTATTCCATCTATTGTTCCATGGTATTTTAGAAATCTTTGCCAATAATTCCATAATTCAAGATTGAATGAACGCACATACGAAATTCAACAAGTGTGTTCGGTTGGGAATGACGGAAATTTGAATAACCTTGGTGTTTAAAATGAGAAATATTTCAATATACCCTATTGAAATCTGATTTTACTAAACTATTAGTTTCAGAATTCTTTTCAGTCAGTAATAAAATTTATTTTTTATATTTTGTGCAATTGATGGCACAATATTCCAAATTAAAAAAAAAAAAGAATAAGAAATAATTATAACACCAAATATCTGCCATTCCCATGTTATTTACAAATTGTAATAGTATACTGTGTTTGTAGTATAGGTGAAACCATGGAGTTTCAATGTACAGTTGGATGTGTATTCCATCTATTGTTCCATGCTATTTTAGAAATATTTTTTCCAATATTTCCATAATTCAAGATTGAATGAACGCACATACGAAATTCAACAAGTGTGTTCGGTTGGGAATGACGGAAATTTGACTAACCTTGATGTTTAAAATGATAAATATTTCAATATACCCTATTGAAATCTTATTTTACTAAACTATTAGTTTCAGAATTCTTTTCAGTCAGTAATAATATTAATTTTTTATATTTTGTGCAATTAATGGCACAGTATTCCACATTAAAAAAGAATAATAAATAATTATAACACCAAATATCTGCCATTCCCATGTTATTTACAAATTGTAATAGTATTCTGTGTTTGTAGTTTAAGTGAAACCATGGAGTTTCAATGTACAGTTGGATGTGTATTCCATCTATTGTTCCATGGTATTTTAGAAATCTTTGCCAATAATTCCATTATTCAAGATTGAATGAACGAACATACGAAATTCAACAAGTGTGTTCGTTTGGGAATGATGGAATGTTGAATAATCTTGGAGTTTAAAATGAGAAAGATTTCAATCTATCCCATTGAAATCTGATTTTACTAAACTATTAGTTTCAGAATTCTTTTCAGTCAGTAATAAATATTATTTTTTATATTTTGTGCAATTGATGGCACAATATTCCAAATTTAAAAAAAAAAAAGAATAAGAAATAATTATAACACCAAATATCTGCCATTCCCATGTTATTTACAAATTGTAATAGTATTCTGTGTTTGTAGTTTAAGTGAAACCATGGAGTTTCAATGTACAGTTGGATGTGTATTCCATCTATTGTTCCATGGTATTTTAGAAATATTTGCCAATAATTCCATAATTCAAGATTGAATGAACGCACATACGAAATTCAACAAGTGTGTTCGGTTGGGAATGACGGAAATTTGACTAACCTTTGTGTTTAAAATGAGAAATATTTCAATATACCCTATTGAAATCTTATTTTACTAAACTATTAGTTTCAGAATTCTTTTCAGTCAGTAATAATATTAATTTTGTATATTTTGTGCAATTGATGACACAGTATTCCACATTAAAAAAAAATAAGAAATAATTATAACACCAAATATCTGCCATTCCCATGTTATTTACAAATTGTAATAGTATTCTGTGTTTGTAGTATAAGTGAAACCTTGGAGTTTCAATGTACAGTTGGATGTGTATTCCATCTATCGTTCCATGGTATTTTAGAAATCTTTGCCAATAATTCCATTATTCAAGATTGAATGAACGAACATACGAAATTCAACAAGTGTGTTCGTTTGGGAATGATGGAATGTTGACTAATCTTGGAGTTTAAAATGAGAAAGATTTCAATCTATCCCATTGAAATCTGATTTTACTAAACTATTAGTTTCAGAATTCTTTTCAGTCAGTAATAAAATTTATTTTTTATATTTTGTGCAATTGATGGCACAATATTCCAAATTAAAAAAAAAAAGAATAAGAAATAAATATAACACCAAATATCTGCCATTCCCATGTTATTTACAAATTGTAATAGTATTCTGTGTTTGTAGTTTAAGTGAAACCATGGAGTTTCAATGTACAGTTGGATGTGTATTCTATCTATTGTTCCATGGTATTTTAGAAATCTTTGCCAATAATTCCATAATTCAAGATTGAATAAACGCACATACGAAATTCAACAAGTGTGTACGGTTGGGAATGACGGAAATTTCACTAACCTTTGTGTTTAAAATGAGAAATATTTCAATATACCCTATTGAAATCTGATTTTACTAAACTATTAGTTTCAGAAATCTTTTCAGTCAGTAATTAAATTTATTTTTTATATTTTGTGCAATTGATGGCACAATATTCCAAATTAAAAAAAAAAAAGAATAAGAAATAATTATAACACCAAATATCTGCCATTCCCATGTTATTTACAAATTGTAATAGTATACTGTGTTTGTAGTATAGGTGAAACCATGGAGTTTCAATGTACAGTTGGATGTGTATTCCATCTATTGTTCCATGCTATTTTAGAAATATTTTTTCCAATATTTCCATAATTCAAGATTGAATGAACGCACATACGAAATTCAACAAGTGTGTTCGGTTGGGAATGACGGAAATTTGACTAACCTTGATGTTTAAAATGATAAATATTTCAATATACCCTATTGAAATCTTATTTTACTAAACTATTAGTTTCAGAATTCTTTTCAGTCAGTAATAATATTATTTTTTTATATTTTGTGCAATTAATGGCACAGTATTCCACATTAAAAAAGAATAATAAATAATTATAACACCAAATATCTGCCATTCCCATGTTATTTACAAATTGTAATAGTATTCTGTGTTTGTAGTTTAAGTGAAACCATGGAGTTTCAATGTACAGTTGGATGTGTATTCCATCTATTGTTCCATGGTATTTTAGAAATCTTTGCCAATAATTCCATTATTCAAGATTGAATGAACGAACATACGAAATTCAACAAGTGTGTTCGTTTGGGAATGATGGAATGTTGAATAATCTTGGAGTTTAAAATGAGAAAGATTTCAATCTATCCCATTGAAATCTGATTTTACTAAACTATTAGTTTCAGAATTCTTTTCAGTCAGTAATAAATATTATTTTTTATATTTTGTGCAATTGATGGCACAATATTCCAAATTTAAAAAAAAAAAAGAATAAGAAATAATTATAACACCAAATATCTGCCATTCCCATGTTATTTACAAATTGTAATAGTATTCTGTGTTTGTAGTTTAAGTGAAACCATGGAGTTTCAATGTACAGTTGGATGTGTATTCCATCTATTGTTCCATGGTATTTTAGAAATATTTGCCAATAATTCCATAATTCAAGATTGAATGAACGCACATACGAAATTCAACAAGTGTGTTCGGTTGGGAATGACGGAAATTTGACTAACCTTTGTGTTTAAAATGAGAAATATTTCAATATACCCTATTGAAATCTTATTTTACTAAACTATTAGTTTCAGAATTCTTTTCAGTCAGTAATAATATTAATTTTGTATATTTTGTGCAATTGATGACACAGTATTCCACATTAAAAAAAAATAAGAAATAATTATAACACCAAATATCTGCCATTCCCATGTTATTTACAAATTGTAATAGTATTCTGTGTTTGTAGTATAAGTGAAACCTTGGAGTTTCAATGTACAGTTGGATGTGTATTCCATCTATCGTTCCATGGTATTTTAGAAATCTTTGCCAATAATTCCATTATTCAAGATTGAATGAACGAACATACGAAATTCAACAAGTGTGTTCGTTTGGGAATGATGGAATGTTGACTAATCTTGGAGTTTAAAATGAGAAAGATTTCAATCTATCCCATTGAAATCTGATTTTACTAAACTATTAGTTTCAGAATTCTTTTCAGTCAGTAATAAAATTTATTTTTTATATTTTGTGCAATTGATGGCACAATATTCCAAATTAAAAAAAAAAAGAATAAGAAATAAATATAACACCAAATATCTGCCATTCCCATGTTATTTACAAATTGTAATAGTATTCTGTGTTTGTAGTTTAAGTGAAACCATGGAGTTTCAATGTACAGTTGGATGTGTATTCTATCTATTGTTCCATGGTATTTTAGAAATCTTTGCCAATAATTCCATAATTCAAGATTGAATAAACGCACATACGAAATTCAACAAGTGTGTATGGTTGGGAATGACGGAAATTTCACTAACCTTTGTGTTTAAAATGAGAAATATTTCAATATACCCTATTGAAATCTTATTTTACTAAACTATTAGTTTCAGAATTCTTTTCAGTCAGTAATAATATTAATTTTGTATATTTTGTGCAATTGATGGCACAGTATTCCACATTAAAAAAGAATAAGAAATAATTATAACACCAAATATCTGCCATTCCCATGTTATTTACAAATTGTAATAGTATTCTGTGTTTGTAGTTTAAGTGAAACCATGGAGTTTCAATGTACAGTTGGATGTGTATTCCATCTATTGTTCCATGGTATTTTAGAAATCTTTGCCAATAATTCCATAATTCAAGATTGAATGAACGCACATACGAAATTCAACAAGTGTGTTCGGTTGGGAATGACGGAAATTTGACTAACCTTGGTGTTTAAAATGATAAATATTTCAATATACCCTATTGAAATCTTATTTTACTAAACTATTAGTTTCAGAATTCTTTTCAGTCAGTAATAATATTAATTTTTTATATTTTGTGCAATTAATGGCACAGTATTCCACATTAAAAAAGAATAAGAAATAATTATAACACCAAATATCTGCCATTCCCATGTTATTTACAAATTGTAATAGTATTCTGTGTTTGTAGTTTAAGTGAAACCATGGAGTTTCAATGTACAGTTGGATGTGTATTCCATCTATTGTTCCATGGTATTTTAGAAATCTTTGCCAATAATTCCATTATTCAAGATTGAATGAACGAACATACGAAATTCAACAAGTGTGTTCGTTTGGGAATGATGGAATGTTGAATAATCTTGGAGTTTAAAATGAGAAAGATTTCAATCTATCCCATTGAAATCTGATTTTACTAAACTATTACTTTCAGAATTCTTTTCAGTCAGTAATAAAATTTATTTTTTATATTTTGTGCAATTGATGGCACAATATTCCAAATTAAAAAAAAAAAAGAATAAGAAATAATTATAACACCAAATATCTGCCATTCCCATGTTATTTACAAATTGTAATAGTATTCTGTGTTTGTAGTTTAAGTGAAACCATGGAGTTTCAATGTACAGTTGGATGTGTATTCCATCTATTGTTCCATGGTATTTTAGAAATCTTTGCCAATAATTCCATAATTCAAGATTGAATGAACGCACATACGAAATTCAACAAGTGTGTTCGGTTGGGAATGACGGAAATTTGACTAACCTTTGTGTTTAAAATGAGAAATATTTCAATATACCCTATTGAAATCTTATTTTACTAAACTATTAGTTTCAGAATTCTTTTCAGTCAGTAATAATATTAATTTTGTATATTTTGTGCAATTGATGGCACAGTATTCCACATTAAAAAAGAATTAGAAATAATTATAACACCAAATATCTGCCATTCCCATGTTATTTACAAATTGTAATAGTATTCTGTGTTTGTAGTATAAGTGAAACCTTGGAGTTTCAATGTACAGTTGGATGTGTATTCCATCTATTGTTCCATGGTATTTTAGAAATCTTTGCCAATAATTCCATTATTCAAGATTGAATGAACGAACATACGAAATTCAACAAGTGTGTTCGTTTGGGAATGATGGAATGTTGACTAATCTTGGAGTTTAAAATGAGAAAGATTTCAATCTAACCCATTGAAATCTGATTTTACTAAACTATTAGTTTCAGAATTCTTTTCAGTCAGTAATAAAATTTATTTTTTATATTTTGTGCAATTGATGGCACAATATTCCAAATTTTAAAAAAAAAAAGAATAAGAAATAATTATAACACCAAATATCTGCCATTCCCATGTTATTTACAAATTGTAATAGTATTCTGTGTTTGTAGTTTAAGTGAAACCATGGAGTTTCAATGTACAGTTGGATGTGTATTCCATCTATTGTTCCATGGTATTTTAGAAATCTTTGCCAATAATTCCATAATTCAAGATTGAATGAACGCACATACGAAATTCAACAAGTGTGTTCGGTTGGGAATGACGGAAATTTCACTAACCTTTGTGTTTAAAATGAGAAATATTTCAATATACAATATTGAAATCTTATTTTACTAAACTATTAGTTTCAGAATTCTTTTCAGTCAGTAATAATATTAATTTTGTATATTTTGTGCAATTGATGGCACAGTATTCCACATTAAAAAAGAATAAGAAATAGTTATAACACCAAATATCTGCCATTCCCATGTTATTTACAAATTGTAATAGTATTCTGTGTTTGTAGTATAAGTGAAACCATGGAGTTTCAATGTACAGTTGGATGTGTATTCCATCTATTGTTCCATGGTATTTTAGAAATCTTTGCCAATAATTCCATTATTCAAGATTGAATGAACGAACATACGAAATTCAACAAGTGTGTTCGTTTGGGAATGATGGAATGTTGACTAATCTTGGAGTTTAAAATGAGAAAGATTTCAATCTATCCCATTGAAATCTGATTTTACTAAACTATTAGTTTCAGAATTCTTTTCAGTCAGTAATAAAATTTATTTTTTATATTTTGTGCAATTGATGGCACAATATTCCAAATTTAAAAAAAAAAAGAATAAGAAATAATTATAACACCAAATATCTGCCATTCCCATGTTATTTACAAATTGTAATAGTATTCTGTGTTTGTAGTTTAAGTGAAACCATGGAGTTTCAATGTACAGTTGGATGTGTATTCCATCTATTGTTCCATGGTATTTTAGAAATCTTTGCCAATAATTCCATAATTCAAGATTGAATGAACGCACATACGAAATGCAACAAGTGTGTTCGGTTGGGAATGACGGAAATTTGAATAACCTTGGTGTTTAAAATGAGAAATATTTCAATATACCCTATTGAAATCTGATTTTACTAAACTATTAGTTTCAGAATTCTTTTCAGTCAGTAATAAAATTTATTTTTTATATTTTGTGCAATTGATGGCACAATATTCCAAATTAAAAAAAAAAGAATAAGAAATAATTATAACACCAAATATCTGCCATTCCCATGTTATTTACAAATTGTAATAGTATACTGTGTTTGTAGTATAGGTGAAACCATGGAGTTTCAATGTACAGTTGGATGTGTATTCCATCTATTGTTCCATGCTATTTTAGAAATATTTTTTCCAATATTTCCATAATTCAAGATTGAATGAACGCACATACGCAATTCAACAAGTGTGTTCGGTTGGGAATGACGGAAATTTGACTAACCTTGGTGTTTAAAATGATAAATATTTCAATATACCCTATTGAAATCTTATTTTACTAAACTATTAGTTTCAGAATTCTTTTCAGTCAGTAATAATATTAATTTTTTATATTTTGTGCAATTGATGGCACAGTATTCCACATTAAAAAAGAATAAGAAATAATTATAACACCAAATATCTGCCATTCCCATGTTATTTACAAATTGTAATAGTATTCTGTGTTTGTAGTTTAAGTGAAACCATGGAGTTTCAATGTACAGTTGGATGTGTATTCCATCTATTGTTCCATGGTATTTTAGAAATCTTTGCCAATAATTCCATAATTCAAGATTGAATGAACGCACATACGAAATTCAACAAGTGTGTTCGGTTGGGAATGACGGAAATTTGACTAACCTTTGTGTTTAAAATGAGAAATATTTCAATATACCCTATTGAAATCTTATTTTACTAAACTATTAGTTTCAGAATTCTTTTCAGTCAGTAATAATATTAATTTTGTATATTTTGTGCAATTGATGGCACAGTATTCCACATTAAAAAAGAATTAGAAATAATTATAACACCAAATATCTGCCATTCCCATGTTATTTACAAATTGTAATAGTATTCTGTGTTTGTAGTATAAGTGAAACCTTGGAGTTTCAATGTACAGTTGGATGTGTATTCCATCTATTGTTCCATGGTATTTTAGAAATCTTTGCCAATAATTCCATTATTCAAGATTGAATGAACGAACATACGAAATTCAACAAGTGTGTTCGTTTGGGAATGATGGAATGTTGACTAATCTTGGAGTTTAAAATGAGAAAGATTTCAATCTATCCCATTGAAATCTGATTTTACTAAACTATTAGTTTCAGAATTCTTTTCAGTCAGTAATAAAATTTATTTTTTATATTTTGTGCAATTGATGGCACAATATTCCAAATTTTAAAAAAAAAAAGAATAAGAAATAATTATAACACCAAATATCTGCCATTCCCATGTTATTTACAAATTGTAATAGTATTCTGTGTTTGTAGTTTAAGTGAAACCATGGAGTTTCAATGTACAGTTGGATGTGTATTCCATCTATTGTTCCATGGTATTTTAGAAATCTTTGCCAATAATTCCATAATTCAAGATTGAATGAACGCACATACGAAATTCAACAAGTGTGTTCGGTTGGGAATGACGGAAATTTCACTAACCTTTGTGTTTAAAATGAGAAATATTTCAATATACAATATTGAAATCTTATTTTACTAAACTATTAGTTTCAGAATTCTTTTCAGTCAGTAATAATATTAATTTTGTATATTTTGTGCAATTGATGGCACAGTATTCCACATTAAAAAAGAATAAGAAATAGTTATAACACCAAATATCTGCCATTCCCATGTTATTTACAAATTGTAATAGTATTCTGTGTTTGTAGTATAAGTGAAACCATGGAGTTTCAATGTACAGTTGGATGTGTATTCCATCTATTGTTCCATGGTATTTTAGAAATCTTTGCCAATAATTCCATTATTCAAGATTGAATGAACGAACATACGAAATTCAACAAGTGTGTTCGTTTGGGAATGATGGAATGTTGACTAATCTTGGAGTTTAAAATGAGAAAGATTTCAATCTATCCCATTGAAATCTGATTTTACTAAACTATTAGTTTCAGAATTCTTTTCAGTCAGTAATAAAATTTATTTTTTATATTTTGTGCAATTGATGGCACAATATTCCAAATTTAAAAAAAAAAAGAATAAGAAATAATTATAACACCAAATATCTGCCATTCCCATGTTATTTACAAATTGTAATAGTATTCTGTGTTTGTAGTTTAAGTGAAACCATGGAGTTTCAATGTACAGTTGGATGTGTATTCCATCTATTGTTCCATGGTATTTTAGAAATCTTTGCCAATAATTCCATAATTCAAGATTGAATGAACGCACATACGAAATGCAACAAGTGTGTTCGGTTGGGAATGACGGAAATTTGAATAACCTTGGTGTTTAAAATGAGAAATATTTCAATATACCCTATTGAAATCTGATTTTACTAAACTATTAGTTTCAGAATTCTTTTCAGTCAGTAATAAAATTTATTTTTTATATTTTGTGCAATTGATGGCACAATATTCCAAATTAAAAAAAAAAGAATAAGAAATAATTATAACACCAAATATCTGCCATTCCCATGTTATTTACAAATTGTAATAGTATACTGTGTTTGTAGTATAGGTGAAACCATGGAGTTTCAATGTACAGTTGGATGTGTATTCCATCTATTGTTCCATGCTATTTTAGAAATATTTTTTCCAATATTTCCATAATTCAAGATTGAATGAACGCACATACGCAATTCAACAAGTGTGTTCGGTTGGGAATGACGGAAATTTGACTAACCTTGGTGTTTAAAATGATAAATATTTCAATATACCCTATTGAAATCTTATTTTACTAAACTATTAGTTTCAGAATTCTTTTCAGTCAGTAATAATATTAATTTTTTATATTTTGTGCAATTGATGGCACAGTATTCCACATTAAAAAAGAATAAGAAATAATTATAACACCAAATATCTGCCATTCCCATGTTATTTACAAATTGTAATAGTATTCTGTGTTTGTAGTTTAAGTGAAACCATGGAGTTTCAATGTACAGTTGGATGTGTATTCCATCTATTGTTCCATGGTATTTTAGAAATCTTTGCCAATAATTCCATAATTCAAGATTGAATGAACGCACATACGAAATTCAACAAGTGTGTTCGGTTGGGAATGACGGAAATTTCACTAACCTTTGTGTTTAAAATGAGAAATATTTCAATATACAATATTGAAATCTTATTTTACTAAACTATTAGTTTCAGAATTCTTTTCAGTCAGTAATAATATTAATTTTGTATATTTTGTGCAATTGATGGCACAGTATTCCACATTAAAAAAGAATAAGAAATAGTTATAACACCAAATATCTGCCATTCCCATGTTATTTACAAATTGTAATAGTATTCTGTGTTTGTAGTATAAGTGAAACCATGGAGTTTCAATGTACAGTTGGATGTGTATTCCATCTATTGTTCCATGGTATTTTAGAAATCTTTGCCAATAATTCCATTATTCAAGATTGAATGAACGAACATACGAAATTCAACAAGTGTGTTCGTTTGGGAATGATGGAATGTTGACTAATCTTGGAGTTTAAAATGAGAAAGATTTTAATCTATCCCATTGAAATCTGATTTTACTAAACTATTAGTTTCAGAATTCTTTTCAGTCAGTAATAAAATTTATTTTTTATATTTTGTGCAATTGATGGCACAATATTCCAAATTTTAAAAAAAAAAAGAATAAGAAATAATTATAACACCAAATATCTGCCATTCCCATGTTATTTACAAATTGTAATAGTATTCTGTGTTTGTAGTTTAAGTGAAACCATGGAGTTTCAATGTACAGTTGGATGTGTATTCCATCTATTGTTCCATGGTATTTTAGAAATCTTTGCCAATAATTCCATAATTCAAGATTGAATGAACGCACATACGAAATTCAACAAGTGTGTTCGGTTGGGAATGACGGAAATTTGAATAACCTTGGTGTTTAAAATGAGAAATATTTCAATATACCCTATTGAAATCTGATTTTACTAAACTATTAGTTTCAGAATTCTTTTCAGTCAGTAATAAAATTTATTTTTTATATTTTGTGCAATTGATGGCACAATATTCCAAATTAAAAAAAAAAGAATAAGAAATAATTATAACACCAAATATCTGCCATTCCCATGTTATTTACAAATTGTAATAGTATACTGTGTTTGTAGTATAGGTGAAACCATGGAGTTTCAATGTACAGTTGGATGTGTATTCCATCTATTGTTCCATGCTATTTTAGAAATATTTTTTCCAATATTTCCATAATTCAAGATTGAATGAACGCACATACGAAATTCAACAAGTGTGTTCGGTTGGGAATGACGGAAATTTGACTAACCTTGGTGTTTAAAATGATAAATATTTCAATATACCCTATTGAAATCTTATTTTACTAAACTATTAGTTTCAGAATTCTTTTCAGTCAGTAATAATATTAATTTTTTATATTTTGTGCAATTGATGGAACAGTATTCCACATTAAAAAAGAATAAGAAATAATTATAACACCAAATATCTGCCATTCCCATGTTATTTACAAATTGTAATAGTATTCTGTGTTTGTAGTTTAAGTGAAACCATGGAGTTTCAATGTACAGTTGGATGTGTATTCCATCTATTGTTCCATGGTATTTTAGAAATCTTTGCCAATAATTCCATTATTCAAGATTGAATGAACGAACATACGAAATTCAACAAGTGTGTTCGTTTGGGAATGATGGAATGTTGAATAATCTTGGAGTTTAAAATGAGAAAGATTTCAATCTATCCCATTGAAATCTGATTTTACTAAACTATTAGTTTCAGAATTCTTTTCAGTCAGTAATAAAATTTATTTTTTATATTTTGTGCAATTGATGGCACAATATTCCAAATTTAAAAAAAAAGAAGAATAAGAAATAATTATAACACCAAATATCTGCCATTCCCATGTTATTTACAAATTGTAATAGTATTCTGTGTTTGTAGTATAAGTGAAACCTTGGAGTTTCAATGTACAGTTGGATGTGTATTCCATCTATTGTTCCATGGTATTTTAGAAATCTTTGCCAATAATTCCATTATTCAAGATTGAATGAACGAACATACGAAATTCAACAAGTGTGTTCGTTTGGGAATGATGGAATGTTGACTAATCTTGGAGTTTAAAATGAGAAAGATTTCAATCTATCCCATTGAAATCTGATTTTACTAAACTATTAGTTTCAGAATTCTTTTCAGTCAGTAATAAAATTTATTTTTTATATTTTGTGCAATTGATGGCACAATATTCCAAATTTAAAAAAAAAAAGAATAAGAAATAATTATAACACCAAATATCTGCCATTCCCATGTTATTTACAAATTGTAATAGTATTCTGTGTTTGTAGTTTAAGTGAAACCATGGAGTTTCAATGTACAGTTGGATGTGTATTCCATCTATTGTTCCATGGTATTTTAGAAATCTTTGCCAATAATTCCATAATTCAAGATTGAATGAACGCACATACGAAATTCAACAAGTGTGTTCGGTATGGAATGACGGAAATTTCACTAACCTTTGTGTTTAAAATGAGAAATATTTCAATATACAATATTGAAATCTTATTTTACTAAACTATTAGTTTCAGAATTCTTTTCAGTCAGTAATAATATTAATTTTGTATATTTTGTGCAATTGATGGCACAGTATTCCACATTAAAAAAGAATAAGAAAAAATTATAACACCAAATATCTGCCATTCCCATGTTATTTACAAATTGTAATAGTATTCTGTGTTTGTAGTATAAGTGAAACCATGGAGTTTCAATGTACAGTTGGATGTGTATTCCATCTATTGTTCCATGGTATTTTAGAAATCTTTGCCAATAATTCCATAATTCAAGATTGAATGAACGCACATACGAAATTCAACAAGTGTGTTCGGTTGGGAATGACGGAAATTTGAATAACCTTGGTGTTTAAAATGAGAAATATTTCAATATACCCTATTGAAATCTGATTTTACTAAACTATTAGTTTCAGAATTCTTTTCAGTCAGTAATAAAATTTATTTTTTATATTTTGTGCAATTGATGGCACAATATTCCAAATTAAAAAAAAAAGAATAAGAAATAATTATAACACCAAATATCTGCCATTCCCATGTTATTTACAAATTGTAATAGTATACTGTGTTTGTAGTATAGGTGAAACCATGGAGTTTCAATGTACAGTTGGATGTGTATTCCATCTATTGTTCCATGCTATTTTAGAAATATTTTTTCCAATATTTCCATAATTCAAGATTGAATGAACGCACATACGAAATTCAACAAGTGTGTTCGGTTGGGAATGACGGAAATTTGACTAACCTTGGTGTTTAAAATGATAAATATTTCAATATACCCTATTGAAATCTTATTTTACTAAACTATTAGTTTCAGAATTCTTTTCAGTCAGTAATAATATTAATTTTTTATATTTTGTGCAATTGATGGAACAGTATTCCACATTAAAAAAGAATAAGAAATAATTATAACACCAAATATCTGCCATTCCCATGTTATTTACAAATTGTAATAGTATTCTGTGTTTGTAGTTTAAGTGAAACCATGGAGTTTCAATGTACAGTTGGATGTGTATTCCATCTATTGTTCCATGGTATTTTAGAAATCTTTGCCAATAATTCCATTATTCAAGATTGAATGAACGAACATACGAAATTCAACAAGTGTGTTCGTTTGGGAATGATGGAATGTTGAATAATCTTGGAGTTTAAAATGAGAAAGATTTCAATCTATCCCATTGAAATCTGATTTTACTAAACTATTAGTTTCAGAATTCTTTTCAGTCAGTAATAAAATTTATTTTTTATATTTTGTGCAATTGATGGCACAATATTCCAAATTTAAAAAAAAAGAAGAATAAGAAATAATTATAACACCAAATATCTGCCATTCCCATGTTATTTACAAATTGTAATAGTATTCTGTGTTTGTAGTATAAGTGAAACCTTGGAGTTTCAATGTACAGTTGGATGTGTATTCCATCTATTGTTCCATGGTATTTTAGAAATCTTTGCCAATAATTCCATTATTCAAGATTGAATGAACGAACATACGAAATTCAACAAGTGTGTTCGTTTGGGAATGATGGAATGTTGACTAATCTTGGAGTTTAAAATGAGAAAGATTTCAATCTATCCCATTGAAATCTGATTTTACTAAACTATTAGTTTCAGAATTCTTTTCAGTCAGTAATAAAATTTATTTTTTATATTTTGTGCAATTGATGGCACAATATTCCAAATTTAAAAAAAAAAAGAATAAGAAATAATTATAACACCAAATATCTGCCATTCCCATGTTATTTACAAATTGTAATAGTATTCTGTGTTTGTAGTTTAAGTGAAACCATGGAGTTTCAATGTACAGTTGGATGTGTATTCCATCTATTGTTCCATGGTATTTTAGAAATCTTTGCCAATAATTCCATAATTCAAGATTGAATGAACGCACATACGAAATTCAACAAGTGTGTTCGGTTGGGAATGACGGAAATTTCACTAACCTTTGTGTTTAAAATGAGAAATATTTCAATATACAATATTGAAATCTTATTTTACTAAACTATTAGTTTCAGAATTCTTTTCAGTCAGTAATAATATTAATTTTGTATATTTTGTGCAATTGATGGCACAGTATTCCACATTAA
The DNA here is from genome assembly GCA_947359465.1 of Metellina segmentata. NCBI lineage: Eukaryota > Metazoa > Arthropoda > Arachnida > Araneae > Tetragnathidae > Metellina > Metellina segmentata. The sequence continues at coordinate 103,399,837 of OX375883.1, forward strand.
AAAAGAATAAGAAAAAATTATAACACCAAATATCTGCCATTCCCATGTTATTTACAAATTGTAATAGTATTCTGTGTTTGTAGTATAAGTGAAACCATGGAGTTTCAATGTACAGTTGGATGTGTATTCCATCTATTGTTCCATGGTATTTTAGAAATCTTTGCCAATAATTCCATAATTCAAGATTGAATGAACGCACATACGAAATTCAACAAGTGTGTTCGGTTGGGAATGACGGAAATTTGAATAACCTTGGTGTTTAAAATGAGAAATATTTCAATATACCCTATTGAAATCTGATTTTACTAAACTATTAGTTTCAGAATTCTTTTCAGTCAGTAATAAAATTTATTTTTTATATTTTGTGCAATTGATGGCACAATATTCCAAATTAAAAAAAAAAAGAATAAGAAATAATTATAACACCAAATATCTGCCATTCCCATGTTATTTACAAATTGTAATAGTATACTGTGTTTGTAGTATAGGTGAAACCATGGAGTTTCAATGTACAGTTGGATGTGTATTCCATCTATTGTTCCATGCTATTTTAGAAATATTTTTTCCAATATTTCCATAATTCAAGATTGAATGAACGCACATACGAAATTCAACAAGTGTGTTCGGTTGGGAATGACGGAAATTTGACTAACCTTGGTGTTTAAAATGATAAATATTTCAATATACCCTATTGAAATCTTATTTTACTAAATTATTAGTTTCAGAATTCTTTTCAGTCAGTAATAATATTAATTTTTTATATTTTGTGCAATTGATGGCACGGTATTCCACATTAAAAAAGAATAAGAAATAATTATAACACCAAATATCTGCCATTCCCATGTTATTTACAAATTGTAATAGTATTCTGTGTTTGTAGTTTAAGTGAAACCATGGAGTTTCAATGTACAGTTGGATGTGTATTCCATCTATTGTTCCATGGTATTTTAGAAATCTTTGCCAATAATTCCATAATTCAAGATTGAATGAACGCACATACGAAATTCAACAAGTGTGTTCGGTTGGGAATGACGGAAATTTGACTAACCTTTGTGTTTAAAATGAGAAATATTTCAATTTACCCTATTGAAATCTTATTTTACTAAACTATTAGTTTCAGAATTCTTTTCAGTCAGTAATAATATTAATTTTTTATATTTTGTGCAATTTATGGCACAGTATTCCACATTAAAAAAGAATAAGAAATAATTATAACACCAAATATCTGCCATTCCCATGTTATTTACAAATTGTAATATTATTCTGTGTTTGTAGTATAAGTGAAACCATGGAGTTTCAATGTACAGTTGGATGTGTATTCCTTCTATTGTTATATGGTATTTTAGAAATCTTTGCCGATATTTCCATTATTCCAAATTGAATGAACGCACATACGAAATTCAACAAGTGTGTTCGTTTGGAAATGACGGAGAATTGACTAATCTTGGTGTTTAAAATGAGAAAGATTTCAATGTATCCCATTGAAATCTGATTTTTCTAAACTATTAGTTTCAGAATTCTTTTCAGTCAGTAATAAAATTTATTTTTTATATTTTGTGCAATTTTGATGGCACAGTATTCCATATTAAAAAAAAAACAGAATAGGAAATAATTATAACGCCAAATATCTGCCAATCCCATGTTATTAACAAATTGTAATAGTATTCTGTGTTTGTTGTTTAAGTGAAACCATGGAGTTTCAATGTACAGTTGGATGTGTATTCCATCTATTGTTCCATGGTATTTTAGAAATATTTGCCAATATTTCCATTATTCAAAATTGAATGAACGCACATATGAAATTCAACAAGTGTGTTCGTTTGGAAATGACGGACAATTGACTAATCTTGGTGTTTAAAATGAGAAAGATTTCAATCTATCCCATTGAAATCTGATTTTGCTAAACTATTAGTTTCAGAATTCTTTTCAGTCAGTAATAAAATTTATTTTTTATATTTTGTGCAATTTTGATGGCACAGTATTCCATATTAAAAAAAAACAGAATAGGAAATAATTATAACGCCAAATATCTGCCATTCCCATGTTATTAACAAATTGTAATAGTATTCTGTGTTTGTAGTATAAGTGAAACCTTGGAGTTTCAATGTACAGTTGGATGTGTATTCCATCTATTGTTCCATGGTATTTTAGAAATCTTTGCCAATAATTCCATTATTCAAGATTGAATGAACGAACATACGAAATTCAACAAGTGTGTTCGTTTGGGAATGATGGAATGTTGACTAATCTTGGAGTTTAAAATGAGAAAGATTTCAATCTATCCCATTGAAATCTGATTTTACTAAACTATTAGTTTCAGAATTCTTTTCAGTCAGTAATAAAATTTATTTTTTATATTTTGTGCAATTGATGGCACAATATTCCAAATTTAAAAAAAAAAAGAATAAGAAATAATTATAACACCAAATATCTGCCATTCCCATGTTATTTACAAATTGTAATAGTATTCTGTGTTTGTAGTTTAAGTGAAACCATGGAGTTTCAATGTACAGTTGGATGTGTATTCCATCTATTGTTCCATGGTATTTTAGAAATCTTTGCCAATAATTCCATAATTCAAGATTGAATGAACGCACATACGAAATTCAACAAGTGTGTTCGGTTGGGAATGACGGAAATTTCACTAACCTTTGTGTTTAAAATGAGAAATATTTCAATATACAATATTGAAATCTTATTTTACTAAACTATTAGTTTCAGAATTCTTTTCAGTCAGTAATAATATTAATTTTGTATATTTTGTGCAATTGATGGCACAGTATTCCACATTAAAAAAGAATAAGAAAAAATTATAACACCAAATATCTGCCATTCCCATGTTATTTACAAATTGTAATAGTATTCTGTGTTTGTAGTATAAGTGAAACCATGGAGTTTCAATGTACAGTTGGATGTGTATTCCATCTATTGTTCCATGGTATTTTAGAAATCTTTGCCAATAATTCCATAATTCAAGATTGAATGAACGCACATACGAAATTCAACAAGTGTGTTCGGTTGGGAATGACGGAAATTTGAATAACCTTGGTGTTTAAAATGAGAAATATTTCAATATACCCTATTGAAATCTGATTTTACTAAACTATTAGTTTCAGAATTCTTTTCAGTCAGTAATAAAATTTATTTTTTATATTTTGTGCAATTGATGGCACAATATTCCAAATTAAAAAAAAAAAGAATAAGAAATAATTATAACACCAAATATCTGCCATTCCCATGTTATTTACAAATTGTAATAGTATACTGTGTTTGTAGTATAGGTGAAACCATGGAGTTTCAATGTACAGTTGGATGTGTATTCCATCTATTGTTCCATGCTATTTTAGAAATATTTTTTCCAATATTTCCATAATTCAAGATTGAATGAACGCACATACGAAATTCAACAAGTGTGTTCGGTTGGGAATGACGGAAATTTGACTAACCTTGGTGTTTAAAATGATAAATATTTCAATATACCCTATTGAAATCTTATTTTACTAAATTATTAGTTTCAGAATTCTTTTCAGTCAGTAATAATATTAATTTTTTATATTTTGTGCAATTGATGGCACGGTATTCCACATTAAAAAAGAATAAGAAATAATTATAACACCAAATATCTGCCATTCCCATGTTATTTACAAATTGTAATAGTATTCTGTGTTTGTAGTTTAAGTGAAACCATGGAGTTTCAATGTACAGTTGGATGTGTATTCCATCTATTGTTCCATGGTATTTTAGAAATCTTTGCCAATAATTCCATAATTCAAGATTGAATGAACGCACATACGAAATTCAACAAGTGTGTTCGGTTGGGAATGACGGAAATTTGACTAACCTTTGTGTTTAAAATGAGAAATATTTCAATTTACCCTATTGAAATCTTATTTTACTAAACTATTAGTTTCAGAATTCTTTTCAGTCAGTAATAATATTAATTTTTTATATTTTGTGCAATTTATGGCACAGTATTCCACATTAAAAAAGAATAAGAAATAATTATAACACCAAATATCTGCCATTCCCATGTTATTTACAAATTGTAATATTATTCTGTGTTTGTAGTATAAGTGAAACCATGGAGTTTCAATGTACAGTTGGATGTGTATTCCTTCTATTGTTATATGGTATTTTAGAAATCTTTGCCGATATTTCCATTATTCCAAATTGAATGAACGCACATACGAAATTCAACAAGTGTGTTCGTTTGGAAATGACGGAGAATTGACTAATCTTGGTGTTTAAAATGAGAAAGATTTCAATGTATCCCATTGAAATCTGATTTTTCTAAACTATTAGTTTCAGAATTCTTTTCAGTCAGTAATAAAATTTATTTTTTATATTTTGTGCAATTTTGATGGCACAGTATTCCATATTAAAAAAAAAACAGAATAGGAAATAATTATAACGCCAAATATCTGCCAATCCCATGTTATTAACAAATTGTAATAGTATTCTGTGTTTGTTGTTTAAGTGAAACCATGGAGTTTCAATGTACAGTTGGATGTGTATTCCATCTATTGTTCCATGGTATTTTAGAAATATTTGCCAATATTTCCATTATTCAAAATTGAATGAACGCACATATGAAATTCAACAAGTGTGTTCGTTTGGAAATGACGGACAATTGACTAATCTTGGTGTTTAAAATGAGAAAGATTTCAATCTATCCCATTGAAATCTGATTTTGCTAAACTATTAGTTTCAGAATTCTTTTCAGTCAGTAATAAAATTTATTTTTTATATTTTGTGCAATTTTGATGGCACAGTATTCCATATTAAAAAAAAACAGAATAGGAAATAATTATAACGCCAAATATCTGCCATTCCCATGTTATTAACAAATTGTAATAGTATTCTGTGTTTGTAGTATAAGTGAAACCATTTAGTTTCAATGTACAGTTGGATGTGTATTCCATCTATTGTTCCATGGTATTTTAAAAATCTTTGCCAATATTTCCATTTTTCAAGATTGAATGAACGCACATACGAAATTCAACAAGTGTGTTCGTTTGGGAAAGATGAAATATTGACTAATCTTGGAGTTTAAAATGAGAAAGATTTCAATCTATCCCATTGAAATCTGATTTTACTAAACTATTAGTTTCAGAAATCTTTTCAGTCAGTAATTAAATTTATTTTTTATATTTTGTGCAATTGATGGCACAGTATTCCAAATTAAAAAAAACAGAATAGGAAATAATTATAACACCAAATATCTGCTATTCCCAAGTTATTTACAAATTGTAATACTATACTGTGTTTGTAGTATAAGTGAAACCATGGAGTTTCAATGTACAGTTGGATGTGTATTCCATCTATTGTTCCATGGAATTTAAAAATCTTTGCCAATATTTATATTTTTCAAGATTGAATGAACGCACATACGAAATTCAACAAGTGTGTTCGTTTGGGAAAGATGAAATGTTGACTAACCTTGGTGTTTAAAATGAGAAATATTTCAATATACCCTATTGAAATCTTATTTTACTAAACTATTAGTTTCAGAATTCTTTTCAGTCAGTAATAATATTAATTTTTTATATTTTGTGCAATTGATGGCACAGTATTCCAAAATTAAAAAAGAATAAGAAATAATTATAACACCAAATATCTGCCATTCCCATGTTATTTATAAATTGTAATAGTATTCTGTGTTTGTAGTTTAAGTGAAACCATGGAGTTTCAATGTACAGTTGGATGTGTATTCCTTCTATTGTTATATGGTATTTTAGAAATCTTTGCCGATATTTCCATTATTCCAAATTGAATGAACGCACATACGAAATTCAACAAGTGTGTTCGTTTGGGAATGATGGAATGTTGACTAATCTTGGTGTTTAGAATGAGAAAGATTTCAATCTATCCCAGTGAAATCTGATTTTACTAAACTATTAGTTTCAGAATTCTTTTCAATCAGTAATAAAATTTGTTTTTTATATTTTGTGCAATTGATGGCACAATATTCCAAATTAAAAACAATAAGAATAAGAAATAATTATCACACCAAATATCTGCCATTCCCATGTTATTTACAAATTGAAATACTATACTGTGTTTGTAGTATAAGTGAAACCATGGAGTTTCAATGTACAGTTGGATGTGTATTCCATCTATTGCTCCATGATATTTTAGAAATATTTGCCAATATTTCCATAATTCAAGATTGAATGAACGCACATACGAAATTCAACAAGTGTGTTCGGTTGGGAATGACGGAAATTTGACTAACCTTGGTGTTTAAAATGAGAAATATTTCAATATACCCTATTGAAATCTTATTTTACTAAACTATTAGTTTCAGAATTCTTTTCAGTCAGTAATAATATTAATTTTTTATATTTTGTGCAATTGATGGCACAGTATTCCACATTAAAAAAGAATAAGAAATAATTATAACACCAAATATCTGCCATTCCCATGTTATTTACAAATTGTAATATTATTCTGTGTTTGTAGTATAAGTGAAACCATGGAGTTTCAATGTACAGTTGGATGTGTATTCCATCTATTGTTCCATGGTATTTTAGAAATATTTGCCAATATTTCCATTATTCAAAATTGAATGAACGCACATATGAAATTCAACAAGTGTGTTCGTTTGGAAATGACGGACAATTGACTAATCTTGGTGTTTAAAATGAGAAAGATTTCAATCTATCCCATTGAAATCTGATTTTGCTAAACTATTAGTTTCAGAATTCTTTTCAGTCAGTAATAAAATTTATTTTTTATATTTTGTGCAATTTTGATGGCACAGTATTCCATATTTAAAAAAAACAGAATAGGAAATAATTATAACGCCAAATATCTGCCATTCCCATGTTATTAACAAATTGTAATAGTATTCTGTGTTTGTAGTATAAGTGAAACCATGGAGTTTCAATGTACAGTTGGATGTGTATTCCATCTATTGTTCCATGGTATTTTAAAAATCTTTGCCAATATTTCCATTTTTCAAGATTGAATGAACGCACATACGAAATTCAACAAGTGTGTTCGTTTGGGAAAGATGAAATATTGACTAATCTTGGAGTTTAAAATGAGAAAGATTTCAATCTATCCCATTGAAATCTGATTTTACTAAACTATTAGTTTCAGAAATCTTTTCAGTCAGTAATTAAATTTATTTTTTATATTTTGTGCAATTGATGGCACAGTATTCCAAATTAAAAAAAACAGAATAGGAAATAATTATAACACCAAATATCTGCTATTCCCAAGTTATTTACAAATTGTAATACTATACTGTGTTTGTAGTATAAGTGAAACCATGGAGTTTCAATGTACAGTTGGATGTGTATTCCATCTATTGTTCCATGGAATTTAAAAATCTTTACCAATATTTATATTTTTCAAGATTGAATGAACGCACATACGAAATTCAACAAGTGTGTTCGTTTGGGAAAGATGAAATGTTGACTAACCTTGGTGTTTAAAATGAGAAATATTTCAATATACCCTATTGAAATCTTATTTTACTAAACTATTAGTTTCAGAATTCTTTTCAGTCAGTAATAATATTAATTTTTTATATTTTGTGCAATTGATGGCACAGTATTCCAAAATTAAAAAAGAATAAGAAATAATTATAACTCCAAATATCTGCCATTCCCATGTTATTTACAAATTGTAATAGTATTCTGTGTTTGTAGTTTAAGTGAAACCATGGAGTTTCAATGTACAGTTGGATGTGTATTCCATCTATTGCTCCATGGTATTTTAAAAATCTTTGCCAATATTTCCATTATTCAAGATTGAATGAACGCTCATACGAAATTCAACAAGTGTGTTCGTTTGGGAATGATGGAATGTTGACTAATCTTGGTGTTTAAAATGAGAAAGATTTCAATGTACCCGATTGAAATCTGATTTTACTTAACTATTATTTTCAGAATTATTTTCAGTGAGTAATAATATTTATTTTTTATATTTTGTGCAATTGATGGCACAGTATTCCACATTTAAAATAAAAAAGAAGAAGAAATAATTGTAACACCAAATATCTGCCATTCCCATGGTATTTACAAATTGTAATAGTATACTGTGTTTGTAGTATAAGTGAAACCATGGAGTTTCAATGTACAGTTGGATGTGTATTCCATCTATTGTTCCATGGTATTTTAGAAATCTTTGCCAATAATTCCATAATTCAAGATTGAATGAACGCACATACGAAATTCAACAAGTGTGTTCGGTTGGGAATGACGGAAATTTGACTAACCTTGGTGTTTAAAATGAGAAATATTTCAATATACCCTATTGAAATCTTATTTTACTAAACTATTAGTTTCAGAATTCTTTTCAGTCAGTAATAATATTAATTTTTTATATTTTGTGCACTTGATGGCACAGTATTCCACATTAAAAAAGAATAAGAAATAATTATAACACCAAATATCTGCCATTCCCATGTTATTTACAAATTGTAATATTATTCTGTGTTTGTAGTATAAGTGAAACCATGGAGTTTCAATGTACAGTTGGATGTGTATTCCTTCTATTGTTATATGGTATTTTAGAAATCTTTGCCGATATTTCCATTATTCCAAATTGAATGAACGCACATACGAAATTCAACAAGTGTGTTCGTTTGGAAATGACGGAGAATTGACTAATCTTGGTGTTTAAAATGAGAAAGATTTCAATGTATCCCATTGAAATCTGATTTTTCTAAACTATTAGTTTCAGAATTCTTTTCAGTCAGTAATAAAATTTATTTTTTATATTTTGTGCAATTGATGGCACAGTATTCCATATTAAAAAAAACAGAATAGGAAATAATTATAACGCCAAATATCTGCCAATCCCATGTTATTAACAAATTGTAATAGTATTCTGTGTTTGTAGTTTAAGTGAAACCATGGAGTTTCAATGTACAGTTGGATGTGTATTCCATCTATTGTTCCATGGTATTTTAGAAATATTTGCCAATATTTCCATTATTCAAAATTGAATGAACGCACATATGAAATTCAACAAGTGTGTTCGTTTGGAAATGACGGAAATTTGACTAACCTTGGTGTTTTAAATGATAAATATTTCAATATACCCTATTGAAATCTTATTTTACTAAACTATTAGTTTCAGAATTCTTTTCAGTCAGTAATAATATTAATTTTTTATATTTTGTGCAATTGATGGCACAGTATTCCAAAATTAAAAAAGAATAAGAAATAATTATAACTCCAAATATCTGCCATTCCCATGTTATTTACAAATTGTAATAGTATTCTGTGTTTGTAGTTTAAGTGAAACCATGGAGTTTCAATGTACAGTTGGATGTGTATTCCATCTATTGCTCCATGGTATTTTAAAAATCTTTGCCAATATTTCCATTATTCAAGATTGAATGAACGCTCATACGAAATTCAACAAGTGTGTTCGTTTGGGAATGATGGAATGTTGACTAATCTTGGTGTTTAGAATGAGAAAGATTTCAATCTATCCCAGTGAAATCTGATTTTACTAAATTATTAGTTTCAGAATTCTTTTCAATCAGTAATAAAATTTGTTTTTTATATTTTGTGCAATTGATGGCACAATATTCCAAATTAAAAACAATAAGAATAAGAAATAATTATCACACCAAATATCTGCCATTCCCATGTTATTTACAAATTGAAATACTATACTGTGTTTGTAGTATAAGTGAAACCATGGAGTTTCAATGTACAGTTGGATGTGTATTCCATCTATTGCTCCATGATATTTTAGAAATCTTTGCCAATATTTCCATAATTCAAGATTGAATGAACGCACATACGAAATTCAACAAGTGTGTTCGGTTGGGAATGACGGAAATTTGACTAACCTTGGTGTTTAAAATGAGAAATATTTCAATATACCCTATTGAAATCTTATTTTACTAAACTATTAGTTTCAGAATTCTTTTCAGTGAGTAATAATATTTATTTTTTATATTTTGTGCAATTGATGGCACAGTATTCCACATTTAAAATAAAAAAGAAGAAGAAATAATTGTAACACCAAATATCTGCCATTCCCATGGTATTTACAAATTGTAATAGTATACTGTGTTTGTAGTATAAGTGAAACCATGGAGTTTCAATGTACAGTTGGATGTGTATTCCATCTATTGTTCCATGGTATTTTAGAAATCTTTGCCAATAATTCCATAATTCAAGATTGAATGAACGCACATACGAAATTCAACAAGTGTGTTCGGTTGGGAATGACGGAAATTTGACTAACCTTGGTGTTTAAAATGAGAAATATTTCAATATACCCTATTGAAATCTTATTTTACTAAACTATTAGTTTCAGAATTCTTTTCAGTCAGTAATAATATTAATTTTTTATAATTTGTGCAATTGATGGCACAGTATTCCACATTAAAAAAGAATAAGAAATAATTATAACACCAAATATCTGCCATTCCCATGTTATTTACAAATTGTAATATTATTCTGTGTTTGTAGTATAAGTGAAACCATGGAGTTTCAATGTACAGTTGGATGTGTATTCCTTCTATTGTTATATGGTATTTTAGAAATCTTTGCCGATATTTCCATTATTCCAAATTGAATGAACGCACATACGAAATTCAACAAGTGTGTTCGTTTGGAAATGACGGAGAATTGACTAATCTTGGTGTTTAAAATGAGAAAGATTTCAATGTATCCCATTGAAATCTGATTTTTCTAAACTATTAGTTTCAGAATTCTTTTCAGTCAGTAATAAAATTTATTTTTTATATTTTGTGCAATTTTGATGGCACAGTATTCCATATTAAAAAAAACAGAATAGGAAATAATTATAACGCCAAATATCTGCCATTCCCATGTTATTAACAAATTGTAATAGTATTCTGTGTTTGTAGTTTAAGTGAAACCATGGAGTTTCAATGTACAGTTGGATGTGTATTCCATCTATTGTTCCATGGTATTTTAGAAATATTTGCCAATATTTCCATTATTCAAAATTGAATGAACGCACATATGAAATTCAACAAGTGTGTTCGTTTGGAAATGACGGACAATTGACTAATCTTGGTGTTTAAAATGAGAAAGATTTCAATCTATCCCATTGAAATCTGATTTTACTAAACTATTAGTTTCAGAAATCTTTTCAGTCAGTAATTAAATTTATTTTTTATATTTTGTGCAATTGATGGCACAGTATTCCAAATTAAAAAAAACAGAATAGGAAATAATTATAACACCAAATATCTGCTATTCCCAAGTTATTTACAAATTGTAATACTATACTGTGTTTGTAGTATAAGTGAAACCATGGAGTTTCAATGTACAGTTGGATGTGTATTCCATCTATTGTTCCATGGAATTTAAAAATCTTTGCCAATATTTATATTTTTCAAGATTGAATGAACGCACATACGAAATTCAACAAGTGTGTTCGTTTGGGAAAGATGAAATGTTGACTAACCTTGGTGTTTAAAATGAGAAATATTTCAATATACCCTATTGAAATCTTATTTTACTAAACTATTAGTTTCAGAATTCTTTTCAGTCAGTAATAATATTAATTTTTTATATTTTGTGCAATTGATGGCACAGTATTCCAAAATTAAAAAAGAATAAGAAATAATTATAACACCAAATATCTGCCATTCCCATGTTATTTATAAATTGTAATAGTATTCTGTGTTTGTAGTTTAAGTGAAACCATGGAGTTTCAATGTACAGTTGGATGTGTATTCCATCTATTGCTCCATGGTATTTTAAAAATCTTTGCCAATATTTCCATTATTCAAGATTGAATGAACGCTCATACGAAATTCAACAAGTGTGTTCGTTTGGGAATGATGGAATGTTGACTAATCTTGGTGTTTAGAATGAGAAAGATTTCAATCTATCCCAGTGAAATCTGATTTTACTAAACTATTAGTTTCAGAATTCTTTTCAATCAGTAATAAAATTTGTTTTTTATATTTTGTGCAATTGATGGCACAATATTCCAAATTAAAAACAATAAGAATAAGAAATAATTATCACACCAAATATCTGCCATTCCCATGTTATTTACAAATTGAAATACTATACTGTGTTTGTAGTATAAGTGAAACCATGGAGTTTCAATGTACAGTTGGATGTGTATTCCATCTATTGCTCCATGATATTTTAGAAATCTTTGCCAATATTTCCATAATTCAAGATTGAATGAACGCACATACGAAATTCAACAAGTGTGTTCGGTTGGGAATGACGGAAATTTGACTAACCTTGGTGTTTAAAATGAGAAATATTTCAATATACCCTATTGAAATCTTATTTTACTAAACTATTAGTTTCAGAATTCTTTTCAGTCAGTAATAATATTAATTTTTTATATTTTGTGCAATTGATGGCACAGTATTCCACATTAAAAAAGAATAAGAAATAATTATAACACCAAATATCTGCCATTCCCATGTTATTTATAAATTGTAATAGTATTCTGTGTTTGTAGTTTAAGTGAAACCATGGAGTTTCAATGTACAGTTGGATGTGTATTCCATCTATTGCTCCATGGTATTTTAAAAATCTTTGCCAATATTTCCATTATTCAAAATTGAATGAACGCACATATGAAATTCAACAAGTGTGTTCGTTTGGAAAGACGGACAATTGACTAATCTTGGTGTTTAAAATGAGAAAGATTTCAATCTATCCCATTGAAATCTGATTTTGCTAAACTATTAGATTCAGAATTCTTTTCAGTCAGTAATAAAATTTGTTTTTTATATTTTGTGCAATTGATGGCACAATATTTCAAATTGAAAAAAAAAAGAATAAGAAATAATTATCACACCAAATATCTGCCATTCCCAAGTTATTTACAAATTGTAATACTATACTGTTGTTGTTGTCGTATGTTCTTCTGGGATGCATATGAAAGCAAGTGGTGAACAGAAACATTCAAGACAATACAGAAGAAGAATATTTTTTTATTATAACAAACGATGATCCCAGCAAAGAACAGAAGGTGTGCGCTGCTTTCCTTTCAAGACGGGAATCCATTCCAGGCGAAAGTCCGACTTCTTTCCCAGGTTTTACATCCATGCCTCATCCGGGATTCGAACCCGGGCCCACTGGGTGACAACCGAGGATCATAACCACCATACTGGCTGGGCGGCAATACTATACTGTGTTTGTAGTATAAGTGAAACCATGGAGTTTCAATGTACAGTTGGATGTGTATTCCATCTATTGTTCCTTGGTATTTTAAAAATCTTTGCCAACATTTCCATTTTTCAAGATTGAATGAACGCACATACGAAATTCAACAAGTGTGTTCGTTTGGGAAAGATGAAATGTTGACTAATCTTGGAGTTTAAAATGAGAAAGATTTCAATCTATCCCATTGAAATCTGATTTTACTAAACTATTAGTTTCAGAAATCTTTTCAGTCAGTAATTAAATTTATTTTTTATATTTTGTGCAATTGATGGCACAGTATTCCAAATTAAAAAAAACAGAATAGGAAATAATTATAACACCAAATATCTGCTATTCCCAAGTTATTTACAAATTGTAATACTATACTGTGTTTGTAGTATAAGTGAAACCATGGAGTTTCAATGTACAGTTGGATGTGTATTCCATCTATTGTTCCATGGAATTTAAAAATCTTTGCCAATATTTATATTTTTCAAGATTGAATGAACGCACATACGAAATTCAACAAGTGTGTTCGTTTGGGAAAGATGAAATGTTGACTAACCTTGGTGTTTAAAATGAGAAATATTTCAATATACCCTATTGAAATCTTATTTTACTAAACTTTTAGTTTCAGAATTCTTTTCAGTCAGTAATAATATTAATTTTTTATATTTTGTGCAATTGATGGCACAGTATTCCAAAATTAAAAAAGAATAAGAAATAATTATAACTCCAAATATCTGCCATTCCCATGTTATTTACAAATTGTAATAGTATTCTGTGTTTGTAGTTTAAGTGAAACCATGGAGTTTCAATGTACAGTTGGATGTGTATTCCATCTATTGCTCCATGGTATTTTAAAAATCTTTGCCAATATTTCCATTATTCAAGATTGAATGAACGCTCATACGAAATTCAACAAGTGTGTTCGTTTGGGAATGATGGAATGTTGACTAATCTTGGTGTTTAGAATGAGAAAGATTTCAATCTATCCCAGTGAAATCTGATTTTACTAAACTATTAGTTTCAGAATTCTTTTCAATCAGTAATAAAATTTGTTTTTTATATTTTGTGCAATTGATGGCACAGTATTCCAAAATTAAAAAAGAATAAGAAATAATTATAACTCCAAATATCTGCCATTCCCATGTTATTTACAAATTGTAATAGTATTCTGTGTTTGTAGTATAAGTGAAACCATGGAGTTTCAATGTACAGTTGGATGTGTATTCCATCTATTGCTCCATGATATTTTAGAAATCTTTGCCAATATTTCCATAATTCAAGATTGAATGAACGCACATGCAAAATTTAACAAGTGTGTTCGTTTGGGAATGACGGAGAGTTGACTAATCTTGGTGTTTAAAATGAGAAAGATTTCAATGTACCCGATTGAAATCTGATTTTACTTAACTATTATTTTCAGAATTATTTTCAGTGAGTAATAATATTTATTTTTTATATTTTGTGCAATTGATGGCACAGTATTCCACATTTAAAATAAAAAAGAAGAAGAAATAATTGTAACACCAAATATCTGCCATTCCCATGGTATTTACAAATTGTAATAGTATACTGTGTTTGTAGTATAAGTGAAACCATGGAGTTTCAATGTACAGTTGGATGTGTATTCCATCTATTGTTCCATGGTATATTAGAAATCTTTGCCAATATTTCCATAGTTCAAGATTGAATGAACGCACATACGAAATTCAACAAGTGTGTTCGTTTGGGAATGATGGAATGTTGACTAATCTTGGTGTTTAGAATGAGAAAGATTTCAATCTATCCCAGTGAAATCTGATTTTACTAAACTATTAGTTTCAGAATTCTTTTCAATCAGTAATAAAATTTGTTTTTTATATTTTGTGCAATTGATGGCACAGTATTCCAAAATTAAAAAAGAATAAGAAATAATTATAACTCCAAATATCTGCCATTCCCATGTTATTTACAAATTGTAATAGTATTCTGTGTTTGTAGTATAAGTGAAACCATGGAGTTTCAATGTACAGTTGGATGTGTATTCCATCTATTGCTCCATGATATTTTAGAAATCTTTGCCAATATTTCCATAATTCAAGATTGAATGAACGCACATGCAAAATTTAACAAGTGTGTTCGTTTGGGAATGACGGAGAGTTGACTAATCTTGGTGTTTAAAATGAGAAAGATTTCAATGTACCCGATTGAAATCTGATTTTACTTAACTATTATTTTCAGAATTATTTTCAGTGAGTAATAATATTTATTTTTTATATTTTGTGCAATTGATGGCACAGTATTCCACATTTAAAATAAAAAAGAAGAAGAAATAATTGTAACACCAAATATCTGCCATTCCCATGGTATTTACAAATTGTAATAGTATACTGTGTTTGTAGTATAAGTGAAACCATGGAGTTTCAATGTACAGTTGGATGTGTATTCCATCTATTGTTCCATGGTATATTAGAAATCTTTGCCAATATTTCCATAGTTCAAGATTGAATGAACGCACATACGAAATTCAACAAGTGTGTTCGTTTGGGAATGATGGAATGTTGACTAATCTTGGTGTTTAAAATGAGAAAGAGTTCAATATAAGGTATTGAAATCTTATTCTACTATAGCTATTACTTCTGGAGTTATTCAAGTATTATTTTCGTTTTAAGATTGCTAAACATTGATGCATTGAAACAATATTAACGTTTGAAGGTTTTCGTGTTTAAAACATTTTACTTTTAAAGGATTGAACTCCGTATTCGGATGCTGTATCTACTGAAATTTTATGAGATGGTAGTATCCAATGGAATTCTAATATTTTGAAATTACTAAGAGGATATTTTCTCTTGAAGGATTATTGAGCCGGTTTGTCATTCTCGAAACAGACTTTCTCTATAAACAAAAATGATTTTACGTATCTAAAATTATTGCAGGCTCCGCCGAGGACAGAACCCACAACCCTTTTGATGCGAGCCCGACGCTCTACTGACTGAGCTACCGCGGCTCAACGAGTTTAGTTTAAAATTACCAATTACCTCGCTTTAAGAACCCTTTCTATGGAAAAATCGCGAATCTATAAAAGGAGTGACTTTCACTTCCGGTAGCCCGCTTGGGAGAGTAACGGATCAACAACCGGAGGGTAGCGTGCTCCAACTCCGTCGTATACTCAGTGACAAGTGTACGTTAAATGTGTTGTAGCCTTAAATGTTCACACGTTGCCGTGGTATGGAAGTTTCGAGAGTGGGGTGCCATCTCAGGCTCGACCTCCTCATCTGACCGTGGTTCTAAACTACCTGGTGTTGTCCTCGAATCTTTCCCTTCGGGCTTCATCAAGCCGGATCGTCGCCAATAGCCCATCGTGTTATTTCAGTTCGAATTTCTAAATATACCTACCTACCTTCCCACCCTTATTGTTGGATCCCAGACCGTTGCCAAGAGCTCTTTTTTTTATTGTTCTAAGATATTTTGTAGTTTTTTGGGATTGTAAATACATTTTACTTCGCATTTTCTGGCAGTTTTAAGGATTTTACCATCCTAGCTCTAGCTTTTAACCCCTTGGGTACAGATTTATTTGAAAAAAGTAGTTCGGATTATTGTTTGCACTTGAGTTACTGTTATACTTTAGTATTATCGTCTGTACACTAATTATTGTTACATTTTCATATTATCGTTTGCACGCTACTTAATGTTATATTTTCGTACAATTTCGTTTGATAAGAATGGCAACAATACGAGAGAAATCGCACAGCTTCGAATCTCCGCGTTCATTCCAAAAAAGAAAGTCTGATAACGCAGCCGTGTCAATATTTCTATGTATGGAGTCAGATTAAATAAAGTGTATTTTTGTAGAGAACGATTGAATAATTTCATTCAAGCAGAGTTTCGTATGTTGGTTTGCGAAGCAAACCAAATGGTATCTGTGAATGTGGTGTTGGTTTGCAAAGCAAACCAAATGGAATTGCGTAGCAATCCACGGCGGTTGGCGAGTGTAAGCGAGCAGGGGGCTGAGCCCCCTAGTATTATAAAAGGAAGTGTTTGTCTGTTTGTTTGTGATCTAAGTCCTGACGAATCGATGGCACTTACTGTAATGGGATTTGGCACACAGGTAGTCCGAATTTTTTGCAATTTTAGGTTCGAGACGAATTTTAAAATTCAATCTAGAAAATTTTTTAATGAATTTAATATAATTTAATCATTATTGAATGCAACAGAATAAAAGCAACACCTACTATTGGAGGTGTTGATAAAAGAGATCACAGATTCTAAATTTATTTTTTCCGTTTTGATTTTGCGCGGAAGAATGATTTTCCAGACAGACGATACAAACAAATAATCTTTTTTTAATTGTCACTTAGTTCTTTTTTCTATCTTCTAGATCGTTAAAGATAGAGTAAAGGTTTGAACGGATCTGCGGAAAATATCACTTTAGATCGATATCTAAAAATATGATTTTCTTTAAATAAATAATTTTTAAATTGAATATATCTTATATTTTTCCAAGAGAGATTGTGACGTCACCGTGAACTTTCTATTTCCAAAAATAAACAGATTTCATCTTCTGCCCTTCGCGTTAAAAAAAAAAAAAAAAAACATTACATTTCCTACCATTATTCCATTTGAGCGAATGAGAGCAATAAAATAAAAAATAAAAAACATTTTAACTGGGATTTGTTAAGTTCGTTTTTATAAAACTGGAATCGTTAGAGATATATTAAAAATTTCAGCGGATTTGAAATCTGCGGAAAATTTTACACCCTATTAATACCTTACATCTCGGCGTTGCCCGTAAACCAATACCACGGGCAACGCCGGGCTAGACACTCAGTGGCTAGTACGTAAAATTTAAACAGCATAGTTTGGAAAACTTGCAAGTTGGATTACAAGAATTATATTTTAGCCAAACAGGTAAATAATCTTCAAAGATCAAGATAAAAAAAAGCATCTAATCTGAAATTTAACCTCTAGTGAAGTTTCAATACGTTTAGTTATTCGTTTTTAAATAGTTATAATGATAACCTACCTAGTGGGGTATTGTAGATAATGTATGTATATTTACCTCATGTCACCCAGAAATTGTATGTATATATATATCTTTAGGAAAATAACTTAACAACCATAAAGACATGTAATTGGGACACCTTTTTTGTTGAAAGATTACCAACAGTAAGAGAAAAGATTATTTAATTAAATGTCCAAGCACAACAGAATTATAAAGGATTCATATATGAATAGGTAATTTATCAAATATTAAAAAAAAATTTTGATAAATACTACAAAAAAGCGATCGTTGATTTGAAAAATTGGTAACTATATGTGGAACACCTAAATAATTTGTCAAGCTCCTAAATAACTAATAAGTGCTTGAGTAAAGTACAGTGAATAGTGTTGGAAAATGTTCAGAATATCTTCAATATGGCTTTCACAAATTAAGTAACTCTTCTCCTTGTCAATGTTACATTCAACCAGCTTTGCATCTAAAATCTCAAGCATTGTAGTTTCCTAGTAATGGTGTATGCATCGATTTTGAGGCTATTCTAGAGAATAAAGAATTCGCCCCTAATCTTTTATAAAACTTTTAAATGCCTTTTCAAATATTTTTGACAGTGATGCTGCCTTTTATTATAGGATCAGACTATTAAAAATGTCTACATTTTAACTCTTAATTTTTTTTAAATATATACAGTGGCTCCCAAAAGATGTTCGTAAACATTAAAAATTTGTAAAAAAAAAAAAACGCTGTAGCCTGGAATTGCATTTGAATATATGAAATCCAGCATTTTTTCATATCTCCATGTGATTCTCTGAATAAAACAACATTTTTTTTTGTTTAAATATTGAATTATTTTCTTTATATATATTTATGACTTACTGTGGGGGTAACTCTAAAGAGTGCCAGCACCGTGACCAGTAGTCTATTGTACTAAAAACCCCGACTGATCTAATAAAAGCAGATTGCCGAAATAGATTTCATCATGTACCCGATTGGAATGTTTGGCAATTCCTAGGGTTCAATGCAATGGTATCCCAGATACTCGAAACGTTGGGTAGAGTAACAATAACACAAAACGTGTACAGGACCCTCCTCTGCCATCTACGTAATGGGTCATCTATAACAACCATAAGGTTGAGGCGTCTATTTAGGATACAATGGCCAGTTAGAAGGCCAATAGCTACCCTGATTTCTTTTCTGCTCAATTTCAGAAGTTCCCTCGACCAGAGAGATTGTTGATTGAGCTCTTTGGCTTGTCTTTGATCTGTAGTGATAATCTATTTTTATCTAAATCTACCTTTTGCATCCAACCACATAACAGATCATTATGTTGAAGCCAGGCCAAAACAGGCTCTGGTCTAAAAAAATGGCATTTCATATCCACGTTTTGCTAGTTGGTCTGCTATTTCATTACCCTCAATGACCAGGGACCCACATAAGAGACACTTCGTTTCTCTCAGCCAAACCCACAAGTGCATTGTGACATTCCCACACTGCTATTGAAGAAAAGCAGTGTCTCTGCAAAACCTTTAGGCCTTCTTGCTGTCAGAGAAGATCTTTAAGACCATCTTAACAACCCCAATATAGAGGCAGTTGTAAGTACAAGTAGAGATCGCTAGAACCTCAGCCTCATATACAGTGGAGATCTTACCTTGAAAGATATATTTAGTTTTCGATTAGGACAAAAAGCACCTGAACCAGTGCCATGATAGGTTTTTGAACCATCTGTGTACCAAATTTCATCACCTCCCCTGATCAGACTGGAGACAAATGTCTAGTTTGAAAGATAATGTTGTATTTGGCTGGAAAGCAAAACTGCTTTAACATCCAATCAGGTCTCATTAGTAGATAAAGATGTTCTTTTACCTGCGTAGCAACATTTTTAAACATAGACATTTCATAGGGCGATTTCCATAGACCCATGAGTTTGAGGCGTTGTGAATACGAAAATATTTGTTTATGTAGTAGGAGGAGTCCTAGAAGCATTTCTAGACTCTGTGATGGAGTGGTACGCATTACACTTGAAATTGCAACGGTCGCCATTCTCTGTAGACTAGTGAGTTCTTCTTTACTGTATCATTACGGGTTCTACTCCACCAGGCAATGACCCCATAAGATACCATTGGAGTAATCACTCAGTGCATATCCAGTGCAACATTTTTGGCGTTAGACCCCAGTTAATTCCTACGGCACGTCTGCAAGCCCAGAACACTTTTGGCCCTGCTCGTGCACTATTGGAGCATGTAAGCTCCATGTCAAGGTAACTCCTTGATACTTCCTCGTTGGAATATGCAAGTGGTGTTCCAAAGAATTTTTAGCAAATGCGTATCTCGCAGCCTTTTCGGGGTAAACAGGACTAGGCTAGTTTTGCTGGAGTTAACCGACAGATTAACCTTTCTGCACCAGTTTTCAATCTTTTTAGGGCAGTGCTCATGATATCCGTTATAGTATTCTGGAAATACCTCTTATGACCATTGTTGTCATCAGCATAACCTAGACAGTACTGGCCCAGAAAGTGAGTGCTGTTTAGGAGCTCGTCAACAACTAGGCTCCATAATAATTGTGACAACACACCTCCCTGTGGACAGCTTTTACAGTGAGTGTGTCTCCCAGCTCGAGCCATACTTGTCTCAAGCATATATTTTATCCAGGTGCAAACCAATGGGTTAACTTTTCGTTTGATAAGAGATTACATCCGTTGGAACTCTATCAAAGGCCCTCGCAATATCTAGAAAGGCTGCCAAAGCAATTTCTTTTCCATTAACCCCTCTATCAAGGACCGTAACAAGATCGCATAGGGAAGTCTCTGTAGATTTCCCAGGCTGATAGGCGTGTTGAAATCTTGATAGGGGTTCAATTTTTAGAACCTCGTCTCTAATGTATCTCTCAATCAATTTCTCCAAATTCTTAAGAAGAAATGACGTTAGGCTAATAAGTCTGAAGTCTTTAGCTTCATTGTTTCATTTCTCGCACCACCTACTCGTAGCTCTACGTAACGATATGCACCTGTCTTACGTTTTCACAGATCTGTGTGGCTCAAGTATAATGCAACACCCTTAATTAATGAGCGCACTCACTGAGCATCTTCCCATGGGTGCCCATGAATTAATGGGTTTGTACAGGATATTGCTTTTTCAGGTCTCTGGTAAAAATTCAATAGCACCCTCTCAGGTGCACCCATAAATCAAAAACAGATACATGTCTTTTCTATGTATTCCCGTAGATACGCCCATGAATTAAAAAGGATATATTGCTTTTTTCAGGCCTAAGGAGCGTAATGAATTATGTGGCCCATGAATTAAAAAAAAAAAAAAATATATATATATATATATATATATATATATATATATATATATATATATATATATATATATATATATATATATATATATATATATATATATATATATATATATATATATATATATATATATATATATATATATATATATATATATATATACGTATTTGCTTTCTTACGGGTAGGTGGGCTTAAGCCGGTACGCAGGTGCACCCCTGTGAATTAAAAGGTGATTTTTTTTCAAGACTAGGGTGGCATATGCTCTCTTATCTCCCTTGGTGAATGTTTCCATTGATAAAAACATTTGCTTTATATCCTCTGAGGGAAATTTAAAATACCAAACCTTCCCCTCGTGTGTACACTTATGCATAGGGTCTTCAGAAAGGTGGTTCTGTATCTTTCACTTCAATAACCAATATTTAATTTCGATTGGACTATCAGGTCAAAGGATATAGGTTTTTTTATGGAAATTGTTTAAATTTTATTTTTACTACGAAAGAGGGTATAAAAATTACGTACACAGTTTTTGTAATTCAAAGTTGAATTGTGAGACTTTAAATTAAAAAAGCATTCTCAGTGGCATATAATAAATTATCAGAAAGCATAAAATAACCCCAATATTAATCGATCGGATAGTTAGATCAAACGATACGGATAATGTACGTATAATGTGTACAAATTACATGTATTTGAAAAAAAAAATTCTTATGAATCCCCATACTGTTCCAACTTAAAGCTTTCATAAAGCAGAGACAAATAGCGTACAATAAAGAAATACTTTTTGGGGAAACAAATTTGTAGCGTTTTTTGGAATTGAGGTTAGGATTTAAATTGAATGTCTGAAACTTAAAAAAAGGCACTCCCGAATCAGGTGCTTTGCGTAAGAAAAGCAAAACTCGCACTTCTCTAAAAAAACAGGTTTAAATTTTTTTTTTTTTTTTACCCCTTCCCACTATGTAAAATTGGTAATTTTTAATCAACGTCGTACTAGAGGGCTATTGACGACGGTCTGTGATCGATCCCTTAAGGATAAGATCCGAGGACAACACCTCGTAATTTTGAATCACGGTCAGATAACGAAGCAACACCTGAGCTGGCACCCCACTCTCCAAACTTCCACACCAACTAACGTGAGGACTTTTGGCCACGACAGATTTAAGGTGCACCAGCCGCCTCTACACCATACGCTTACAAACATACATGCCAGGACCCAGTTTCGAACCAGGAACCTTCTGGAACTAGAGGCTCTAACAACATAACCACTTTACCGGTTGGTCGGCCCCATTATGTAAGCACTTGCGAGGTCCCTGCAGACTAGTGTTTTTACAACTTAGAATTTTTTTTCACACACTTAGGGCTGTTGTAGCCCAGTTATAAGAATAACGGATTAGCAACCTGAGGGTTGCGAGTTCGAAACTAGGTCCAACCAAAGACCGTCGTATATACGGGGGGAAGTGTGCACGTTAAATGTGTTGTGGAAACAAACGTCCTCACGATGGTGTGGTGTGGAAGCTCGGAGAGTGGGGTGCCAGCTCAGGTGTTGTCTCGTCATCTGACCGTGGTTCCAATAACGTGGTCCACAGACCTTTCTATTCGGAATTGGTTCCGCGCAACATTAATTAACTACCTATCCAACACACACATATTAGTAATTTGCTTAGATATTTGTAGTATAAATGCACATAAAGAAGGTTCATAATTTAACTTTAAGTAACTTTACTTAAATATTAACCAAAAGTTTAACTTCTGCACTGATGATTTTTGATAGTACATGATCTTTAGAGATGGTAGGTATTTTAATCGTCACAATGCAGCAATACAACGGGTATTGGAAAGATCGAGTTTCGAACTCGCAAAGCTCGAGTTGCTAATTCGCTACTCTTCCAACCAGGCTACAACGGCCCTGATACTTTTATAGGTAATAATAATAAAAAAGAACACAAAATGTTGAAAAAATTTGAAGTGTATACTTAGAAACTGAACTAAAAACTAAAGTGTATAATTAAAACAAATTTTTTCTCAATATGCTTTGGCAATTTTTTGATTTTATTTCTTAAATATTTCAAATGTAATTTCGCCAGAAACTTCGTTAATTCAATGTTTCGGAAAGATTAACCTTCGATTTTTTTTCTGTTGAAATTATAAGATAAGCTCTTTTTACCATTGTACAACAGATAACATAACAAGATCGCAAATATAATAAACGTAAAGAAATAGATGGGTATAAAAATATTCTTCCACATCACATTTTATTGTGTTGGATATTCAGCTTTTCTGTTTGTTTTGGGATGCAAATGATATAAAATAGTGTTTACTTAAATGTTTTTTTGTAACTTAAATTTAAAATGTTAAAAATAATTTGGTCAATTACCTATCCATACAAACGTTTACGTGTAACCAAATTTTTACTAAAAAAAAGCAAGTGAATATTTTGATGAAATGGATTAAAATATTATGGCCTTTATGTCATTTTGATGTGGCAGCCAAGTAAAGGCACTTGCAAAACAATTTAAACCTGTATGTATCAAGTACTTTTTTATCTGTTTTTCGAAATGATTCAATATGGTAGACGCTTCATCAAATTGCACTTTTACTGAACTCGATGTTTAGAGACATCCAACTAAATTACGAATGTAATGGAAAATATGAAATAGTTGGTAGAAATTGAATCTCGACTTTTATGATGGAGTCTTAAAGATAAAAGAAACCCTTTTTCAGTAACTTAGTTTATTGGATAAAAACTAATAATACTCATTGCTCTCAAATGTAGCATTGCAAAGAAGTGCGAAATTTCAAGACGTATATTTTTTTTAATCCAAATTGCAAATTTATTCCTCAAGTAAAGCTGCAGTATAAAAATGAATTTTTTTTACTGTTTACATGTAAATTCGAACCTGGTTTTAAAATGAAATGAATTATTTGATAAAAACCTGTTTTTGTCAGTAAAGCAGTGCTTAGCGAAATGTAGTCAACTAGGCAAATATTTCACAATTTGATGGATTTTAATTATTTGATGTTCATATGTTTCTTTTCTATGTTTAAAGAAATTTATACGCATTCCTCTTTTGTGCATAAGTTATGTAATTTTGAGTGCACGATTTTGAAAAATTATTGTACTGTAAACTTATTAAGTGAACAGTTAACTGGATGGCACTTAAATTATTTTGAAATTGTCAGGGAAAAGATTTTTTAATTATGTGAGCAAAAAGTGGCTAAAAATAAACAAATTGCTCTGTTAACAAATGCAAACTTGTATTTCTTCTCAAAGAATTCATGTCATTAAATCTATTGTTTCATACACAAACAAACATGAAAAATATTTAAAAGACATTTTGTGCAAATTACAATACATTTCAATGCGTTTTTGTGATTTTCTTTTCTTTCCAAAAGAGTTTATCACTTAAGAATTAAGCTTTAATGATTATTATTACTAGTTCTAATTTACAGTTGAAATAATTTCTATTAAAAAATTTTGTTTTTCTGGGAAGATATATTTTTCCTTCGCATAACTTTACAAGTTTTCTTGACATTGACCAGGAACGCATTTCAACTTTAATTTCCATTCACTTGTTTATTTGAGGAAATATCCAACCCATCCAACACACTTTTTGCGCCATGAAACCCAACCATCCATTTCTTCCCGCGCGCGCGCGGTCATCAACCCAGCCTCGATTTATAGACAGAGAATCTTAAAAAGGCGGGAAACGAGAGGGAAAATGCGTCTTCCTTCCATAAAAAAGGATTGCCTTTATTGGCAGTTTATGGCAAAGGCAAAATGGATCAAAATACTACATAGTCGCCAAAAACGCTGTTCTTTCTACGTCAAACCTTCAGGCATGCGCAGTATCAAGAGCCAGACAGTGCAGAGTAAGGAGTTCTTACTCCGTTGAGACGTTCGTTACGTACTTGCGTCTTCCGCCAGTAATGAACCGTCCATTTGGGTATATGCCTAGTCTGGCTCTTAAGAGCTAGCAAACTGCGCAAGCGCACACTTGGAAATGAACTCCAATGGCGACTGTTTTGTGATTTGAATCTGCCATAAATTGCCAAAAATAGTAGTCTTTTCTGTTAGGAAGAAGAGTTTAAGTTTGTGATAGGGGGTATGGGAGGTATAAGAAAGATAAAACTTTTCATCCGTTTCCCGCCTTTTCAAAATCTTGTTTTCATTTCGTACTCGCGACTCAATTGTGGTTTGAGATGCAAACGCATAAAACAACAAACGAATTGAATAATTAAACTAAAGAGGAAAATGTATTCCACCATTAAAAGTAGTTTTGTTTGTGGTAAGAGAAGGGGTCTCGATATATCCCCTTTTTTTTTTTCACGGAAAGAATAGGAACTTCGAAAGTTTTTAACTTGATTCGATATTTGAATTTTTGCAAACGAAAATGAATACGCTCGGATATTTTCTTTAGGAGTGTTGACAAATTGATCATCAAAATACTAATAAATTCATTTCTAGAGAATAATTTCATGTCAAAAATTTCATAATCGATCTGCTTCAATAGTCACGTTGTGAAATTTAAAACAAAAAATTAAAACTGCACAAAATTTGTTTAAAAAATTAATTTTTGTTGAAAATTCTTAAACTATAGAACGTTTAGACAACTTATTTTTTCTTTTCCTACAAAAACTCGCCAATTAACTCTGATTATTCAAGAGTTCTTTAAATTTATGAACATAAAGGTTTCAGTATTCCTGTGTTCACTGCTATAGCAGTGAACACAGAAATACTGAATACCTATAGGAACATTTGTGAAAAAAATCACTAAATTTTTTAATAATCTCATAGCAACCAACAATCTTGGAACTCCATTATAACATTGCATTTCTTGTGTACACAATGTTTAAGTGTAGGAATATTTAAGGATAGTTGGAACGAACTTAACTTCTATTATAATTATCTCTACTATATTATACAAGGAAGTAGGTCACGGTGTTAGCCTCTAGATCGGAAGGTTCCTGGTTCGAATCCGGGTCATGGATGTTTGTAAGCGTATGGTGTAGAGGCGGCTGGTGCACCTTAAATCTGTTGTGGCCGAAAGTCCTTACGTTGCGTTGGTGTGGAAGTTTGGAGAGTGGGTGTCAGCTCAGATATTGCCTTGTCATCTGACAGTGGTTCAAAATAACGAATGGCTTAGGCTGAGACGGTGGTAACTAGTTGAATATCTTTAATATTATTAAAGGAAGTGTTTGTTTGTTTTCTGCCCGCAAATTCCTGACGAATCTATGCCACTTACAGTAATGTAATTTGGCACACAGGTAGTCCAATTTTTTTTGCAATTTTTGAGTCCCGGTGAATTTTAAAATTTAATCTAGAACATTTTAAAATGAATAAAATGTAAAAATTAATCATTATTGAATGCAGCATGAATGAAATCATTTTGCTCGGAGGAATGATTTTCCAGCAGACGATAAAAAACAAAAACTTTTAATTGGAGTTATTTAGTTCCTTTTTTCTATCTCCTAGACCGTTAAATATATAGTAAAAATTTCAACGGATTTAACATCTGCGGAAAATTTCACATTAGATCAATAACTAAAAATATGATTTTCTTTAAATAAATAAAAATTGTTTTAACTGAATATTTCTTATATTTTCGCAAGAGATTGTGACGGCACGTCAAACTTCGCGTTCAAGTAATAAACAGATAACATTTCCTACCCTCTTACAATTTCAGCAAAAAATTTATAAAAAAAAAATTCATTTTGGCTGGAAATGTTTTGTTTATTTTTGTAAAATCGGGATCGTTGAAGATAGTTTGAAAATTCCAACGGATTCGAAATCTGCTGATAACTTTAAACTAGAAAATTTACCTTGTATTTCATTTTCTTTTAATAGATAATTTTTCAAAATATATTTTTCTATTTTCGCAAGAGATTCTGACGTCACGCCGATTGAATCTCTTCGCAATTGGAATTTGGCCGAATTTGACAATGACGAGGCATAATTCATAATTTGGTTTGCGAAGCAAACCACCACGAGCAACGCCATGATGGCCGTTATCGAATTTGGTCGCATTTGAAAATGACGTGGCCATCACGGTATTGCCCATTGTGTTGGTTTGCTTAGAAAACCAAACCAATATATTCCGCGCAACAAACTATTATATTCATAGTTTGGTTTGCGAAGCAAATCAAATGGGAATTCATTACAATAGGCTATGAATTTTTATTTGGTTTGCGAAGCAAACCAACACCACGAGCAACGCCATGATGGCTGTTATCGAATATGCTACGAATTCCCATTTGGTTTGCTTCGCAAATCAAATGGGAATTCGTAGCAATCACCGGGGGTTAGCGAGCAGTAGTTACACATGACCTCACGAAAACAACTGTCACGGGCAATGCCGTGCTTTTTTAATAAAATGCTGTTTTTAAAATCTTAATGTTTGAGAAACACAAACTTTTTACAATCTCTGTTCGTCGTCGTCTCGTAAGAAAGATCGTCTGTATAATCTTTTGCATCACAACAGCTAATCAGGGCCGGATTTAAGAGTATGCCGCCTATAGGCTAAAATCCATTTGCCGCCCCCTCTATAGTTCATATTTGCTTAAATACATTTGTTTTATACTACAAAAGGATAGAGTTCATTCATGTTTTCATCTTTTTTAAACATAAAGTTCATTTATTTTAGATAAAACTACAATTTTAATGGTTTACATAATAAATTATATAATCAAATTAGTTATCTACTTCGGTTTTTTTACTTGCTTCTTTTAAGATTCGTTAAAAAATGAAATGGGTTTCGAACTTAATTAATTCATTTGTTCTTGGAGATCAGAGATCACTATTTTAAACATATTTTTATATTTTAATACTAATGACTATCTTTTGCGTAATTGAAGAGCTGTATTCAATTTGAATTAAGTTATCCTACACGGAAATGTAATTACACAAAATGTAGTTAATTAATGGTTTATTTGTTGAAAAATATACAAATTTCTCTAAAACAACTCACCCCACGTAATTACATATCTTATAATTGAAGATTAATCTTCATGTTCAAATTTACATATCTTTCTTACGAGATTCCTTAATGGCAAACTCGTTAATAATGTCCTCATATGAAAGTGTTTTTGTTGTATTTGCCTCAATACAAAGTAATGAAAGTGAGTTTAACCGTATTTCAGAAATACTAGTTCGCAGATTGTAGCAGGTATGCACAAACTTATCCTTGCAGCAATGTCCAAATTGGGGTAAACATCTTGTAAGGAATTACACCTCAGAAATTTCGAAATTCCTTCCAACGATTTATCAGATGGGTGATTATTACCCACAGCACAGTGATTTTTAAAGTGGATGCACTCTTCAGTGAAATCCGAATCCAAGTCATTTGTGTAGACGTGGTAAAGGTTGGTGGCCTTTTTTCTCAGTTCCTCTTCCATATCTGTATTGTTATCACACAACTGAGTTAAGAAGTAGAATCGGTCTTGAAACTCGTCATAGGCCATTTTTCTTTTCTTGAATTCACAAAGAAAAGAGTCTACAATTGGTAAAAACGTATTTATTTTAAGGTCATCCCTGCTAGTAAAGTTAACTTCTCCACTTCGGTCTTCGTCAGGCCAAACTTTTCTTTTTGGCTGTCTTTTATTATCTTTTTCATAAAATGTAGTTTTGGTTATATACATGGCCAATTCCTCATAGTAATCAAAGTTGTTTCTCTGTTCCGTAAAATATTCTTCAAGAGAGCCATAGAAATCTCTGACCAACAAAACATCCACAGTTCCACTTTGCATGGCTTTGCTAACTTAATCGATTCTGTGAAGTACTGTGCTCCAGAAACACACCATAAACGCAGTCCCAAACGTTCTAATCTTCGAAATATTCCTCGGGATTCACATCTAGTCGTTGCTTTTTCTGTTGTGTCATTTGAAATTCCTGTCACATCAATGTACACTTCTTCCCAAGACTCTCGTAAACTTTGGCACGCGTCATCTCTTGTTTTGGTCAAAGCCATTTTTTTGCTATTAGATCTCTAGTAGCATCATTTAAGATCCACAAAGCTGGATCCTTATTTAAGGAAATTGCTAATGTTGGCTCGTTATTTTCTGTTAAAGATTGACTTTTAACATCAAATCTATCGGGTACAATCTGATTGTGAGAACTTACTTGTATTTCAGTAGGTTCTGATAACAACATGGCTGTTTTAGAACAACTCGTTCCAGAGAAAGCATTGTCGTCCCCAACAGAACCATCACAAACAGCTCGAGCACTTTCATGTTCCCCTTTATCTTCTTTATCGTTCTTTTCTTCCACTGGCAAACTATTAGTTTTAAAAAACGTATATAGTTTTTTTGTTTGTTTCAGAACACGTTCTTGTTCTTGAAGTTTCAGTTTTGTTCGTTTTTTGTATTCAGCGCCACTGAGTCTCTACCTACCTTCATTCATAGTAGCTAGTAGGGAGTAGCCTACTTGTTAAAAACTTTACGTTATGTATTGGAATACTCTTAACTATAAAGCAAAATCGTAACAAACAACACGAACACGCCTTGCTCAACACAATCATCAACGATCCCGTTGTGCACACCGATAGACGAATGACAGCGTCAGACTCAGACAGACTAGACTGACACTACACTACTGACAGCGGAGCCACTGGGCCTTCCACCAACAGTGTTGTCCGATCGAATCGCTGCGCTTGTGCCAATATTATCAAACCAAATTAGATTGCACTACAAGAAAGTTATAATACAAGATTACGTGCTGTGAATTTATATTTTGTTATAGTTTTAGAAAGTAGGCTATGTAGAAGGACTAAATCATATTTTTAACGTCTGAAATACTTCATTTTAACGTTTGAATAAATTGCCAAACTGCCGCCCCTGAAAATTTTGCCGCTCTAGGCTGCAGCCTACTTAGCCTATTTAGAAATACGGCACTGCAGCTAATTGGACCATAATAGGCTAAAATGGATTGTCAACTACTATGAACATCCATGCCTATTACGGGACCTGATCTGAACACAGCCTGTTGAACTGAAGGCCAGAGCTTGGCTACCAGTTTGTTCTTCTTGTCCATT
Source organism: Metellina segmentata (assembly GCA_947359465.1). Classification (NCBI taxonomy): domain Eukaryota; kingdom Metazoa; phylum Arthropoda; class Arachnida; order Araneae; family Tetragnathidae; genus Metellina; species Metellina segmentata. The sequence continues at coordinate 103,430,263 of OX375883.1, forward strand.
AAACTTCATTTGACCACATTAAACAGGCACGTGAATTTAAATCAGCTGATTTCAATCAAGTGATAAGTGATCAAGTTTCCTTCCTATATTGTGTTTGATAATATTGAAAATGAAATAACTATGATCAAAATGCATGTTATTTTTTCAAATGTTAAGAATTTGCTCGTCACACAAAAAATTATTCTGAAAATCGACAAATAGGTGAAGAAGCTCAATATATACTCACTCAAATTGTAACTTGCATTCATTTAATGTTATTTGGTATTGTAATCTGTTCATAAAAAATAAAGACACTTAGTCACAACGAAAAGGTTTTCTGGCAGTATTACAAAAGCCATTCCAATTTTGCACAAACATTTTTTTCGACAATGTTAATGTTTTCATTATGTTTTGAATATATTCTCTCTCTCTCTCTCTCTCTCTCTCTCTGGTAATTTTAATTTTAATTTTATGCACTGATCCTTTGGAATTCCATTGCACTACTAGCTTAATCATTCTGCATTCATGGAATGGATTGGATTGAATGAACTTCTTGGATTTTCATCCCTCTTCCTGTTGACGTTCCCTCTAATTCTTCAAGGGGTTATTATATACTTGGATATTTAAAAAAAAAAATATATATACACTTTGGTAAAATATTTAACAAGTATTAAATATATTTAGGTTTTATTTCTATTACCATGTATAAAGCAAATAGACGAAAGAACGAACACCTCAAACGTCGTGCTCGCACAAAAGAGGACGGAGCTAAACTAAATAATGTGAGCGGCACGAAGCCTCAACTTTAAGGCGTTCCTTCCGAGCCCGTTGACGCTCAGCATCGGATTCCAGAACTTTTATCTTGGATTCTCTATCTCTTCATCTCTCTTTCTATAGACACTTCTATAATTTTTGTTGTGTTTAATTTAGGGGGGGGGGACATTTTGAAATTTTTTCGAAATTTCCACACTTTGAAGTCTAAAATCTAAACAAGTATTAAATATTAAAATTTTGTTTCTATTATTATTTATAAAATGCAAAGAGACGTAGCAAAGGACACCTCAAACAAACAAAGTAGGCCAGAATTAGACTAAATTAATGTGAGCGGCAGTGCGCATTTTCGTGAACTTCACGCAGTGCATAATCGGATGACGTCAGCGCAAGATTAATGAACATTTACAACATTCTTTGTTTAATGCTCCTTTGAACGTGATCTCTTTCATTTTTTTCTTCTCCTTTCAAGTTATCAAATTTTTCGCATTTACGCTTTTATGTGAATTTAAAAAATAAAGCGTGGTATACCGGTTACGAAAGGAAGACATATCCAACGTCAAAAGCCAATTCACTCATCTGATGATTGAGTATGTTGATAAAATAGAGTATGGATTGAAGTGAACATTTATTGGATTAATTGTGATGAAAAACTGCAATGATGAATTTTTTATTGCAAGTTCAAAATTCCACTGGACTGGCATGTTCTGGGGATGCTATAACACTTGTTCTATGCTGTTCATAGAGAAAACTTCACTTACTTATGTTATGTATAAGCCCTTTTTGGTGTGCAAAGGAGTATACGAAATACTTGTCAATGCTCAGAGAATTTCAAAACTAAGCATTTTTGATTGAAAGTTTTTGTGTTTCGTCTCATTTTATATTTTGTCATATTTTTGATCACAAATAACAATATTTTCAAATAGCGTTATTTTTACAAGCTAAATAATTATGAAAAGTAAGAATTTTTTTTATGATTCCTTTAATTTTATTTTTTATTACTGACTTGATTTTTTCTGAATTAGTAAATTTGAACAAATTAATTATTTTGTGTGAAAAGAACTAAAGAGATGTCATACATGTTATATTCATGTATCAATACATGCATGAACAATTCTGAAATGTGTATGATGTGAAATATTTTACACAATAGGGGGCTCCGCCCCCGGCTCGCCAATCTCCGGTGATTGCTACGCAATCCCATTTGATTTGCCTCGCAAACCAACGCCCCTTTTGCAAGCGTCTTTCTGGGCCATGACGTCACAAAACCAGATAAAACGATCTAACGTTTCATCTCCGCGATAAAAAATGTGTACACGATGGCGAAATTATACTTTTCATCGCATCGAATTTATTTCTGAACCAACTGTAAAAATAATTATGCCATAGGAAAGAGCGTATTCTAAACTATCATGTGGTATTTTGAAATTTTAAAACTAATAGTATTAAGCTATAGATATGACAGTTTTAATTTGTATCGGAAATTACTATCTAAAAATTCCGAAATTTGTATGACCAACTTTTAATTGCATCGAATTTATTTATTAACCAATTTAAAAAATAACTGTACCACAAGAAAGAGTAAATTCTAAGGTTTCCAGTGATGTTTTCAAATTTAAAAACTGATAGTAATAAGCTATAGATATGGCAGTTTTAACGAAAGTGTCCTGATTTTCAAGAAAGTATTAACAGGAACCAAATTAAAATTTCTAAAAAAACTCGGTGATGTGTAAAAGTTTGCGTTTAGAGGTATTCTAAAAAAAATTCAAGGCTGAAGACTGAACATTTGTACCGTGTTTCGCTCACTCACAAGAATTTTGCTTTTTTTCGACTTTGACAGTTAATCCACCCTAAACTACGTAATAGCCGCATAAGAAAAAAAATTATTCTCCATCTAGTTCCCTGTACAATTTTGAACAAACCTTATCAATTTAGCAATTTTCTGATGCGTACTTTCTGGGGAAACCATCTGAGAATTGAGCATAAAAAGCGAGTTTTCATTCCTGCGGCAGAAACTTCTTTTTAATATACAGAAGAATAAAAATTATGAGTGGTGTCTGTGATCCAACAAACTTATTTATCTAAGTTCAAAATTTTCACGTCACTGGTTATGGGTTACAATCAAAGTAACTGGCTTAGAACCAGATGAAACAATTTACGCGGTTCCATTATGTGATTTACTATGCTAAATTCTGTTGCATTTTAATCTTTAAAAAATGTGTCCAATTATATTTCCTATTACAATAATGTTATAGATAATATATACTATTAATGTTTAACATAAAAATCACAAAACTACCTAGAAACTAAACTGATTTCATTACCTAAGGTCCAAGAAATTTAGACTTGTACAGGCAAGGAATTAATTTTAAAACCATAAAATTCGATTATTTTAATTTAAAAAAATCATGCTTTTTTCATACCAATATGGAATGATAAATTTGCAATAAGACATAAAACTTTGAAATTTCAACAGGTGTCTGTAAAGTTCGTTCTATTTATTGTTACACTTACTCGTACTTGGTACTCTCAGATTTTTTTTCAGAACTAATCTTTTGTACACATAAAACTATAGGTATTGTCTTCTGTTTTGTGAATTCATTAACGATAAAGTTATTTTCTAATAAAAACGTGTAATTTATAACAAACTAGCCACTGCGTGATGTAAGGTATTAAGGTGATGTAAGGCAGCCGTGAAACAAACACTTCCTTTTATAATAGATTTAAAATTTGGACAATTTTGCATAAAATTTAAAAAAAGTCCAGATTTTAAAATTGTTTTGTTATCTTTCAAACTCTAAAGTTTTCATCATTAGGTTTCTACTTTTTAAATTTACCCAAATATTTAAAAAAGTATTTTATATCGAATACAATATTTAAACAAGTTACAAAAAATGCATGACAAAGTCCTTACAGTTACACAACTTGAAATTTTAAGTTAATGGTAATTTAGGTGTTACAATTAACAAACTAGGATCAGGGGCAGTAGAGTAGTGTGCAAAAGCAGCCTCATTAATTACAAATCTTGTTAAGATGGAAAATATAACACAAATTTATTTTATTTCTTCAAAATGTTTTGCAATGTAAAAAATTTAGTGACAATATTTAGTTGATCATAGAAGCCCTCTTGTTTATTTTGATAGTCATGAGGCTATTTAGAAAGTTTCCTGTTTATGTATGCCTTTCCAAAGCTATTTATATATTATTTGTTCTGCTGAAATACAAAGAACTTCTACATTATTTTTATTGTTAAATGTTTTTATATAAAGTAAGTAGAGCCAATAGGCTTAACAGCAACAGTGGTGAAATTTCTTCAAAGTTGAAGATAAATTTTAAATCAGATATAAAATAAATGATGCATACATCTTGGATGAAGCATTTCATTATAGAAGTTTCTTTTTCATACATTACCAGAGCCTGCATTTGATAGTTATAGACACTGCAGTTTTCATTTAACTATCCTCTTGCAAAATTCATATACATGAATGTTTTGTACAGAATATTTGATTAAGTTAAAGGTAAGTTACCTCTATCATGTGGCTGAACATAACAAAATCCACCATTTTAATGGATAAAATCAGTATGCATTCAAAATAAAAAGAGCAATATCCAGAAACAAAATTTATAAAGCACAAATTTATTTTTATTTCACAGCAAAAAGTTATTTCTTTAGATAACACAAACAAATCCACTATTTACAGACGTATAAACACAAGAGAACACGCATTACACACAATATAAAAGATCATTAATACTTTAAATGGTAAATGGAGGCAAATTACCAAAAATCTCTTTTTTACCAACCAGAGGAGAGAGCATATTCTATGAGCAACAGGAAAAACCCTAGCTCAATCTGACTCTCGATAACATAAAATATGCACTATGAATCAGAATCGAAACAATATAAATACAATACGAGTAAATGGGTACAAATATTGTTATCTACCTAGGTTTATATCCTGAGCTATACTGTTATCACCTGCTATTGTTGAGATTCAGCAGGTAAAAAAATTTGCTCAAAAGAATACGTAACAGTTCATAAATTAAAAAAAAGCCATGTTATTTAAAAAATTTTTTTAACAACCAAAAAGTAAATTCTATTGAATAGCATGCAATAAAATGCTCACTCAACAAAATTTACCATTTGATTTAAGTGCAAAAAAAAAAAAAACATGTTTAAAGATCAAAATAGAAAATTTAGCATTTTAATAAAAGTGGATGCACATTTTGTTCTCACAGATTTTTATATTATGAAGATTGTTTAGCCGACCAACCGGTATAGTGGTTAAGGTGTATGTTAGCCTCTAGATCGAAAGGTTCCTGGTTCGAATCTGGATGTTTGTAAGCATATGGTGTAGAGGCGGCTGGTGCACATTAAATCTGTCGTGGTCGAAAGTCCATACGTTGGGTTGGTGTGGAAGTTTGGAGAGTGGGGTATCATTCCAGATGTTGCTTTGTCATCTGATCATGGTTCAAAATTACGTGGCGATACACTGAATGGCTTAGACTGGGACGGTGGTAACTAGTTGAAAATCCTGAAGATTGTTGGGATAAAACTTATGATAAAAGGTGATCCCACTCTTGGTAATTTATGTTGAGGTTTTTCTGCAATACAAGCATCAATATAAATAGAAATTCTCCATCATTGTAAAACTGGCTCAAGGGAAATGTTATGCTGAAAATACACTCGTGCAGAAAACATGGATTACGAATCATAAATGTGATATACAAGAGCATAAATATAGGTAGTCAAACCTTGTTAAGACAAACTTCATGGGACAGAAAAAATAATTTGTATTAGCCGTAGTTAGTGTATTTACATTACTTAGGTACTGTACAATTCTTGGCTCACAGATTAAATTGTATTCATCACAAACATTATACAAGTGAATGTCGATTATTGATTACACAATTGAGCAGATGAATTTTAACTTTTAAAACAAAAGCAGAGCTATTTCTAAGCCAGCAGTAGCTTCTTTTTTGGCAAGCTTATTTCTTATCTATAGAATCTTTAGTTGTATTCTTTCTTTTCCACTCTCTTTCACAAATAAATCTACAATTTGGAGTCACTCAATGCTTCTGATAATTGAAAAGAATCCATTTGCATGTGCACACACACTAAGTTTTGAAAATTTATTCATTGATTAGAACAACCAGCTTTCTGAGTAAATATTAGAATACACTTTTGGATGAGGATTAGAATTTAGATTGTATTAAGTGAGTTAGTCTTGACCATACAATAAGAAAGCAATCGTATACTAATATGCGTGTGTAAAGAGAAAAATCATCAGTATTGTACCTAAATAGGTTAGTTAGGACAGTTAAGAAATAAGAACAGTCAAGGTATAAATTCAAGTGTATCAATAGTTTTAAATGAAAGCAGATACAAAAATAGATACTTACCTAAATTTTAGTTCATATTTTCCAGGTACATCCACATTAACAAACAGGGCCAAAGGGTAGTGTTCTGAAGCTGAGCGTGTAGAAAATATGCATTACCAACGATAAACACAATATGCAAGAGCAGATAAAACAGTTATAATAACAGCACTGCATGCCATTTGCATTTAGTATAACAATATGAATTACCAGAAAAATGTTACAAATGCTGTCACTTACCTAGATATTCCTTAAATGTGTCTCTTAAGCCTTACGGTCGTTAGCTCATACATTTGCCACATAAACCAATCTAATCAACAATCCAGACCAAAATAGCAATAGAATAAGCATTTGACAAGAAGAGAGCGTTCATCATAAGGTTGTTCTGTTTTAAGATGGAAGTAGGAAAAATAGCTAAAGCGAATTGATCTTTATGCATTTCAAAAAGCAATATGAACTATCATCAAAAGAATAATGCATATAAATAGAAGCAAATGATTTAATATCTTTAGTTACCAACCTCGAAGTCTGGGTAGTATTCCAGATCAAGCAGACTCAACAGAATGTACCATTTGGAAAACTAGTAGGAAATAGAAATATATGAAAATAGTAAAGAAAACAGATGCAAACATGGTTACTTACCTGAATCTAATCCTTGCTTACAATTTATCTCCATCTGGATAGCGAAGTTGAATCAATAGATCGAATACGAACGAACACATTCTGCGAGAAAAATGAAAACCATTTTGCCAAAATAAAAATGCGGTACGCGCCACTACTACAAGGGTTGCTTATTTAATTGGCGACAGAACTTGAATATCGAAAAAATTAGTGATATCGCCAAAATCTACTGCCATGTCACGTGGACCAATCAGATCATCAGGGTTCATTACTGGCGGCAGATGAAAGTTTCGTACTTGACACCCAAGACGGCGAAATCTATAGCAACCTCCGAAATTCTCTAGTAAAGCTTTGGTTTCCTATGAAAGTGGAGCCGTTATCTAACAGCCGTGATACGTCATGATTCCGCGGGCATAACTAGACGGCCGTCTAAACAAAAATCCCGACGTGTCAACTTAGACGGACAGAATACGTTGGAGAATGGGCAACACAGACGGCTGTCGTGGTTTGTTTTATTCGAGAAACAAAACAAAGTGGTTTTTTTATTCTCTAGTTTAAAGATTCTAACTTCGGGATCGTTGAAGGTAGAGTGAAAATTTCAACAGATTTCAAATCAGCGTAAATTTCTACGCCAGATCGATATCAAAAACAGTTTTATTATTCAATTATTTACCATTTGATTATTTAATTATTTTTTAAATAATTATTTATTTATTTAAAGAAAATCACATTTAAGGTATCGATTTGGTGTCAAATTTTCCGCAGCTTTCAAATCCGTTGAAATTTTCATTCTGTGTTTAACGATCCCGATTTTACAAAACCGAATTGATCAATGGCAGTCAAAAATGTTTATTTATTTCGCTCCTCTCCGTTCGAATCTAATCTATCGAGCGGGTGCGAAATGCAGCGCCCGAGGCGGGTAATTAGTGTGTGTTCATGGTAATTTTTTTTGGCGAGTTATCACTATTTGCAACTATTACATTTCATTAGTTATCGCTTTTTTGGCAAATACTTTGGCGCAATTTTGGCTTTGGCTTCTTTGAGACGTTTTCTCATGGAAGTCATTAGTGAGTCATATTTTCCCCATCTTTCGAAATACGAAGAATTGCTGGGGAGTGGAGACGCCATCGGGGTGGTGTTTCATCATTTTTTTTTTTTTTTTTTGTAGAATGGTGTGGGTTCATGTGTTAAAAAGGAAAAACTGTGCATATACCATTTTTTTTTAAATTGTTGAGTGGACACCTGATTGAGCAAAATACAAAACCCACTTTGCTCAGAATAAATGCTGACAAAACTGGCTTAATTTTGATTGTTAGGTGTCCAAAAACTTTCTTGTTTTAAAATTGCAATTCCTTTTTTTTTTATTTCAAAGATAAATTAAATGAAGCCGCAGGGATGTGCCAACGTTTTGAATAGAGGGGGGGGGCGAGCATAGGCGTAAATAAAATGTTGAATGGGGAGGGGTTTTCTCCCGAAAAGTACCCCTGTAAAAAGTGGGGAGAATAAATTAATTATATTAATATTGATTAATTATTAATAATAAAAAATAAACAATTAATTAATTTATATAAAAAGATATTTATCAATTAACACTTGATTTTTTTTAATCATATTTTTTTCTTTATACAATATTTACTAAATGACTTTAAGGTGATTTTTAAAACTTACAATACATTTAAATTAGAAATTAAAACGTCGATTTTTTCCTAAACGTTTCGATTTTTCTGAACTTTTTTTTATTTATATTTGATTTGCTTGTGAATCACATGGGTAAAAATTATCTCGATTCTGACTACCGCCTATGAGTGCTCAAAATTTTTTTTAACAGAATATATATTTAAAAATTCGGTTTCAATGAAGCACAGTAGGCAATATTTTAAAAAACCAATGAAATAAGATAAACACTAATTTTAAAAAGTTAAAAACTAATAACAATAGTTAAAATATAAAATGTATTTGAAAATTTGGTTTTAAAAAAACACAATTAACAATAATAAAAAATTCCATTTTTAATCGAAACATTTTCCTCTGACCTTTTACTCTGCATAATCTCGTATGAGTTCTTTAAAACACAATTTATTACAAAACTCATTTTCGATAGTTATAGTCAATCTACTTAGTCTATGTAGAGTTATTGTAAATCTGAAATAATTTTTGATGATTTTTAATTTGGAAAAACTTTTTTCACCACTTGCAACTTACATAGGCAAAGTTTTAAAATTCTGAGTGCAATATTAATATAAATATGATAGATAATAATAAACCCCTGCAGAAAATTATATTACAAATTCCCCGTTTTTTCGAGAATGGGGAAATGAGCAAATTTTCTATTAATTAAATTTTAAGGCTCATATGTCGGTATTTGGTATTTATTAGTTAATGTCGTACTTGACCAACACAACGGGCTATTGACGACGGTCCGGGATTAATCCCATAAGGAGAAGATCCTAGGACAACACCTCGTAATTTTGAACCACGGTCAGATGACGAAGCAACACCTGAGCTGGCACCCCACTCTCCAAACTTCCACACCAACTCAACGTGAGGACGACAGATTTAAGGTGCACCAGCCGCCAATACGCCATACGCTTACAAACATCCATGCCCGACCCGGATTCGAACTAGGAACCTTCCGATCTAGAGGCTAACACCTTAACCACTATACAGGTTGGTCGGCGGCTCATATATCGGACGAAAGTTTGGAATATAATGGTTCAGGTAGCCAATTTATTAGATTTATAATTGCCTAATATTTATCAAAAATTAGTCGCGATTTTTACTGCTTAGCGACCGCAAATTTTTGTTCATACTACTTTTATGAAAATAAGAATGTTTTTGTTAACTACAACTTGGAATAGGTATTTTTTATTGGAAACCCGTTTTTCAATAATTGAGTATTACTGTTGTTTTAAGTTAGAAATATTTAAGAATCTCTTTATATTAAAAAGAGTTACCACCGCCGTTGTCGTAGGATTGAAAACTGGGTTTTTTCACTCGATTCTCAAGATGGTTTGTCGATTGAGTACAGATCAGAATATTACGAGATTAGCATGGTTTATTCAAAATTGTACAGGGAACAAAATGGAGATGTTTTTTTTTTTACTGATGCGGCTATCAGTTTAGGGTGCATTAAGTGTTAAAGTAAAAAAAAAAAGCGAAATCACTTACGACAGGAGTGTTGGTTTACGAAGCAACAAGTTTTAACAATGCACTGTTCTCACGTTTCCGTCACTTAATTACTTCACAAATTCAAGTGTTCACTTTCAAAACATTAAGCCCGGAACCTTACTCGTCAAGGAAATCCGTAAAACTAAATAATCCATCGGGCAAAAATTCAGAACAGTTCACTTGCAGGCAGTTTCCCGTTTTTACTTCAGACAAAAAAGCCGACAATTTAAAAGACCCAATATTGTAAATTATCAAAATAAACAATGGCAGATTTGTTGCGATTTCCGGAATGCCCTTATCTTCAAACGACATTTCCGTCAGTTGGTCAGGCGCTTCTTGTCCAGTTTGGGACCTAGCGCAATAAAACCCTAACATACAATCCGTCAGTCGGTCATAAAAATAAATCGTTTTTCTCAAGACATGCAATCGGCTGTCCAGAGCAAATGCCAAGTTTGCACTCTCTAGATCTGGGCCTGCATCTATTGACAGGAAATGAAATTAGTCCACATTTTTCAACGGTACTGTTTAATGTAACTTTTGAAGTTAAAATGTTAATAATGTTCCCCGATAGTGTGTGTGTGTGGAGGGGCGAAATATGGCTTTCGCCCCTTCTCCTCAGTGACAGGAGGGACCAAATACCCCCTGCCCCCCTGTTGGCAAGTGCCTGTTTGCCCTCCTCCTTATCTCGGCCTGCATCTATTGACAGGAAATGAAATTAGTCCACATTTTTTCAACGGTACTGTTTAATGTTACTTTTGAAGTTAAAATGTTAATAATGTTCCCTGATATTGTGGGTGTGGAGGGGCGAAATATAGCTTTCGCCCCTCCTCCTCCGTGACAGGAGAGGAGGACCCCCCCCCCTGTTGGCATGTGCCTGAATGAAGGGAAAAACACTACTAAAACCTTTTTTTTGCAAGAAGCAGTGACAGCAGATTTTTTCACGGGTTTGAAAACAGGAATATTTCCAGCCCTCGCAAGATTTTTGACTGATAAGAAAGAAAAATTTTATCAAGTATTTTTCGGACAAATAAAACTGTTTGAACTTTTAAAATTCAAACATAATGGGTGTATCGTTTTCGAAACTATTTTGTATTGCATTGAATTTGAACTATTTAAAATTGTCTTCACATACTTGGAATTGCATTATTTACTGAGATAAAATTAATAAATATGTCGAAAATTCATTTACTGGTGTATTCGCGTTTAGTAGTTACATTTAGAATTGATGAATTAGTACTGACAATTTCAACTGTCGTGTTTCTCAAATTTTGCATAACATTAGCGTTAGCTGGTCATATAACAAATATTTCAAACGTTATTAACTATAATTATTTATAAGTTTTGAGTTTAAACTCAGGAATTTTAGCATAAAATAGGTAAATTTAATGTATTAAAAGTTGGGGTTTTAATATTTCATACACATTTTCCACAAATATAACTAATTACGGAGATAGTAATTTTTCAGACTGAAATGATCAAACCTCCATTGATTGAAAAATGGACTAAGCGGTCGGATAATTAATTTTATTCAAATTGTTTTCGCAAATTCCGAGATTTAATGTCCAGTGTAAAATTCATTTCAATTTCCAATGTATATTTACATAGTATAAATAAATAAATATCTTTATTTTCAGGTGACCTTGAGCGAACAATATTTATTGATAATTTAAATATTTGCCTTTATCATAAAAATAAATTATCTAGTCAACATAAAAAGCACCTATTCTTGACCTAGGAGAGGCAATGGAGTCCTGATCAGATACCAACTCTCTAAAATGAGACATAACAAAATAATTAATGAAAAATTAAATAAAAATGCAATGCATAACCTCGAAGTCGAAAATAAAAGTTATGCATAATCAGGAAATTTAAATGTATTAAACCTGAACCCATAAATTTAACTTGAATCAAGTTACAAATAATAAAATATCGATAACTTTTTAATAATCAAAAACCACTTCTTAATTGTCTCTATAATCTATATTATAAAACTATTATATATATATATAAACCAGTTATCTGTTCTCTATACAAATCTACACCCTTTGACCAATCCACACCAAATTTGCTATACTTGCTCTTTAGACCCCTGCGAATTACATAGGCTACATAATAACCTCCATTATATTTCTCTTGGGCGTGCAGAGAGGCTAAAAACAATTCGAAATCCCCATATTAATAATATTGAGTATTTTAAGATGTCGGATCAAATTTGATACATTCATTCTTTAGAATCCTGCGGGAAACATAGGCTATGTATTAACCCTCGTTCTATTTGTCTTACGACGAGAGGGAGGTAAAAACAATTCGTAATCCAAATAGGTAAGTAGTTACATATTTAAAGTAACGTCGAACTGGAGCAATACAACGGGCTATTGGCGACGATCCAGGATCAATACCGTAGAGGAAGGTAATTGGTAATTTTTAGTTAACGTCGTACTAGAGCAACACAACGGGCTATTGACGACGGTCCGGGATCAGTCCCTTAAGGGAAAGATCCGAGTACAACACCTCGTAATTTTGAACCACGGTCAGATGACGAAGCAACACCTGAGCTGGCACCCCACTCTCCAAACTTCCACGCCAACCCAACGTGAGGACTTTCGGCCACGACAGATTTAAGGTGCACCAGCCGCCTCTACACCATACGCTTACAAACATCCATGCCCGGACCCGGATTCGAACCAGGAACCTTCCGATCTAGAGGCTAACACCTTAACCACTATACCGGTTGCATAATTTTTTGTGTTGAATGTTTTCGGCCGACCAATCGTAAATGATCTACTTTCGAAAGGGCATGCCTACCTTTTCAGAGCCTTTGGTATCATGCGATGCCTCAGTAAGCTTGAGGCGTGAGAAAAACGTTTTGTTAAAAATTTCAGGATGTCGATCGAATGAGCCAATTGAAATTTTATTTTCAATCGCAGACCCCTTCATCGGATTATTTAGTGTGTCGAATTCGAGGCCGGTATCTTTTCCATTCCTGTCTGTCAACGCTTTGAACACATTCTGATAGAGCTGAGTTTTTCTCGAGATAGAAGCCACGACAGAATTAAGGTGCGCCCAAGATATGTTTTCTCCCCATGTCAAGCGATTGTTGACTCTATCCAACACGTCCCATATTCCTGTCAAGCGATTCTTGTCAAACGATTGGCATGAAACTAAACATTTCTTCAAAAGTCATTCTACCTTGAAATGATTTCAGTGGGACTCCACCAGGAAGAATGAATCATGTGAATACCATCATGAACAGAACGTAAACGTATGAAGGTGTTTGGCTGTTCACCTTTGTGAAACCCTCACCGGATTGATAGGATTCATGCGTCTCTACAGATTTAACGTACACCAGTCCCCTACTAGGGGTTGTGAATGACCCCATGCACTCCAATCATCATCCTTGCTTTGAAATGTTGTGTAAAGCTAGCAATAAACATTCTAAGCCTGAATATAAAATCTGAATTGTCTCAATGAGACATTTTCACATAGTTTGAGCTGACCAACCGGATCTAGATCGGAAGGTTCCTGGTTCGAATCCGGGTCCGGGCATGGATGTTAGTAAGTGTATGGTGTAGAGGCGGTTGGTGCACCTTAAATCTGTCGTGGCCGAAAGTCCTCACGTTGGGTTGGTGTGGAAGTTTGGAGAGTGGGATGCCAGCTCAGGTGTTGCTTCGTCATCTGATCGTGGTTCAAAATTACGAGGTGTTGTCCTCGGATCTTTCCTTTAAGGGATTGATCCCGGACCGTCGTCAATAGCCCGTTGTGTTGCTCTAGTACGACGTTAACTTAAAATTACCATTACCATCACATAGTTTGAAAGATGGTAATTTGGTAATTTTAGTTAACGTCGTACTAGAGCAACACAACGGGCTATTGACGACGGTCCGGGATCAGTCCCTTGAGAGAAAGATTCGAGGACAACACCTCGTAATTTTGAACCACGGTCAGATGACGAAGCAACACCTGAGCTGGCACCCCACTCTCCAAACTTCCACGCCATCCCAACGTGAGGACTTTCGGCCACGACAGATTTAAGGTGCACCAGCCGCCTCTACACCATACGCTTACAAACATACATGCCCGTACCCGGATTCGAACCAGGTACCTTCCGAAGAACATTATGTTAACCACTTCAATCGCAGAATCTGAACACCGTCTGTAGGATTAATTGGTTGGATCGGAAATTGAATTCGAGGCCACTGGCTTCATCAAAATGGGTCAGTATTTTTCCCATTGAATTGACACCTACAGATTTAACGTGCACCAACCCCGATGCACTCTCTACTTTTGTTTTCCCCCATGTCAAGCGATTGGTGACTCAGATGGTCCGTGTCCAGATTCATGTCAAGCTTGGCCTTTTATATCCCGTTGGGGAAAAAATAAAACCTTTTTTGACCTTTGATATCCGATCAGAAAAGACAAAAATTTGTCAAAGAATTTTTCTAACTTTTTTGCCCGACGGGCTATAAAAGGTCCAGAAAAAGTTTTCATACCCTTTTATGATTTTGGCTGGTGGCTATACATTAGTTTTCTATAACTTCTGTTTTGCCACAACCCTGTTTCGCGATTTTACCAGGCATGCGTCTATCCTCAAGGGATTTGCTTCGTGAAAGGCGATTGTTCGCTATTCAGCAGTGTAGTATTCGTTATTTCATGATAAAATTTAATATGATTTGAAAATAAGAATCTTTGGAAAACATAGCATGCCTTTTTTATTTGATTTTATTGCTGTATTTAATAAAAAATAGAACATCTTTTGTGCATCATATAAATAGATTACAATTCCTATGCGCTAAGTTCTTGTGTTTAATTAGCGTAGTACAAAGATGTTATTTAGTTATGTTTACACATATATTTGAGTATGTATTTAATTCATTGAACGCGATTAACACTCTATTAAGGACATCCTATTTTATTTTAAAATAAACGGTTTGCAACTACAGATTACTTAGAGGATTTATTCTTTAAAAAAAATCAGTGTCATCGTAGTTGTTAACCTTTACTCACCATGTGCAGATCCCGTGTGAAATATAACAGGACAACTATACAAAATTGGAAATAATTAACTACAGTATTGTTTGAAAAGTGCATGAGTACGAGTACTAAGGAACATAACTAGAGTTTTTATGAAAAACTGCAAATTAGAGCAACCAAACCGCCGGAAGAGTTCTTAGACGTGAATGGAAATATTCTACAATTAACTTTAAGTTTAAAGGGGCTTATCACAATTTCCACAGAATACCTAATGTGGCGTAGTGGAAAGTATTTTAATTAAAACAAATTTGAAGAGAGGAATAGTAATGAAGCACAGGTTGTATCTATTATTTTGAAAGTATCGCCAAGACATATTGCGAGGAGTACTAGAGTTTCGAGAGGTTTCCATTGAAGTGTGTGTGTGTGTGTTGAATTCTTCAGTTATTGGAGTCTTGTTTAGCGATTCATAGAAAATATACGCGTCAATAATCCATAAATAAAATTTTTAAACAATCAATATCAAAACTATATTTATTTCCTTTGTGGAGAAGTAGAGATGAAAACTCTATGCATGAAGAATTGTGACTAAGCAATGGATTGCATGGAAAGTAAAATTTTTCTGATTTCTCTCATTTGAATTAGTATCACTAAGAACTTATTTAACATATATATTGTTCAAAATATATTCTTTAATCATTAGATTCATGTTAAACCATTTGTAGAAAGTATGTGCATTTGTAATAGGCAAATTAAATTTTGAAAAAGAGCAATTAATTTGAAAGATGTATAAATATTTTATTCTCCCACCAAGGGCCATGGTAGCCTGTTTGCTAGAGGAGCGGATTAGCAATCAAAAGGTTTGGAGTTCGAAACTCGAACCAACCAAAGGCTTCTTCAGAAGCTTTCCCTTTGGTTTGTTTCTGTTGGGAGACATTCAAATAAGAGAACAGTAAGGTGTGTCATAGTTATCGTGCATTCTCTTGAAAAGAACGTGAGAAAGTGTGAAAACAAAACACTACACGAAATATAGCATTGGGACAATCATTTTTTCCAACGAAGAATTTATAAGAAAACTGGCTCCATTTTGTTTTGAAATAATAAAATTCCTGTGTTCACACCCTGTGTTTCAACACTGTTCCGAAATATTACGAACATCTCTTCCCAGACCGGGATTCGAACCAAGGACCAAGACGATGTGCGTAATAAGGGATTATTCCAATTTTCGATACAGTTACGCTCCTTCATTACTCGCCGACACTACATCAGTTCTTGGTAACGCAAACTCACAAAGAATTGTGTAATTTTTCCAGACGTAGAGTTTTGAGTTTTTATTTTGAGTTTTACGTATAGAGTTTTGAGTTTTTAAGTTTAGTTTTGAGATTTTATTCCACATTGAGTAGTGCTTAAAGATTCTGTACATTTGTTTGAAATCTCACATCCATTAAGTTTAGAGTTTATTTAAAAAATACTATAAAACGTCATTAATTGTTGTTTGTGATGCCTCTACCCGTTAACTAAAGCAGCTTCAAATAATAAATGCGATTGAAACTTTACTAACTAATCCTGAGGTTAGGATGACCATGTTTATACCATCCATAAATTTCTAAGGAAAGGGGACTGAGGGGAGGTGAATTATTAAATTTTTACGCAAAACTCTCCAACCCTAATAAAGAAGCTATTTATTCCAAATCCCAGATACGACTACCGCAGAAAAAAGGTCGTTCAAAAAACGACCTAGATCCACTCTAAATAAATTGATGTTTGTTCATTCCTTTTCCACTCCAAAATTGATTCAGAGTTTGTCCTGTCTTTCATGTTCTGCCCCTCAGTAGACCGGATATACCATTGGAATCTTCACAATGGGGGTACAGAAGATTTCTCAGAAAAGTGTCTACTTATGGGAGACTGCGGTCTGGCCTTTTGTCAAGACAGCAGCGGACATCCAACCCCGTAGGCAATAGCTCACTCTTCTCTCTCGCACAGAAGTTCCAATATTCGGTGTCCTGTAATCAGGTGGAATGACTAGAAACCCCCACTATGTGAGGGGTCCTGATCTTAGAAGAGATAAAGATCCCATCTATTCAAGTTACTGTATGCGTATGCCTGTGGCGTGTTAGTTGAGAATAAAGATAAAGTAAACGCCAAACGGCATTCCTGTGATTCCTTTGTAAGCTGCACTGCACTCTGCCCACTGGAATCGTCAACAGGAAAATCTTTCTCTTCGAAAAAAGGAGTTGAATTGAAAATTTAGAACCATTTTCGAAACTATTATTATTCTTATTCTGCTTTACGTTTTGAAATGAAAACTTTTCAAACTGTTTAATCTGAAGTACGATTAAAATCTTACGAAACACACACACACAAAAAAAAAAAGATGAAAGGCAATTAATAAAATTATGTGATGTAAATTCTAAGAAAAAGATAGGAAATAAAAAATTTAAAGGTATGGTTTTCGTTTCTAACAAAACCACATGACATACGCTTTAAACTACGCATACGCACAACTGATTAGTTTAATATTTCAATACGTACTGAAAACTTAATGAAGTGCGGTAATTGTTGGAGTTTGAATGACTTGGTGAAGCGGATGACCAATCGGCTAGAAATGCGATAAAGAATTTGGTTCTTTCTCACAAAAATTTATTATAAATGGATAATTAACCCTTTGAAAATCATACTAAATAAAATAGCTTTTGCAAACAATGAAACTGGATAAAGACGTATATAAATGTAATTTGTATATAACTAAATTAATTTTTTTAAAGAGTGATGAGTACTTGTATAAAATTTATTTTAAAAATTAATAGAATTTACTAGTCTTGTACTAAAAACTTATACAAATTACTTATAAGAAGTGACTAAACCAAAAACTGGTTCTTTAACACTATGCTGCTAGCAGGTGACTAAATTTTTTAAATCTGAATCCCCCAAATCAAAGTGTATAGCTTTTTTTATTTTATTTCTGCGATATACTACCATTTAATTATAAACATTTCAGATAAGAAACAAAATATGTTTCAAGATAAATATGTCACATAATGCATCAAAGGGATATTTGTATATATAGCAGAGTTGACGTCTGTCTGTCCTCTATACAGATCTACACCGTTTGACCAGTCCACTCCAACACTTTCTTCACAACTTTGGGGGTAACGTAGGCAACATATTACCCCAGTTCTATTTGACCTAGATGTTCAGTGGGATTTAAAAACAATCAGAAATCCTCATGGGAATAACAATTTTATATTATTTTTACGATCACTGAAGAATTCAGACCAACCATATGGTAGGTACACTCATCCTGTAAAAAAACATTGGCTATTATATATTAACCCCTATTCTATTTTTCTTAGGTTTGGAGAGGGGTAAAAAACAATTATGTGATCCAAATTAGAACAATATATATATATATATATATATATATATATATATATATATATATATATATATATATATATATATATATATATATATATATATATATGTGTGTATATATCTTTATCACAATTCGACCAATTCACAACAAATTTGGTACACTCTTTATTTGACAACTGTGCTTAACACATGCATATACAGTTGCAGATTTAGGGGGCTATAGCTAAAAGCTACACTGTTTACTATCTAAAATAACTTATTCAATTTGAAGCTTCGCACTACTGTGTGATAAACCATTATTGCCTTTGTAATTCTGAAAAGGTGCTACATGTAAAATATAAAGCTACTGAATATACCACCTAATAATAATCAGTAAGCTGTCTGGTTCCTAAACCAAATAATATTCTGCCGAGTAGTATGTAATGGGTTAAATGATCAGATGTTCATTAATGCACCACTTCCATTATGGTTACCTGAACCAAAAGAAATTCATTATTGATGACATATGAAATGATCACCAAAAACAAACATCATTTAGTTATCAAGAAACATAACAGTTGTTTTGATGAAAAGTTAACAATGTGAATTTATAATCATGGTGCAAGGAAATTCTTTACAGGCTCAGGTGAATTGTTTCTGAATTTGTATAAACTTTTACAAGCCATCTTGTAACTAAAGGAAATTTATTATTCATAAATACAATGATACAAAGCTCTGAATTTTTCTTTATCAGGATGCAACTCCATTCTGTTTACCCTTATTCTGAAAGAGAAAAATTAATTATGTATCCTCTTTTGCATAAAAATACAATGATACAAACTTTTCCAACAGAATCCTAAAAACAAGAATTGTTTCTTTTTGCACACTGATTTTTTTAATAATTACACTCAAGTAGTTGCCATGCTTTTCACCTACCTTAATTTTAAGGGCGTATCTTGAATAGCTACATCTCGAATTTCCCCATTTAAAACGCTGTCTTGTCTTCTCAACATTTAATGAAACTAATTTATTGCTAGATGGGCAATCAGTAGCTACAGAGTTTAGTTCTATCTGTCTGGTTAAAGTGAGGAGGGCATGAAATTAATCAATCTTCCAGAAGATTTAAAGCTTTACAGATATGATTTTTCTATAATTGAATGGAATCTTTGTAATTTTGAGCAGAAGTTGTACCGCAGGGTTCATAAAAATGAAACTTTTCCAACCAATAGAACCCAGATTATTTTCATTTAAAGGTATAAATAAATATTCATTATGAGCAAATTGATCTCCAGCCAATTGAGATAATATTTCATTAGTCTTGTAGATATAATATGTTTCAAAGCACCTGGCAGCTGAGGAATTCGTGCCACAAAGAATCATAAAAATCCATCAATAACACTGTCAGGAAAATTTGAGACTCCTCAACCCTGGAATGCTCTGACAAAACAGTGATCCTACCTCCAAGGTTCTTTTTACTGGAAGTTGGAAGGCTATATTGTTATATTGCAAACTAGGAAGTTTAGTGAAAAAAAGTGAACTTGATATCCAAGCCTCATCTAAAGAATGAATATGGAAATAACGTTACACATTTAATAATATTTTATGTACAATATTATAGAGATTAATACCTGCATTGAACAGAACCTTCTGTAACAATTGTAGAAATCAGTTCAACAGCCTTCCTTGGGCTTAGGTGGATCACAGGTTGAATTAAACTCTCAGATGAAGAATTGAGATGTAAACTGGGCAGCCTTACCATACTACCTTTCCAAGTGACTGGGATTTGCTATACTACCTTTCCAAATGACTGGGATCTACAAAAAGAAATATTTTGCTTCTTTTGGCAGTAGAAAAACATCCTGTGGTTTAGAAGATAATTTTTTGTGCCATACTACCTTTTCAAGTGTACCTTTCCAATGACTGGGATCTACAAAAAAAATATTTTGCTTCTTTTGGCAGCAGAAAAACAGCCTGTGGTTTAGAAGATAATTTTTTGTGTTCACTTTCTGAAGAAAGGTCTCATAGCTTGTTTTTCAAGGGAGAGAGAGAGGTAGTTATCGGTAGATAATATAGCTGAAATCACAATGCACGTCTCTTGAATACAGTTTATTATGTTTTGCAACAGTTCCTCAAATTTTGAGAAGCATTTCTCAAGGCAATCATAGGTGTTATTGGTACCTACATGACCCATAATCAAGTCACGATTCTTTCTTTTCCGTTACATCCTCAATGGTGATTCCTGGAAAAGCTAGAATATATATTACATTACCATGTCATTGTGATGGTAAATACTGATTTTTCCGTAATGATTTCCGATTACTCCGTATTTGACCATCGAATCCACACCAGTAATTAAAACCTTCATAGTTAAGTTACACTATAATTTTTGGACAATTTACAGGTAGGAAGAGCAATTAAGAGAAGGGCAGAAACTAGTCAAAGAAAACAATCAAAAAAGACTGCAGCACAAATGCAATCGGTGGAGTGGTAGCATCCGCAACGTTAGGCCGCCAAAGCGATTGTTTACGCCAAATCAAGATGGCGGCCGATGTAAGCAATTCCAAGATGGCCGCCATATACAACGTGAACCTTTGCATACAGTGCATAAATAATAATAATAATTTGTTTAAAAATTAAGAAAAAAGCAATATAAATTTCACTTGAAAATTTTCTAATATTTCAGTCTGGTTTTCTTCGAACATGTACGCAATTTTGCGTCAATTTCATCCTAGTTTTGTCACTTAAAAAAAAATATTAAATAAAAAAAAAATAAAAAAATTTTAATTAAAAAATAATAATAACAATAATAATAATAATAAAAAAAAAACGTGATTTTTTTAAAACGTCCGGATTTTCATCAATTTTGAATTAGAAACTTTGCAATGCATAGAAAATTCAAAACAAGAAATCTTTTTTTAATAAGGTAGTTCTTTTCTGTGATCATAATCCACACAAAGGTTTTTGATGAGAAACCAAAAATCTAAAAATTCTTCTGCTATCCTAAAGTGTGAAAAAATATTTTTTCACAATTTTTCTAGCAATAAGCATTATGTGAGCAACTCAATGGGGATATTCCAGGTTATAGAGCCATATATGGAAAAGCAAGACAAATATTTTTATTGTAACGACTTTACAAGAGGAAATTGTTTTTTAGAGAAGTCAAAGCGTATTGCGCTTAAGGTTTCAATGCGTTTAAACCAGTATACCGGGAGAAATTTGTTTGTAGATAAGTCACAGCGTATAACGCGCGATCCCCGCCTGCCGGCTACCTCGCCGCCCCACCGGGGCCGGCGAGGACCTTTCACCGTTGGCTTCCATGCGTATAAGTCACCGTATTGGGTGCCCACCCAAGCATAGTCCAGTGTTTGTAATATAACCAAAAGCTAAACAAAAATCAAACTTACCCTCATAGCCGGGTCCTTGAAATTCTGACAATGGTTAACAGTCATATGCTCGAATCGATAACCCTTGAACTCTTTGTCCTTCGGGTATTGATACCAGCATATGACTTCCAATAGTCAGAAAGTTTTGTAGTTCCTTGCAAAATTCAGCTCTGAATTACCTCAGCCAAAACTTTCTGGTTCCTATTTTTCACCTCAACCATAAAACATTTATCCGTCCCTCGTTCAAGTCCTCCAAACACCCATTTACCCTCCAATTTCATACTCCTGTTATACTTTCTTTTGCCAAATTTTTGTCCTATCTTTCTACATTTCCACTCCTACCTATCACCAGCATCCTTTCTCAATGTTAAAATCATATCATTCTCACATGAAAGACATTTCACCTTCTTCCCAATCAAGCTACTACATGTTTGCAAAAAAAAAAAAAAAAAAAATTCTAACGTTTAATAACACTATCCACTGCTATATCAAATCAACTAAGGGGAAATGAGCAACCAAAAGGGGAAAAAAATTCTAAATTCCAATCTGCAATTTCAAAAATCAAATTTAATCCAAATTTTTTTTCGAAATTTTAATTGAAATTTAAATAAAGTGACAAATTTAAAAAATTGTAACTTACAATCTGCTTTCCAAACTTATCCTAAAAATTTTGAAAATTAATAAAACAAGTCGATTTTATAAATCAAGAGCAAAATTCATATGCACCCAACAATTTCTAAGACTGTCTAAATTTTAATTCCGTTCTACATTAAAAATAAAAGTGGAAAAGCATATTTTCTTCCTTAACCAATCATGAGACCCGTTTATTATCGTCAGGAGAAAATATCTAGGGTTGCCTTAAAACTAAGAAAAACACGAAAACGGGAAGGTTACCACAATTGGCAATACATCGCTCGAAAGTTGTAACGTATCGGATACTACATACCATCCATGCAATCACTCAATTTTTAAAATGCAAAATGAACTCATAAAATAATTCAATTAAGAGTAAAAATCACGAAAACGAACAATGGAAACACAACAAAGCGAAAAGTAAACAATATTTGAGAACTGACAAATACAAGAAATACAGATTACACAAAAATTAATATCATAAACAAAATAACTTTTAAAATAACGAAATATTTTGTGAAAAAAGGATAAACGATTCCAGGCAAGCTTCGCGATATCAAGGAGCGTAATCAAATCCACCGACAGGGACTGAGCGACGAGCATCGTGAGCGACTGGCGTGTTTTTCCACTACAATGCATTCCAAAATCGAAATTGGCTTAAATCGAATTGGCTCCCAAGCCAAAAAAGTTTTTGAGCCAAGACCGCAAAATCTATAGCAACCTCCGAAATTCTATAGCAACCTAGTGTGCCCCTAGGCGCTGCATTTTCGCACCCAAAAGAAACTTTCGTTCGAATCGTTTGGAGCAGGAAATGAAATCTGGCCGCTACAAGAGAAAAAACGTTCCCCATCTGTTTGAGACCGCTATGACGCCAGTCATGGAAATGGCGGCTCCGATCCTTTTTGTTACGCTCACAAACAACGCTCTCTAGGAAACCAACACCATGTGTAAGTATAAGCAACGTTTTAGTGACGTCACCCACCGATACATCACGGCCGCTAGATCACGGCTACCGTTTCTTAGGAAACCGAAGCTTAACCTAGTGTGCCCCTTGGCGCTGCATTTCGCTCCCAAAAGAAACTTTCCACTTAAGCAGAAAATATTAATTTTATTTTCCTGCATTAGCAGCATTAAAAAATATGTTTTTTCCCAAGCTGTGTCAAGAAGAGATTTCTGTTTTTACTTTTTAACTTCCATTTATATTTTTCGTCCTGATGCGCGCATTTTGAACGCACTTTATGTTTTAAATTTATCTGGTTTCACTTATTTCGTAAAATAGAAAGTAGTGATTCATAGTGCTTTAGTCTCTGCAAAACAACAATAAAACTGCCTAGCAGCACAACGTGGTAAGCTCAAATTTGCATTATACAGTAGAACTCCAATTATCCGGATCAATTGGGACCAGAACCCATCCGGAATCGTATATTCTGATAATTCACGAAAAAAGGCTATTTTGTAGTAAAAAAAATACAAGTTTTGCTTTATTATGTAATGATATAATGACTGAGAACAATTTGGTTACATTTTGTACTTGCATACTTTATTAAAATGTATCATTGCATGAACATATCTGGCCAAGTCATTTGTTTCGCTGTATACTCGTTTCCGTGCAGCCAGTCTCCTATAATACTGGCCTAAGAAGATTAAGTGTAAATTGAGGTTCTATACTCTTAGCTCACTACAAATGTCATTGCTTCTGCAATGAAAACTTGTTTAGTCTGCTGTTTTCAATTCGTTTATAGTTAGACCTATCTTGCCATTGTTGCATCTAAATATCAACACATTTTACGCTTTTCTAGTTTGATTCTTGTAAATTTTTGACATTGCTGTCAATATGTACTTTGTATGATTGTATACTAGTAATTAATTAATTGGTGGAGTGGTAGCATCCGCAACGTTAGGCCGCCAAAGCGATTGTTTACGCCAAATCAAGATGGCGGCCGATGTAAGCAATTCCAAGATGGCCGCCATATACAACGTGAACCTTTGCATACAGTGCATAAATAATAATAATAATTTGTTTAAAAATAAAGAAAAAAGCAATATAAATTTCACTTGAAAATTTTCTAATATTTCAGTCTGGTTTTCTCCGAACATGTACGCAATTTTGCGTCAATTTCATCCTAGTTTTGTCACTTTAAAAAAAAATATATTAAATTTAAAAAAAAATTATAATTAAAAAATAATAATAATAATAAAATAAAAAAAAAAACGTGATTTTTTTAAAACGTCCGGATTTTCATCAATTTTGAATTAGAAACTTTGCAATGCATAGAAAATTCAAAACAAGAAATCTTTTTTTAAT
Source organism: Metellina segmentata (assembly GCA_947359465.1). Lineage (NCBI taxonomy): Eukaryota > Metazoa > Arthropoda > Arachnida > Araneae > Tetragnathidae > Metellina > Metellina segmentata. The sequence goes on from OX375883.1 coordinate 103,454,827, forward strand.
AAGGTAGTTCTTTTCTGTGATCATAATCCACACAAAGGTTTTTGATGAGAAACCAAAAATCTAAAAATTCTTCTGCTATCCTAAAGTGTGAAAAAATATTTTTTCACAATTTTTCTAGCAATAAGCATTATGTGAGCAACTCAATGGGGATATTCCAGGTTATAGAGCCATATATGGAAAAGCAAGACAAATATTTTTATTGTAACGACTTTACAAGAGGAAATTGTTTTTTAGAGAAGTCAAAGCGTATTGCGCTTAAGGTTTCAATGCGTTTAAACCAGTACACCGGGAGAAATTTGTTTGTAGATAAGTCACAGCGTATAACGCGCGATCCCCGCCTGCCGGCTACCTCGCCGCCCCTCTGGGGCAGGCGAGGACCTTTCACCGTTGGCTTCCATGCGTATAAGTCACCGTATTGGGTGCCCACCCAAGCATAGTCCAGTGTTTGTAATATAACCAAAAGCTAAACAAAAATCAAACTTACCCTCATAGCCGGGTCCTTGAAATTCTGACAATGGTTAACAGTCATGCTCGAATCGATAACCCTTGAACTCTTTGTCCTTCGGGTATTGATACCAGCATATGACTTCCAATAGTCAGAAATTTTTGTAGTTCCTTGCAAAATTCAGCTCTGAATTACCTCAGCCAAAACTTTCTGGTTCCTATTTTTCACCTCAACCATAAAACATTTATCCGTCCCTCGTTCAAGTCCTCCAAACACCCATTTACCCTCCAATTTCTTACTCCTGTTATACTTTCTTTTGCCAAATTTTTGTCCTATCTTTCTACATTTCCACTCCTACCTATCACCAGCATCCTTTCTCAATGTTAAAATCATATCATTCTCACATGAAAGACATTTCACCTTCCCAATCAAGCTACTACATGTTTGCAAAAAAAAAAAAAAAAAACATTTTCTAACGTTCAATAACACTATCCACTGCTATATCAAATCAACTAAGGGGAAATGAGCAACCAAAAGGGGAAAAAAATTCTAAATTCCAATCTGCAATTTCAAAAATCAAATTTAATCCAAATTTGTTTTCGAAATTTTAATTGAAATTTAAATAAAGTGACAAATTTAAAAAATTGTAACTTACAATCTGCTTTCCAAACTTATCCTAAAAATTTTGAAAATTAATAAAACAAGTCGATTTTATAAATCAAGAGCAAAATTCATATGCACCCAACAATTTCAAAGACTGTCTAAATTTTAATTCCGTTCTACATTAAAAATAAAAGTGGAAAAGCGTATTTTCTTCCTTAACCAATCATGAGACCCGTTTATTATCGGCAGGAGAAAATATCTAGGGTTGCCTTAAAACTAAGAAAAACGCGAAAACGGGAAGGTTACCACAATTGGCAATACATCGCTCGAAAGTTGTAACGTATCGGATACTACATACCATCCAATTAATTGATTACCTCGGTGGAGTGGTCGCAAACGGGACTGTAGCGCCAAGGCGTTTGTTTTGGTCGCCAAACCAAGATGGCGGAGATCGCCATAACAAGATGGTGCGGTGTCCAGGTAGCAAAATTCACACTGTGAACCTTTGCATAAATGGATTTAATAGTAATTTTTTGCAAAATGGTATAGAAAATTGAAACTTACCTCATTTTGTCGCCACATTGTAAATGCTGTTAATTTCTTGCACGAAGGCAAGAAAATTCAATGCACGAAAGAATATTCGTCTTTTAACGGTGGAAGATGCCCGGATAATCTCTCTCAATGTCACCGTGTTTTAGCGGCAGCACGTACATCTGCAAATTTGCTTCTGCCGACATTAGTTGCGGGAAGAGTACCAAACTCCTTGAATATGCCATCCTTTCGGCAATATGCTGCACATTCCGCTGGTGATCCACGAGCAGCCTCAAAATGCGAATCATTGTCAAGCTTCTTGATCTCGGATATTCTACGCCGTTGTTTAAAATAAATATAGCCCTGACAATGGACGCGTTTAGACTTCGGATAGATCTCCCTACCAAAGCAAATAAATTCATGGCAATCCAAGTTCGCGAACGGCTCATTCTCAACTTGAAAAGAAGTAAACACCAACCTTTACACCAAAAAAACACGGTAACAGGTATTTTTTAGTTAACGTCGTACTAGAGTAACACAACGGGCTTCAAAAAAAAATAAAAAACGGAGTAGTTAAACAAGAAAAAAATGCACGAGGAACGATAAAACACAGACCACGGTGAAACGATAAAAAACAAAGTGGCGGATTAAGCGTTGTTATCTCTTATCGTTAAACGAGAAAAAAAATCTAAACCAATCAGAGCATGTTTAATTTCACTTCAAAACACGGTTTAATTCCAATCAGATAGTGTCTTTAATCCTAATCTTCTTAATAGGGTTGCCATAAAAGTAGCTAAAGGGGAAGGTTACCACTTTGTCGAGAAAAAAAGACTGTCCAGTTTGCTACCACTCCACCATTACCTCTTTTAGTAATCGTCTAGAATACTTGTCCAGGCTCATTTTTTTATATTTCATTTACGGAACACAATTGCCAATCACTTAGTCATCATGGGGCCTCGATATCCCATTTGTTGAGTAACAACTGGGGGTTGTGAGTCCGAAACTCGATCCATCCAAAGATTCATGCGTATGGGGCTGGTTCATGTTAAATCTACTGTGTCATTGCAATGGCATAGTGTAGAAGTTTGGAGAGTGGGGTTACACCTCAGGTATTGTTATGGTCATATCGAATTACAAAAAAGTTGTCCTTGGATTTTTCCCTTCTGGACTGATCCTGGACAGTCACCAACAGTCTGTTGTGTTGCCCCAGTGTGTCTTTATAATTCAACTACCAGCCTACCTTAGTCATGAAATATCAAGTTGCAATTTTAAGTTTGCCTTAGAACCTAGTAACTGACCAGTTTGGATAATTTGCAGTTGTGTTCTTTCAATGGATTTAAAATTAATTTAGGTGTGTAAAAGTACTATGGGATGGGTGAATCAAAATTTGAGATGCTTATTTAGCTCCATGCCTATCTTTAGTTCAAGGATTGTAAAATGAAAAGGAAAGTAGAATTGAAATGAGTGAATAGAGAAAGAGATTGAGATATCATTTAGAGCTTTCGGATAATGTGATTTTTCATCGATTTGTCATGAATATTATTACTTCATCTCAAAAAGAGAAATAGTAGGTACACATTTTTTATTAAAATTAAAATAAATACTAAATTTTTACAAATAACAAAAATTTTTAATTGGTTTGGTCACATTTTAAAATTACATAGGAACAGGGGTGCGGAATATGTCCGAACGCGCGAACGAGGTTCAGGGAAAATTCAGGCAGCTGTGCGAAAATGTTAGATTAAAAAAACTTTAAAAATTCAATTGTCATCAGTAACGAACAAATATTTTGGCAGTGACTATATATTTACGCTCCCCCCCCCCACACACACACACAATTTCTTTTCTTTGCAGTGAAGAAAATTTTTTAAATGTTTCATCTTCATATTATACTGAAATTGGCGAAGGAAGCTTATTCCTCATTAGCCACGGCGTTGTCCATAACCTTCTCTGTCTCGTGTGACAGTTCATTACGTGGGGTTAGGTGTGAATGCTGTTTGCAAACCTCCGGTGATTGCTACGAATTTCCACGCAAACCAAATAGGAATTCATATGCTATTGGATAACAGCCATCATGGTGTTGCCCGTGGTGGACAAATGGAAATTTGTAGCCTATTGGAATGAATTCCCTGCGAATTCCATTATGGTTTACTTTGCAAACTAAATAATGAATATTATGAACTGTGTTTTGCCTCGCAAACCAACTACAGGGGCAACATCATGATGGCTTCGTCATTGTCAATTGGGACCAAATTCTATAACAGCCATCAAGGCGTTGCCAGTGGTATCTTCATTTCATGGAATGGACCTCCTTTTTATAAGGTTTCACTACTATTAAAAGAATCCTTGGACAGGCATTTCCATGGTGGAAGGCATCATTTCACATGGTTTTCTTCAGCATCTCATCTCAAGGTTTTAATATGATGTCAAAAGTGATTGACAACCTTCACAAAGCGACAGGAAGGCTGCCATTTCTTGTGGACAACTAATATACAAATCTATTCCATCAATGTAAAATTATTTTTTAACTGAAATAAATATAATTTTTAAAAAATTTGTATGTAATAGTCTTAAGAAGAATTCTTAATCATCAACATTGCACTCTAATAGTCGCTTAAACTAAAATGAAAATATGGGGAAATTTCGGACAAAACAAATTGTGTTCTTGGGAAATATTTTGCCCTGAAACATTTTCTGCACCCCTGCACAGGAAGTATCTTTCAGTATGGATGATACCTCTTTTTTGAAGAATTTAATAAAGAACTGTTCGCCATTTGGCAATTGCCAAATTGTATGATCCATGCTGATATTCAAAAAAGCAACTCACTATCTTGGAGGTATTTTGGTTGGATTGAAGTTCATTCTTCTTGCTTATGCGCAGTGACATCTTTACCATAATTAATTGTCACTTGAAATAAACAAGTTACCATAAGGCGCATAACTATGAACTTGTTAATTCAAAAGTAACGGACAAATTTGTGAATTTCCGATTGGCTACCATTTTTTCAAGTTATCAATTCTCTGTAAGCAGATCAATTTAATTCATTGTGGAACACACTAGTTTGCAATCAAAAACATCGTATTTATTTAATTTAAATCTGACTCTTTTATTTGAATCTTTTTTTAAAATCGGGTTTTTGTGATTTCAATTAATTCTATACCCATTTAAATTTGTTTGACATGATACTCTCAAATTACGGTTTAGCTTCTAGATAGTTTGATTTATTTATACCCTAGCCAATGCGTAGCCAGCCATTGCTAGTGACAGTTCTTTTTGCTCGCTAACCCCGTTGATTGCAAAACTGTCGCAAATCAACACCACAAACAGCACTATGAATCCATGAGGGCCTCATCATTGTCAAACACGGCCAAATTTGAATTGCAAGGAGATTATGTAAAATTTTCCGCAGATTTCAAATCTGTTGAAATTTTAAATCTATTTTTAATGATCTCTGTTTTACAAAATAAAACTAAACAATGGCATTCAAATTTTTTTTTCATTTGTTTTGCTTTCCTTCACTGGAATTGTTTGAGAGCAGGAAATAGAATCTGTTGATTTCTCAACAGCAAAAGTCAAATTCGCATAGGAAAAAATATAAAAGTTACAATTTAAGAATTATGTATTTAAAGAAAATCATATTTTTAGGTATCGAGCTGATGAGAAATTTTCCACAGATTTCAAATCTGTTGAAACTTTTGTTCTATCTTAGATAGAAAAAAGAACTACGTGACACCAGTTACAACTTTATTTAAATTTTTCGTCGACTAAAATCGTTCCTCCACAAAATCAAATGGAAAAAATAAATTAAGAATCTGTCATCTCTTTATGCTGTTGCCATTCTCATGAAGAAAGCAAAGCGAGTTCCAAAATATTTATCTATGAAAGAAATATTTCTCGACGGGCGAACCCACTGCATCCAAATCAATACATTTATCTTAGCTGTCTTCAAAGAAAACTGTAGGTAAGTAATTGTCAGTTTTAAAAATGATCAATCTGGTGTGTTACTTTGAAGAAGCAAACTTTAAAACTGATTTATTCTGTACCAGGTTTTCAATATTATTAAACTTCAGATAAAAGAAATTTATATTAATGAATTTTAAAATACAAGTAAAAATAACTTGTGTTATATATCAAGGATGCAGTGATTTTTGCTATAACTATACAAACTAGTTATCTACGTTTACTGTAGGTATGAATGCCTTTGCATTGTTTTGTGATGTTAATAACATTGTCGAACTAAAGCCTTTTACTTGATGTAGGCAATTAATGTCGGACTGGAGTGACAGAAGTGGCTATTCACACAGAAAGGAATACAACTTGGGCTGAAACACCTGAGCTGGCACCCCACTCTCGAAATTTCTACACCACGTCAACATGATTAAATTTCTGGAATCGTCTTAAATAAACACAAAGGTAGGTATTTGAATTATTTGCCTCAAAATATGAGTTTAATATCTTCTTACGGAAAGTGCCCTGTTAAGCAGAATACAGAAAGTGTCTGCAGTGGCGTATCAAGTCAAGTGACGGCCCCAAGCGGTAAAATTTCGGGGCCCTCAAACTCAAATTAGAAAAAAAAGTTTCAAAAAAACTCTCATTACGTTATTTACAAAAAACAAAGTAATCAAAAATGTCATACCATAAGACATTATATAAATTTATTAAAATAACATTTTTATACAAATTTCCGTCTTGCTTATTTTTTTAAATTCGTCAATTATTTTGGCAGTGTCAATTCGATTTAAAATTTCTTGCTCTATATACAGAATGGCCATATTAATTAATATTTCTTCTCCCATAGTACTCCTTAAATAATTTTTACACATTTTAAAACATAAAATGATTTTTCTCCTGACGTATTAGATGTGGGAATCGTTAAAAAATTTGAATACTATTTCATCATTCGGAAATGTGCACGTCATTTCCTTGGCGGCTTGACAGATGGCTGGTGTGGTTTTTATGATGTCCTCATTTTCTTTAGAAATGTTAAAAAATGGTCAAAATCATCTTCATGAGTACAAACGGTAACGTCAATTTCTTTCTGTAAAAGTTAGCATAAGAAAGTCCTCTGTGATACACTTCATCTGTCTTTATACACTGATTTCAAATTCTCTTTTTTCCTGATATTTTTTTATTTGTTACTAAGAATATGGTCAATAGGAGCATCTGTTAATATTGTTGACCACAAAGCTATATTATTTACTACTTCGATGTCTTCTCTATCGAGGCATCTTTCTGGACTATTTCTATCTTCCGCGTTTTCGGAATCTCTTTTTACCAGTCACAACTTTCCTCGAACCCTAATGAAAATACATTTTAAGATCTCGGGGGCCCTTTGATATCTCGGGGCCCTACGCGGCCGCTTAGTCCGTGTACCGCTTAATCCGCCACTGAGTGCCTGAGCCCCCGAGATTAGTGATTTCCCCTTGGAGACTTATCACCTTGTCACTCTACTTGACAATCTCCTTTGTATGAGCTTTAGAGGGTCAAGGCATTCTGCAACACAGAACTAGGGATGCGACATCGATAACAAAACATCGATGTTCAATGTAAATATATCGATGTTAAAAATACATTTCCCCAAAACAATCGATGTTTTTAAGCATTGATGCATTTAAACTTATTTTTTCTCCATTTTTTAAAAACTGGTTTAATAACCTCTAACATTAATGTTAGCCCAGGTAGGAAAAGATTTAATTCCTCAGTTGCCGTGCTTATTAATTTATTGCTAAGATTTTTTTTAAACAAAGTCAAAAAACTAATAAGAGTAATTAACAAATCTCTTTCTTCAAATTGAATAATACAAATGAAAGTAACATTTACAACAATTTGAACTAGGTATTACTAACTATAAGTAGAAGTAGGTAGGTACATAACAATAATTAGTGTTAGTTGTTATTAATATTATATATCGACTTATGGGGAAAACATGACAAATTTATTTTTTATGTCCTGCAAATAAAAAATATTGGGCCTTTAATTATTATATGCTCCAATATTTGTTATTTACAGTTTGTATGAAAAAGCAGTTTCTTAACTTTTTCCTCCTTAACCCAACTTTTTTTTCACTAACTGTCTCACCAGTTAGGAAAAAAGCTCTTTTAGATGGGACGAATGTCACCATCACTGACAAATACTTAGTTTCACGGTTATTTTTAAAATTTTTACTATAGTTTTTTTTTTATTAAAAAATAAAACTTCGACAGCGTTAAAACATTGACAATATAAAAACATCGATGTTAAACAAACATCAACTCCAATAAATCGATATTATTTTATAAAACATCGATGTTTTGAAAACAACGACAATATAAAAACATCGTTGTTAAACACACATTGTTTATTTAAAAATAAAACGCATCACATCTAAATACATCTTAACTAATACATCGATGTTTCTTATAAAACATCAATGTTTTGAAAACATCCATGTCGCATCCCTATACAGAACCAGTTCATACTGGTTCACGTGGCAAATTTTATATGCTCCAATTTTTTATTGTGTTCTTTCATTTTTTCCCCTTACGCTTTGACATTTAAAACAATTAGCTGCTGGCTGCTACCAACAATCTGGTCAGTGTTTTTACTCTGATCAGACGAGCTTTACCTTCACTCCCTGCTTTCTGATTGTGCTTTGTAATTCTGTTCTCGTTGTAAAAAAAAGTCTTTTTCAACACTCTTCCTATTTAATTTATAGACTTGAAATTAATACGGATTTGATTCGTGTTTATTATGTCTCACAAAACAAAATCGCCCTGCCCCAAGCGGAAATGGAAGCAATATTGTTTCAAGATTCTGATGAATCAAATTTTTTTTAATGGGATAATTGGGTTTCTAAATGTACTGAAAAATTAAATTGCTTTAGTTGCAGTTTATGTCAAGATGATGTTCAAAGAGAATTTGAAATGAAAATGTTGGTGAAAGCATTGATGAGTCAATGCTTAATTTTATTGTTGACTGGTTAGAGTGAATGCATACAGGAAACTAAATTTGTACATAACACAGGACCTGTGCATAATTCTGATAAAGAGAAGGATGTTGGAAGAGAAAATGTTGAGTTTTCCCTCTGTGGAAAAAAGTTTAACCTGTGTATTCTATAGTGAAAAAGAATGCTCTCTGCATTTTAACGCTCCTAGAGAAGTTTGTATTGATGAAGCTTTAATAAAATTTAAGGGCTAAGTGGGCATAGTCTGATGTATGCTCTTAAAACCGGCCAAAAAAATTTTCAAAGTCTTCAAAAGGACTTGGATACAATGTGGTCACGTATTTGATAAAAACTCTAAAGAATAAAGGCCATGTGGTATACATTTTAACCGTTTTTTTTTTTTTTTTGCATTGTTCCTTTAATTATAGATTTATAAAAAATGGGTCATTATTGCTGAGGGAGGCTGAACGTAAACAGAATGAGAGAAAGTTTTTGCCCAACAACATAAAAGGCCATAAAACTATCTGTGGAACAAACATGGATGCTTTGCAATACAAAACTAATTCCAACTTACTTTACACTGCGTGGATGAACAAAAAAGTGTTTTTATGTAGTCCACTAACTCAAAGAATGAAACAGGTCTTGTGCAAAGAAGGTCCAAATTGGTTGAGTGGATTTAGCCGACCAAAAGAGGAATACTACCCCACTTCAAGAAAATCCTTAAAATGGTGGAAGTTTTTATTTGACTTCTTGATACAGCTGTCTATAATGCATGTATCATCTTACAAGCATGCAGGCTCCTAAGAGGTGCAAATCTCTTTACGATTTTGAATTGGAATTTATTTCCGATATAGGTAAAACATATTCGAGTGGGAAAAAGAAAAAACAAATTTTTTCTTCCTCCTCACACATACACAAGAGGAGAAATAGATGGTAGAAAAAGAAAGTGTTCAATGCCGAGAAAATGAAATAAAAAACGTCTTCTAACAAATTGAGAGAACAGTAAGAGAGCACATAGGAGTGCGAAATATGTCACAAATGTTTCTGTAGTATCGTTTACATGACCAAACCAATCGACCCAGATAATTCGAGGGTGAAAGGGATTTTCGAAGATTACCTGCGTTACATTATGGGAAAGGAGGGTAATCTCAAAGACACTGGACTTGACTAAGGTTGAAATCAACCCGCATATTTCCTTGCTTTTTCCCCATGTAAGGGAAGCGGAGTAGAAAAAAACGGTTTACACGGGTATTTAGCTCATGTAAACGGTATTATTAATGTTGGACTAATTTTTTACTAACCCATAAAATAAATTACAAAAAGCTCATTATCATTTAAAACAAAACCTAAGGAAATATGCCCCAACTTGGCGATTTATAAAAGGTTTAACAACTTACCTGTACCTCCTGAGTGATGTGGAAATCAGTTCAATACTTTCTCTCTCTAACTTATATGTTTAACTCCGGTTTCAAAAATTTTTACAAATGTTATTCCCAAAACTATGTAAACAAAAATAATTGGCCAAATTACGAGTTAACATTTTTCCTTTGTTAACATTTTTCCTTTGTTTTAAAACTAAAAACCCTATCTTGAATTTTCAATTTCTATAACTTCTTCAACTTCTATGATCTTCCATTTTCAATTTGTATGTCTCTAGTCTAAAAATTGGCACCATTGAGAAAGCAGTGCCTGATATCCCCAGCTAGATATAATCATCAGTGACCCCTAAAACTCCCCTTTCTTGGAAGGCCTGAAAAAGAAATATTTAATGTATCGAGGCATCTGACTCGGAATACAACACTGTTTTCATGTCCCCCGTAAGGAAAGGAAGTAGATTCTCAGGCACTTTTGAGTGCTTTCCTATGCTAAGAGTTAAACAAAAAGCAGGTAGTTAGATAGGTATTTTAATTAACGTCACGCTAGAGTAACACTATTGAAAAATTAATGAAGTTAGAATTCCTAAGTGTTTTAATCAGGCAAATATGGCGAAATTTGAACTAACATTTGAATGAATTTTTTCTTGACTTTAACTCTTATAAAACTAATGTTAAGATCCTAATAATCCTGTTTGATATTGTTAACATTTACAAATATTTTGATTGGGCATGGGGAAACTTTTTATGTTTTTGGCAAGCGTTACTTTCATCGCGAGTATGTAATATGTGATTTTTGGTGCAACTACAAACTAATTATTTACTTTTACTAGCGTGGGCATAAGAACGTGATCGATTATTTTTTAATAACAATGCAATGTATTAACATACAAATTCATAGTTACAGTTGAGTTTGTAAAATGCATGAATGCTATTGGATTGTCTTTTAATATCAATACTGTACTTGAAATGAAGCATTCTACTTTAATGCCAAGTTTAAAAAAATTATTTAACCCTCTAACGGCCACACGGGTCTCAAGACAATGTCTTCAAAAACCCAGAGCAGCCGAGAAACCATTAGGAAAATCGAATAATTTCTTACCCCTTTACACGTCATCTAGGTACTTTCTTAGTGCGCTGACCAACCGGTCTAGTGGTTAAGGTGTTGGCCTCTGGATCGGAAGGTTCCTAGTTCGAATCCGGGGTCAGGGCATGGATGTAATTGTGCTGTCCTTAGTTAGGGGTAGTGATGGTCGCCCATTGGGTGCCCCTTCACAAATGACCATTGCTTCCCGGCCTTGCAGTGGCCTATGATAGCAATCAAGTGCCCGCCGTAATAATAATTTTTAAAAAAAATTTCTTAGTGCACGGGACGTCCCGTGCTTTGTAAAGGGGTGTATATAAAGTGCTCTTTTCAACTTGTAAGTCAATTAGGTGTTGGACATTAGTTACTTATATGTATGGGTTTGCGGACATTCCTAGTTTTTTTCATCCGCAGAACGCTGAGAATTTTTTTTCTTCATTTCCGCTTTAATTTTGTGCGGACAAATAAATTTCCAGCCAGACGATAAATCTTTTAGCTCGTCAGTTCTTTTTTCTATCTCCTATACTGTTAAAAATGAAGTAAAAATTTCAACGGATTTGAAATCTGCAAAAAATTTTAGTTTTGATTGTTACCTAAAAATAAAATTTTCTTTAAATAAATAATTTTTTAAATCAATATATCTTCAACAAATTTAAAATCTGCGAAAAATTTTACATCATATTAATACCTTACATCACGGCGTTGCCTGTGGTATGGTTTGCGGAGCAAACCAACACCATGGGCACGGGCAACGTCGGGCTAGCCACGCAGTGGCTTGGCTAGTTCTTTATACTTTAATATGGTTTTCCTAAAAAATATATTCCTCAATCTTTGATTAGACTAACACATTTTTAAAGAAAAAAATAATTAAATTCATATATTTTCTAATATTTGACTGCGACTTCATTCATAACGTATCTCTTAAAATTCTCTTGTAGCTCCGACTATCTAATACATAAGCAAGTATGCGATTAAAAAGCGTTTTCAAGTCTGTTAAGTCCTATGTATATTAAAAATGTTTTTCAGTAGAACATTTTGCGTTATAATCATAATTTTGTTATTCGTATAAAAATCAAATGAATTTTATTGAAAATTCTCCTATCCAATGTAGTCACATAATTATATATTTGTGTGTAAAATTTTATTTGAAAATACTCATCTCTACTATTATAAAAGGAAGCGTTTGTCTGCGTGCGTGGACTGTCCTGATGAATCTATGGCACTTACAAGAATGAAATTTGGCACACAGGAAAGCCCGAATGTTTTGAGATTTTTGTACAAAGCCAGAATTTTAAAATTTAATCTAGAACATTTTAAAATTAATTTAATAGAATTGAATTATGGTTGTTTTCTCTTTAGAATGGCAACAGCATAAAGATGAAATTCTACATGTATTATTTCAGTGTATCCATTTGATTTCGTTGAGGAAGTTTATCAGCTGACGATAAAAAGAAATAAAGTCTGAACTGGAGTTTTGTACTTCTTTTTTCCATCTCCTGGATAGCTCAGGATAGAATAAAATTTCAACGGATTTGAAATCTGCGGAAAAATTTTACACTAGAGAGTTACCTTATACGTTTGGTTTTTTTTAATAAATATTTTTTCAATTAAATATTAATATTTTTGCAACAGATATGCGTCGCCACGAAAAGAACTCACGGGCAATGTTGTGATGGCCAAACCCCACTAAAAGAACTGTCATGTGCTTGCCACACAGTGGCCGTGGAGTTGGTTTGCGAAGCAAACCAAATGGGAATTTATAGTAAGAACTTTTTGTAAGGGGCGAAAAATGATTATTTTATGTATCACATAAATATACTCATTTTATAAGATATTCTCAGTTCATAAAGAGGAATTATTAATTTGACCGAGAAACCTATGCTAAAAGAATATCATTAACATAATTATGTTCTTAAAATGCTTCATATTTTAAGTAAAATTATTAACATGCTACACAATAAAATTACTTTTCCAGGTTGTAGGTTTGAAAATACCTCTGGTGAAATTAATTACTGTGAGAATATGTGATTTCTCGCGTCCGTCAGAAAGAGTTTCAAATAGTCTAATGTTGAAGACCCAGGCGGAAAGTCATGAACAGGACCTGCATGCGAATTAAAGTTTGGAATGGATATATCATCGTTCCTTATATTGTTCGATTCCCATTCAAAAAATATCATCGTTTCTCTCAATTTCCGCAGGACTTCACCGAAGTCACTATCCATTTGGATTGAATTCTTCAAATCATATTTTGTTAGGTCGTCTTCGTCGCTTTAATTTAAATCCGACTCATCTGTATCATTGAAAAGAATTATTTCTATTTCTTCTTTCGACAATGTTTTGCTATAACGAGCCATTTTGTTAGTGAAGAAACAAAATTCTCCATTCAATAGCCGCACAAGACTGTCCGATCCAAAGCCAAGCTTGGAAGAAGTATGTGAAAGAGCACAGTTAAAAGCCGATCCCTAACTTGTTGCTTGTCTTTAAGGGAAACTACCCTACTGCTTCAGGCAAAAGAAGGGAGCATTGTAGTGAGGGAATGACGGATTGCCCTTCTCTGGGTTAGGGGGATAGCCAGTAGCTTTAATGACTTGAGCCGGTTCGGGCTGGTACTGGGCTTTTGCATGTGAAGCCGCTTTGGACATTAGAGGGTTATTTTAGAATTTCTTGCAGATCAGAATGCAAATAAATTTTTTAAAGCATCTATCAAAGTTACCCTTGTTTACAATTTTAAATTAAAAGAAATTCTTAATTCTATTTAACTATGACACATTTTTGTATAGGTAGAATTCATGTTAAACGTTCTTCCTGCACGGACTAATGTGTAAGTTCCCTTTTGTATAAGACCTTTAAGTGAGCAGTATTTAATACTAATAAAACAAAAATATTTTTAATCTTACTGGAGATGTTCTTGAAAATCTTACCTTGGTAGCATGGTTAGAAGAGTAATGGTCATTCAAACAAAGAACTGCGAGTTTGAATCCAACCAAAGACTGGCATGTACAATGAGGGATGGTGCACATTAAATTTGTTGTGTTCTCAAATGTTCTCACCTTGTCTTGGTGTGTAAGTTTGGGAGTGCTGAGGTGTAAACTGGCCATTTGACCCTGGCTTAAAAATATGTGGTTATCCTCAGAATTCATTGTAATTGAACCCATTTCGCCTACAATGGGTTTCTACTTAGTGCAGGGTTCAAAAACAATGCCAGTACTTTCTCGTATTGTTGCTAATAGCCCGTTGTATTGAAATGTGAAGTTTATGAACTACCTATGTCTTTTAGATAACTACAAAGATAATATTTAGCTGTAGGACATAAAATAGTTGCACTTAACAAATACTTTACGTTAATCATCTTATTGTTAGTTGTCCTAAAGTGATCGTAAAACAAATTAATAAGAATTGGAAACAAAATAAAATGTAGAGAATTTAAAAATGCTAAATACTAGCCACTGCGTAGCTAGCCCGTGCCTTCGCAAACCACCACCACTTGCAACACCGTGATATAAGGTATTATTCTGGTGTAAAATTTTCCGCAGATTTCAAATCCGTTGAAGTTTTCGATCTGTCTTTAACGAATCCGCTTTTACGAAAAAGAACTAAACAATGCCTCTCAAAATGTTTTTTATTTATTGCTCTCCACTGAATAAGGCAGGAAGTGTAATCTGTTTTTAGAAAGTGAAAGTTACCGTAACGTCACAATCTAATGCGAAAATATAAAAGTTATTTATGTAAAGAAAATCATATATTTAGGTATGGATCTAAAGTGAAATTTTCCGCAGATTAAATTCCTTGAAATTTTTACTCTATCTTTTAACGGTCTAGAAGATTGAAAAAGAATAATTGACTCCAGTTAAAAGATTGTTTGTTTTTATAATCTGCTACTATTCCAACCCGGTTATAGCAGTCCTAATTATTTTCGAGATCTAAGTAACAAAACGTTGTATTGCTTATCCTAATAATTTGTATACAGTTGGGCAGTGCCAAACGTAACTGACATATCATTAGACAATAAGAGCATTTCTCACAATTATGTAATACAGATTTGTAAAAAAAATTTCGTATTTGTATAGAGGATAACTATTTCTAAAAGTATCTCTAATTAACATTTTTAATTTGTAAACAGAAATTGGGATTATACATACTTTGGAGGTGTAATGGAAGTATCCCTTTAGGAAAAGAAATTGTTTCATTGAACACAAATGACAAAATTGTCTAATATTTATAAAGAAAATGTGTTTTTTTTATGAGGAAGATTTAAAGATATTACAAATACATAGTTTATCTAATTTGCGGATAGCTTAAATTTAAAAAAAAAATTTGAAATTGTAACAGATGTGTCGTCTTCTAAAATATTTGGACTGTTTTTTAATTACTTATTGTTCAATATATATTACAATGAATAGTTTTATAAACTATAAAAATAATCATTTAACATTACCATAATAAATAACATAGTATAAAACCGCAATGAAACGAAATTTTTTAAGATTTCGTGATACTACACAATGACAAAACTTTTTCAAATTAAACATTGTACAGATTAAACAACATATTAAATATCAATCTAAATCAATTATTGATTGTGAGTTAATCAATTATGTCCACAATAGGTTCTATAATAACAATAGAAATGTCATCGTTTTCCGGTAAAAAATATTTTGGCCAAAGTCCTTTTTAAAAATCTTATCTGAAATCCCTTGTCCAACAGACTTTTTGTTCCCTTTTCTGTAGTCAGTTTTATAATGACTCGTGAGCCAAATCATACTGTCATCACTGGATCGATTTTTATTGGTCTGCTGTATTTTTGTTTATTAGTTAGAAAAATGTTTTTGAACTATGAAATAAAAAAAGCGTTCTAGATTATCTAGAAATTTCTGAAACATGCACAATGTTTTTAGAATTTGCCATTACACTTAGGATAGAGTGAGAATTGTTCGCATGCCTTTGAATCGCTTGTTCAAGTTGTTAATATTGCTTTCAATTTTTTTCTTTACATGCAAAGATGATATTTGTTATTTATTGTTGATATTTGTATACAAGGTGTCCTTCGGACTCGTTCCAGGAGCATTGCCCGTTGCATTTCTCCTATGATGTTATTCGACTACTTCCGTGCCTATCCGCATACAAAAACTGTATTACTTGTCGCAATTATTTAGCTGCTAAAATTAAAGCTCTGCAATATAGTCGAAGCTAGTACAAAATATTCTGCACCTCGATCACTTGTAATCAAACTCATGAACTCTGACCATTTTATTAATATTTGTGATCACATTGATATTTCTAATGTAATAATTATTTTCTGTTTTTGGAAACATTGTATATTATTTCAAGCATCGTGTACACACATTTCATTAATACTCTGTTTTCCCAAGTTGTAAAATACTATTTTCAAACTTTAATGCTTTGAAGTGAAGTAGCTGAATACAATTCATATGTGAAGTCGTCAAAGTGTGTTTTTCATACCCATTTGAATGTGGTTCCTGATCTCTTTAACTTCTTAAATTGATTTCTCTTTGCTATACTGGAATTTCATAATTTCTAGTTTCATTATTTGTGATTTATTTGATTATAGTCTTAAAATTTTTATTATACAGAATTATCCAAATGCTCAAAATAAATACAGAACAGCAGCACTCATTTTTTATGTCTATTTCATGTTCAAGCAACGGCATCCTTTGGTGATAGGAATTCACTAACACCTGAAGAATACAAGACCCAAACCACTTGTACTACATTGAATTGGATCCGTGCCGTTAAAAAGGACACAAGGGTCAAAAGAAACTGCATCTTTATTGGATTTGTTGGTCAAACATTTTACTACCCGAATCTAGAAGCACTATGTTCATCTCAAAGCCAAAAAATTACAAATAAACTGAAGAGTACAAACACACTTTGATAAAAGCAGCGTAATTTTGAAGCACGCAGTGGAACCACCTATCTTAATCCCAAATGTGTCAATAGATCATGCAAATGCCCGATGCACAAGAATCAGCTCGGATCCTGTTTCATTTTGATTAATTAGAATATCAAGATCAAAGTGAAGAGAAAATGTTTCCTGAGCAGCACCCAAAAAACCTTTCAAGTCGCCTTTCTTGAGAGAAATTTTCTTCAAAGTCTTATGTTCGACATGTGTGCAGAAAATGACAAGCCTTGTTACTTGTGTATCGTTTCAGAGTGGAAGCTTTAGTCCTCGAAAATGCCTCTTAACACTGCGTCCAAAGACCCACCACATACATAAAATGGCCAGAAGTGTAATTTAATTTTTTTCAAAAAGACAATGTGTTCCTAAACATGCAATCCAACAGTGACAAACATTCTATTTTACATCCGAACGGAACACCAACCCTTCAAATGACACTGCAGCCGTCACAAATGTCTTCGGATTTAAATTATTTGAATAGTGCGGTAGAGGTAAAAAATCATGTTATAGTTTCTGCAATAAAAGGTTATGTATGCGACCAGTGTGGAATATGTTTCAATAATAAACGACAACTGACCCAACATCGAAGATGCCACTATGTTAAAAAGTCACATGGATGTGAAGTTTGCAGCAAAGTGTTTTCAAGAAAATACACTTTAGAACTGCATATGCGAGTGCATAGTGGTGAGAAACTTTTCCAGTGTGACGTCTGTAAAAAAACCTTTTCGCAGAAGGGTGGCTTAACAAATCACAGACGCGTACATTCAGGTGAGAAACCTTTTCCTTGTGAAATTTGTGACTGCGGCTTTTCGCAACTTGGTTCCTTGCGTAATCACAGACGTATACACACTGGTGAGAAGCCGTATATCTGTGAAATATGCATGAGCCAGTTTTCACGAGCTTCGGACTTGCAAATACATAGTCGTGTACACACTGGTGAAAAACCATATGAGTGTAAAGTCTGCAAGAAGACCTTTTCGCAGAAGGGCAGCTTAGCAAGACATGGAATCGTACATTCAGATGAGAAACCTTTTTCTTGTGAAATTTGTCACTGTGGCTTTACGGAACTTGGGTCCTTGCGTAATCACAGACGTATACACACTGAAGAGAAGCCGTATGTATGTGAAATATGCAAGAGAAAATTTTCACTTGCTTCGAACTTACGGAAACATAGTCTTACACACACTGACGAAAAGCCGTATATGTGTGAAATATGCATGAAAAAGTTTTCACAAGCTGTTTACTTACGAAGACATAGCATTCTGCACACTGAAGAAAAGCCGTATATATGTGAAATATGCATGAAAAAGTTTGCACACAGTTCTAACTTACGAAAACATAGACGTATACACACTAAAGAAAAGCCACATATATGTGAAATATGCATGAAAAAGTTTTCACAAGCTTGTCACTTACGAAGACATATGCTCGTACACACTGAAGAGAAGCCTTATATATGTGAAATATGCATGAAAAAGTTTTCACAAGCTTCGAACTTACGAATACATAGGCGCATACACACTGAAGAGAAGCCATACATATGAGAAATATGCATGAAAAAATTTTCACAAGCTTCGAATTTACGAAGACAAAGGCGTATCCATCAAAAACAAAAATAATTTTAAGTGAAATTGTTAGAAACATTTGCGACATATGTACTTGTAACAACATAAAAGAAAAAGTACTTCCATTTTATTTTTAGAAGATGTGTTTTGGTTAGTAAATCACCTTTTATGATTTGTAAGCTATATTTATAATTTATGCATTACAATCTTTGGCTATACCTAGTTTCGAACTTGTAACACTCATTTATAAAGGAAAATACATATATATATATATTTTTTTTATGAATGAAGAAGGTTCAAAGATACCTATTACAAATCCATAGATTATCTAATTTGTGGACAACTTAAGTTTTTAACAAAGTTTTCAAACTGTAAGGGATGAGTCGTCTTCTGAAATACTAGTTACACTGCTTTATGATTACTTATTGTACGCAACTGAACATTGGTGACCCATTTTAAAATCCCTGTGAATTATCACCCCAAGATCCTTGACGTTTCTCCCTCCTTTACCTTTACTCCCTGCAGACAGTACTCGGCTCCACTGTTCCTGTAACCCATATGCAGAACTTGACATTTCCCTACATCAAATGACGTACCCCATTTTACAGCATTCAGATATCTTATCAAAATCCCCTTGTAAATTCTCTGTTAAAAATTGTACAGATTAAACAACATATTAAATATTAATCTAAATCACTTATTGATTGCGAGTTCATCAATTATGTCCACAATATGTTCTATAATAACAATAGAAATGTCATCGTTTTCCAGTAAAAAAATTTTTTGTTGCCAAAGTCCTTTTTTTAAATCTTATCTGAAATCCTGTAGTCAGTTTTATAATGACTCCTGAGCCAAATCATACTGTCATTACTGGATAGCTTTTTATTGGTCTGCTTTATTTTTGTTTATTAATTAGAAAAATGTTTTTGAACTATGAAATAAAAAAAGCATTCTAGATTATCTAGAAATTTCTGAAACATGCACAACGTTTTTAGAATTTGCCATTACAATTAGGATAGAGTGAGAATTGTTCGCATGCCTTTAAATCACTTGTTCAAGTTGTTAATGTTGCTTTCAATTTTTTTTCCTTTACATGCAAAGAGGATATTTGTTATTTATTGTTGATATTTGTATACGAGGTGTCCTTTGGACTTGTTCCAGGAGCATCGCCAGTTGCCCATTGCGTTTTTCCTGTGATGTTATTCGACTACTTCTCTGCCTATCCGCATACAAAAACTGTATTACATGTCGCAATTATTTAGTTGCTAAAGTAAAAGCCCTGTAATATAGTCGAAGCTAGTACAAAATATTCTGCACCACGATCATTTGTAATCAGACTGATGAACTCTGACCATTTTATTAATCTTTGTAATCACATTGATATTTCTAATCTAATAATTATTTTCTGTTTTTGGAAACATTGTATATTATTTCAAGCATCGTGTACACACATTTCATTAATACTCTGTTTTCCCAAGTTGTGAAATACTTTTTTCAAACTTTAACGCTTTGAAGTGAAGTAGCTGAATACAATTCATATGTGAAGTCGTCAAAGTGTGTTTTTCATACCCATTTGAATGCAGTGCCTGAGCTCTTTTACTACTTAAATTGATTTCTCTGCTATACTGGAATTTCATAATTTCTAGTTCCATTATTTTTTATTTATTTGATTATAGTCGTAGATTTTTATTATACAGAATTATCAAATGCTCAAAATAAATACAGAACAGCAGCACTCAGTTTTTATGTCTATTTCATGTTCAAGCAACTGCATCCTTTGGTGATAGGAATTCACTAACACCTGAAGAATACAAGACCAAAACCACTTGTCTACATTGAATTGGATCTGTGCCGTTAAAAAGGACACAAGGGTCAAAAGAAACTGCATCTTTATTGGATTTGTTAGTCAAACATTTTTCTACCCGAATCTTAAAGCACTACGTTCATCTCAAAGCCAAAAAATTACAAATAAACTGAAGAGTACAAACACACTTTGATAAAAGCAGCGGAATTTTGGAGCACGCAGTGGAACCACCTGTCTTAATCCCAAATGCGTCAATAGATCATGCAAATGCCCGATGCACAAGAATCAGCTCGGATCCTGTTTCATTCTGATTAATTAGAATATGAAGAATTAGAATATTCAACTGAAGAGAAAATGTTCCCTGTGCAGCGCCCAAAAAATCTGTATCATTTCATGCATGTGTATCATTTCATTGTGGAAGCTTTAGTCCACGAAAACGCCTTTCAACACTGCGTCCAAAGACCCACCACATAGATAAAAGAGCCAGGAGTGTAACTTTTCCTGAAAAAGAAAATGTGATCCGAAACGAGCAATCCAACAGTGACAAACGTTCTATTTTACATCCAAACTGAACACCAACCCTTCAAATGACCCTACAGCCGTCACAAATGTCTTCAGATTCAAATTATTTCAATAGTGCGGTAAAGGTAAAAAATCACACTATAGTTTCTGCAGTAAAAGTTTATGTATGCGACCAGTGTGGAATATGTTTCAATAATAAACAACAACTGACCCGACATCAAAGATGCCACTATGTAACAAAGTCACATCAATGTGAAGTTTGCAGCAAAGTGTTTTCAAGAAAATCCACTTTAGAACGGCACATGCAAGTGCATAGTGGTCAAAAGCCTTTCGAGTGTGACGACTGCAAAAAAACCTTTTCGCAGAAGGGCAGCTTAACACATCATAGACGCGTCCATTCAGGTGGGAAACCTTTTTCTTGTGAAATTTGTGACTGCGGCTTTTCGGAACTTGATTCTTTGCGTAAACACAGACGTATACACACTGGTGAGAAGCCGCATATGTGTAAAATATGCATGAGCCGGTTTTCACGATCTTCTAACTTACGAAGACATATGCTCATACACACTGAAGAGAAGCCGTATATATGTAAAATATGCATGAAAAAGTTTTCACAAGCTTCGAACTTACAAATACATAGGCGCATACACACTGACGATAAGCTGTATATGTGTGAAATATGCATGAAAAAGTTTTCACATTCTTCAACGTTACAAACACATAAGTGTATTCCCCATGACAAGAAGCCGTATATGTGTGAAATATGCTTGAAAAAGTTTTTACATGCTTCAAATTTAAAAACTCATAGGCGTATACACACTGAAGAGAAGCCGTATGTGTGTGAATTATGCATGAAAAAGTTTTCACAAGCTTATCACTTACGAAGACATATGCTTATACACACTGAAGAGAAGCCTTACATATGTGAAATATGCATGAAAAAGTTTTCACAGGCTCCTAACTTACAAAGACATATGCTTATACACACAAAACAAAAATAATTTTAAGTGAAAATTGTTAGAAACATTTGCGACATATGTACTTGTAACAACATAAAAGAACAAGTATTTCCATTTTAATTTTTGAAGATGTGTTTTGGTTAGTAAATCACCTTTTATGATTTGTAAGCTGTATTTATAATTTATGCATTACAATCTTTGGCTATACCTAGTTTCGAACTTGTAACAAACATTTATAAAGGAAATTACAGATTTTTTTTTTTTTTTAAATTATGAAGAGAAGTTTCAAAGATACTTATTACAAATACATCGATTATCTAATTTGTACACAACTTGAATTTTTAACAAAGTTTTCAAGTTAAAAATTTTACAGAATGTATCAAATGTCAATCTAAATCGATTGATGAGTTCATCAACTATGTCCACAATGTCTTCTATATTCACAACAGATATGTCACAATTTTCCGGCCAAATAAACTTTTGCCATAATTCCTTTTTTTTTTAATTAAGGATATTTCAATGTAGGTAAGTACTTAATTTTAATTAACCTCACACTAGAGCAATACAACAGGGTATTTGCGACGGTCCAGTATCAAACCCAATTGGAAAGAGCCTATGTCAATACCTAGAAAAGTTTCAAAGAATGAATGTGGTGTTGGAGTGGATGATTCACCAACAACCACTTCAAGTTTAAAAAGATGCAGATGCTATACAAAGGTCTTGCTACCGATGAAAATTTTTACACAGAGTCAAAATCGAGATAATTTTTACCCATGTGATTCCAGCAAATCAAATATAAATCTAAAAAGTTCAGAAAAATCGAAACGTTTACGAAAAAATCGACGTTTTAATTTCTAATTTAAATGTATTGTAAGTTTTAAAAATCATCATAAAGTCATTTAGTAAATATTGTATACAGAAAAAAAATATGATTTTTTAAAAATCAAGTGTTAATTGATGAATATCTTTTTATATAAATGAATTAATTGTTTATAATTTATTATTAATAATTAATTAATATTAATATAATTAATTTATTCTTCCAAGTTTTTACCCCCCCCCCTATTCAAAACGTTGGCACGTCCCTGTGATTCACCAACAACCACTCCAAGCTTAAAAAGATGCAGATGCTATACAAAGGTGTCTTGCTACCGATGAAAATTTTTACACCTTTTCCAGACAGCATCGACCGCAATGGCCTTTCTCGTTACTCCAGTGTGAAGTAAAACTCAACAACCAACCCTAAGAGTTATGCCTCGCCTTTGTAAACCCGACATGTAATTAAAATATGTCAAATTAGCAGCTTCACAGAAAGACCACACGCACAACTTGCATAGTATGGATGCTCAAGAAGTGTTTTACGTACTTTTCACGAGTAAGAAAGTATTTTGTGAAGGCTGTATTTTTGGCAACTGAACAAAATGAAATGCAGCCCATGCATATAAAGCACCAGCATATTGTAATTTCTTTACTTGACCAATCAGCGAAATATTTAATCAATTTAGAAGCCTGGAATACAGACAATTAAAATAATTAAGTATCTGGACGTAGTAGTTTACAGTATTTTTGAATTAAATAGTTTCTTTATTTCATGATTTCAATTCATGTCAATAGTTTTGCAATTTCATGATTTGGAGATGCAACTTGCAGAATTTCAAGACAGCCTCTGATCTTAAGTGTTTGTTGACTTGAGGTCCAAACTTGAGAATCTGGAAAGAAATTGTTTAGAGAATGAAGTGTGCAACTACAAACAGGAAATTTGAAGTAATACTTGGAACCGATTAGCGAACACTTTTAGCAACCTTAATAATCTAGCAATGGCTTTACTCACGATTTTTCCCTCTACATACTTCGTCGAGATCTTATTCTCTCGGCGTTAAATAGTATTAAAACCAATAAAAGAAATCGACTGGCAGAGGAAGTTGTAGCGCTTGCTTGGGCTTAGAAGTGCACGAAATACGAACTTTTTATTGAATTTTTAGCAAATGCAAATCAGCAACACAACATTTAACTAATGTAAAGAATTATTTCGTTTTTCTTTTTATTAATAAAAATATCAAAAATAGAACTTTTTACTAGAGTTGCAAACACCACAAAATTATGGATATTTCTACATGTGACACAATACACGAGTTGAGCTAGGTTTTTGACACACCCATCTCAAAATATACGCCTTCACTAAACTACATCCAAAGCAGCTCACGACAGGAAATCATATCAACCTTCACCTGCATGTGCAAATGGAGAAAAACATAGCACGCAGAATTAAAAAATCATAATGTATCCAAATTTTTAAAAACTAGGGGGCTCCTCACCCTGTTTGCTTTTGCTCACCCCCCCCCCTCCCCTCGGGATTGCTTCGCAAACCAACACTCCTTTTGAAGAGTCAATCTCCTACGACGGCTAAACCCTTAAAAATTCGTATAATCCTGATTTGACTTTCCTATCCATGACTTCACAGCAAGGACTTCGCCCCCTGCTCGCCAAACCTCGGTGATTGCTCGGTTTGCTTCGCAATCCCATTTTCAAGACTCCTTTTGCAAGTGATTTCCCTTTCTTTTTTTTTAATTTAACATTTAATGCACCCTGAAATAATAGCCACACCAGTAAAAAACCTTCTCCATCTTGTTCCCTGTACAATTTTAAATAAACCATGTTGACCTCGTATAATTTTGTGATCTCTACTTTCTCTGGAAAACGTCTGAGAATTAATAGAGCGAAAAAGGGAGTCCACACCAACACTCCTATCGCAGAGTCCTCCTGCTACGTCGAAAACTCCTCCTTTCTTCTCTATCATGACGTCACAGCGAACTGGCCTTGGTTTCATGGTTCCATCGCGTTGCCGAGAAAACAATTTGTACATTATCGCGAAATTATACTTTTAATCGCATCAAGTTTATTTATGAACCAATTTTTAAAATACATAATATTACGACATATGATTGCATGCATTCTAAGCTTTCAAGTGGTATTTTAAAACTAATAGTATTCAGCTAGAGATGTGACAGTTTTGTATTGGAAATTACGATTTAAAAGTTCCAAAATTTGTATGGCCAACTTTTAATTGCGTCAACTTTATTTATTAACCAATTTCAAAAATTATTTTACAATAAGAAAGAGTACATTCTAAGGTTTGCACTGAGGTTTTCAAATTTAAGAAATAATAGTATTAAGCTATACATATGACGGTTTTAACAAAAAGTAACGAAAATTTCCCAATTTTCCAAAATTTGTCTAATTAACCTTTGATTGCATCTACTTTATTAACCAAAAATAATTCTACCGTAAGAAAGAGGACATTCTAAGGTTCCCAACAATATTTTCAAATTTAAAAACTAATAGTAATAAGATATAGATAAACAGTAACGACGTACACACACTGGTGAGAAGCCGTATATATGTGAATTATGCATGTGTCAGTTTTCATGAAGTTCGGACTTGCAAAGACATAGTCGTGTACACACTGGTGACAAACCATATGCGTGTGAAGTCTGCAAGAAAACCTTTACGCAAAAGTGCAACTTAGCAAGACACGGACTCGTACATTCATGTGTGAAACCTTTTTCTTGTGAAATTTGTAACTGTGGCTTTTCGGAACTTGGTAAACACAGAAGTATACACACTGAAGAAAAGTCGTATATATGTGAAACATGCATGAAAAAGTTTTCACACGATTCTAACTTACAAACACTGAAGGAAAGTCACATATATGTGAAATATGCATGAAAACGTTTTCACAAGCTCATCACTTACAAAGACATATGCTTATACACACTGAAGAGAAGCCATATATATGTGAAATATGCATGGAGAAGTTTTCACTAGCTTCAAACTTACGAAAACATAGGCGCATACACATTGAAAAAAAGCTGTATATATGTGAAATATGCATGAAAAAGTTTTCACGAGCTCATAACTTACGTAGACATGCTTATCCATCTAAAACAAAAATAATTTTAATTGAAAAAATTGTTCGAAACATTTGCGAGATATGTACTTGTAACGACATAAAAAAAGAAATATTTCCATTTTGTTTTTAGAAGATTTGTTTTGGTTAGACAATCACCTTTTATGATTTGTAAGCTGTATATTTATAATTTATACATTCCTATCTTTGCTTGACCCAGTTTCGAACTTGCAACACATAGATTACAAAGCTGCTACTATTCCAAGTTGGCTACAGGAGTTCTATTTATATTCGAGATCTACCTAACAAATCGCTGTGTTGCCTATCCTAATTATTTATATACAGTTGAGCAATTCCATAAGTAACGGACGTATCTTTAGACAATAAAAGGATTTCTCACTATTACATAAATTCAGATTTGAGAAAAAAATATATGTTATTTATATAAAGGATCTATTACTAACAGTATCACTAATGACCTTTTTTAAATTTAAAAACATACTTTGGATGTGCAATGGACGTATCTTTTAAGGGAAAAAATTGTCAGAAGTTTATAAAGTAAAATAAAGAAAATTGTTTTTTTTTATGGAATGATGAAGATTTAGAGATTTACAAATACATATATTTAATTTGCAGACAACTTGAATTTTTAATTTAGATTTCAAATTGCAACGGATGTGTCATCTTCTGAAATACTATTTACACTGTTTTATGATACTTATTTTACAAAATATGTTACAATAAATTGATAATAATTAAACATTACTATAATAAATCATAATGTTATGAAATTTTAAAAATTTTGTGGTAGTACACAATGACAAAAAAAATTTATGTTAAAAATTGTACAGATTAAGTAGTGTATTTAATATCAATTTAATTCGTTTATGAGTTCATCAATTATGTCCCACAATATCTTCTATATTCGCTACAGAAATAAAATTTTCCAGCTAATAAAACTTTTGCTCCTAAGGTCCTTTTTTTTTTAAACTACACTTTTTGTCGACTGAAATGATTGTCCAACAGACTTATTTGTTCCCCTTTTCTGTTGTCTGTCTTCTGAAATACTATTTACACTGTTTTATGATTACTTATTTTACTAAATATATTACAATAAATTGATAGCATTAAGAAAAGAAAAAAAATAATAATAATTAAAGATCACCATAATAAATGTCAGAATTAAAAAAAAAATAATAATAATGTAATGAAATTTTTTTAAATGTTGTGGTAGTTTACAATAAAAATAAAAAACATTTTTAATTTTAAAACTGTACAGAATAAAGAATGTATCAAATATGAATTTAAATCGATTATGAGTTCAATTATGTCCACAATATCTTCTATATTCGCAACAGAAATGTCATAATTTTCCAGCCAACAAAAACTTTTTCCCTCAAGTTCTTTTTTAAAAACTACACTTACTGGACTGGACTGAAATCACTTGTCCAACAGACTTATTTGTTCCCCTTTTCTGTAGTCTGTTTTATAATGTGACCCATGTGCCGAATGCTATACTCTCATTACTGGTTACAGATTTATTTTGGTCTGCTGCATTTTTGTTAATTACTGGAAAAAATGTTTTTGATCTATGAAGTAAAAAAACTTTCCAGATTTTCTAGATATTTCTGAAACATACACAATATTTTTTGAATTTGCCATTACACTGAAGATTGAGTAAGTCTTTGGAATTGTTCCTATGCCTTTAAATCGCTCGTTCGATTTCTTAATGTTGCTTTTAATTTTTTCTTCAATGTTTTCTCTAAACACAGTTACAAAATTTTTTGCATTCAGAATTATTAAAAATTTTAATTATTTAAAATTTGTGTGAAAACTACTTATTGGAATTAAAACTTGTAACGACATAAAAGAACAAATATTTCCATTTTGTTTTTAGAAGATTTGTTTTGGTTAGACAATCACCTTTTATGATTTGTAAGCTGTATTTATAATTTATGCATTCCTATCTTTGCTTGACCCAGTTTCGAACTTGCAACACATAGATTACAAAGCTGCTACTATTCCAAGCTGGCTACAGGAGTTCTATTTATATTCGAGATCTACCTAACAAATCGCTGTGTTGCCTATCCTAATTATTTATTTACAGTTGAGCAATTCCATAAGTAACGGACGTATCTTTAGACAATAAAAGGATTTCTCACTATTACATAAATTCAGTTTTGAGAAAAAAATATATGTTATTTATATAAAGGATCTCTTACTAACAGTATCACTAATGACCTTTTTTAAATTTAAAAACATACTTTGGATGTGCAATGGACGTATCTCTTTAGGGGGAAAAAAATTGTCTGAAGTTTATAAAGTAAAATAAAGAAAATTTGTTTTTTTATGAATGAGGAAGGTTCAGAGATATTACAAATACATATATTATCTAATTTGTGAACAACTTGAATTTTTAATTTAGATTTCAAATTGCAACGGATGTGTCATCTTTTGAAATACTATTTACGCTGTTTTATGATTACTTA
The DNA here is from genome assembly GCA_947359465.1 of Metellina segmentata. Lineage (NCBI taxonomy): Eukaryota > Metazoa > Arthropoda > Arachnida > Araneae > Tetragnathidae > Metellina > Metellina segmentata. The sequence goes on from OX375883.1 coordinate 103,482,949, forward strand.
TTTTACAAAATATGTTACAATAAATTGATAGCATAAAGAAGAGAAAAATAATAATAATTACACATTACTATAATAAATGTCAGAATAAAAAAAATCATAATGTTATGAAATTTAAAAAATTTTGTGGTAAGACACAATGACAAAAAAAAATTTAAGTTAAAAATTGTACAGGTTAAGTAATGTATTTAATATCAATCTAATTCGTTTATGAGTTCATCAATTATGTCCCACAATATCTTCTATATTCGCTACAGAATTATAATTTTCCAGCCAAAAAAACTTTTGCTCGTAAGTTCCTTTTTTTTTTAAACTCTACACTTTCTGTCGACTGAAATCATTGTCCAACAGACTTATTTTATACCCTTTTCTGTCGTCTGTTTTTATAATGTGACCCATGAGCCAAATGCTATACTGTCATTACTGGGTACAGATTTATATGGATCTGCTGCATTTTTGTTAATTACTGAGAAAAATGTTTTTTGATCTATGAAGTAAAAAAGCTTTTCAAATTGTCTACAAATTTCTGAAACATGCACAATATTTTTAGAATTTGCCATTACACTGAAGATTGAGCGAGTCTTTGGAATTGTTCCTATGCCTTTAAATCGCTCTTTTGAGTTCTTAATGATGCTTTCCATGTTTTCTCTGAACGCTGTAATAAAAAAATTTGCATTCAGAATTATTAAAATGTTTAATTCTTTAAAATTTGTGAAAACTGTATTCATTGGAATTATAAGTTTGATCATGAGAGTCATAAAATTCTTTTATTAAAAATAAGTGTCAAATGTTGCAACTGTTGCTAAGACGGATCCACCGGCTGGTGGAATAAGTTCGATTCCAGTATGTACCCTCGTTGCATTTCCCTCTTTTTTAATAACTGAACCCATTCGTTAGTATAATTAGGTTGAAAATTTGATAATTAATTAACGTTGGATTGGAGGGCATCGCTTCAACGGGCTATTGGTGACAGTTGCGAATAAAACCAGAAGGGAAAGATCAGAGGACAGCACCACGAAATTTTGAACCACAGTCAGATGACGAGGTCACACCTGATCTCACACACCACTCTCCAAACTTCCACAACGTGAGGACATTTGAGTCCAGGACAGATTTAATGTACACCATCCCCTTCGTACTCGATGGTCTTTGGATCAAACTCGCAACGCTTCGATTGCTAGTCCGTTACTCTTCCAATAGAGCTATCGCTGCCACATGACTTACTGTTGAAAGCAAAGTTTGAAAATTACAATTGAACTTTCATTTTTAGAGTTAGAAGTAGTAGCAAAAGGAAGTGACAATTAGGCTCATAACATTTATTAAAATACCTACCTTCGCTGCGATTCATAATGGTGCACTGATCTTACTCGCTAATGACTCTTTAAATATAAAAGTTATGAAGGTTCATCATATTATAATCATTTTAACAATAGAGAACCATAATTTACATTAGTTAGTTAATAAGTGCCATCTTGAGCATCAAAATGTGTTTTTTAAAAAGAGCATGTAAGTTTAGTGATTAAAAGCTTTGGTAAACTTTATTTTTTTTCAAGTTTTTAGACGTACATGATATGTATACTTTTTTTATATGTAGTACACATAATACAATCATTACAATATAAATATAATACAATCCAGTAGTCTGGTACAAAACGTTACGAAGAATCGATTTAATATTATTTATTAGATTTTGAAGCTGTATCAAATACACGATATGTACAACTTCTTGCAGAATAATTATTTATTAAAATCAATAAATATAAAAGTTCACAAAATCAAAAAAAAAAATTTTAAACAGTATGGAAAAACTATGATTTTAAAAAATAAATTGGATTTATTTGAATCCAATTTTTTAAATTTTAAATCATATTTTTTCACTTAGAGTTGTCTGATAATGGGATTTCATCTATCCGCATGATTTGTCATGACTTTTGTTTTTATTACTTTACCTAGAAAAATATAAATAGTATTCGGTTCTAGGTGTTGTAACTAATTGTATGCAAACTGTTTGAAATTTTACTAGAAATAAGATTGATAGGAATGAATGATGGTTCATTCTTTTCAAGAAGCTGCAATGATACATCCAACTTCTTGAAAAAAATTACTATTTCCTTAAAATCAGAAAAAATATAAAAATTACCAAAACAATTTTTTTAATTAAAATTTTTTTTATTTTATTAAAATTAAAATAAATGCAAAATTTTACCAATAACACAATTTGGGAACTGTCAAACAGTTCTTGATTAAATTCTTCCCTTAAGGGATTGATCCCGGACCGTCGGCAATGACTAGTATGACTTTAACTAAAATTACCATTACCAAGAAAAAGGTATCATCCATTCTGAAAGATACTTCCTGTGTAATTTTAAAATGTGACCAAATCAATAACAAAAATTTGTTTATGATTTGGTCACATTTTAAAAATACACAGGAAGTATCTTTCAGTATGGATGATACCTTTTTCTTGGAAGAATTTAATCAAGAACTGTTTGACAATTCCCAAATTGTATAATCCATGCTGATACTTTTGTCAAAAAACTCTACAAAAAAAAAGCAAATAACTATCTTGGAGTTATTTTGATTGGAATGATTTTCATTCTTCCTGCTTATCCGCTATAACATCTTTACCATAGCTAATCGTCACATGAAATAAACAAGTTACCTCATTAGGCGCATAATTATGAACATGTTAATTAAAAAGTAACAGATAAATTTGTGAATTTCATATTGGTTACCATTTTTTCAAGTTGTTAATTCTCTGTAAGATCAACATAATTCGTTGTGGAACACACGAATGGAGAACGTCCCCCAAAGCATAATACGCCACCACCAGCCTGTGTATGATCTACTTTACAAGAGGGGAGGAACTGTTCGCCTAACAGACGACGTACCTTGACACAACCATCGACAAGATGAATGACATCCATGGTGCAGTCTCGATGTTCAAGTGCCCACTGTAGGCGTAGTTGACGATGACGCTTGGTCAAAAGAGGCACGCGAATGGGACGTCTGCTGCACAGTCCCATATCCAACAGTGTCCGCTGAACTGTGTGCTCCGAAACACTTGCGCTTGGACCTGCATTGTATTAGGCTGTCAGCTAAGCCACTGTCTCGCGCCGATTTTGCTTTACCAAGCGGGACAGTCTCCGACGTCCTTTATCTTTGATGACGCGTGGACGACCAACACCTTGGCGTCTACTACTGGTGTCACCGTCATTTATCCACTTTGCATGAACACTAACAACGACAGATCGTGAACAACTTACCAGTCGTGCAGTTTTGGTGGTACTCGTTCCGAGATTTCGGGCCATTACGATCTGCCCTCTGTCAAATTCGCTTAGACTAGCAACCTTTCCCATCAATCGCAAAAGTAAGTGCAAGAATGGTTACTTACCTTCGCCAGCAGCAGTTAGATACCATTCTCATTTAATCACGTGCCCTCTACGTCATCTAGACGAGTTCATTGAAGAATGCGGGGTTGGTCATAATGTTTAGGCTCGTCAGTGTATGTGTTTGCAGTGAATTATAGTGTTGGACAGTAGAAGCCAATCTAAAGCGGTATCTTTTTGTAACCAAATCTATTTTTAGATTAAAGTGTTTGAAATGTTCTCTTAAAGTGCTATTCTTCGATACTTTTAGTTTTTATTCAATGTCTCCAAAGTCATTTGAAATTTAATTTCCATTTTCGGATCGTTTGTGAGCGAAGATCCGAAAGGCTCTCATCCCCATAAGCCTTACTTCAATTTGGAATATTTATTGTATCGATAGGAACCCTGTAATACTAGATTGTATACTGTTCACAAACATATTGTTTTTCATTTAAGGATGTTTACAAAAATTATTTAGTGACTGCTCTATCTATGAAAATTCTACAAATATAGGTCATGAACTCCAATACTGATAGATTACATTGTAGCACGTTAATTCCGTCGTAACCAGAAATGTCCTTACCCTGGGGACCTCGAAATTCTGTACCACGGTTAGATGACGAGGATGAATAACGAGTTAGCAACTGGAAGGTGACGAGTTCGAATCAAACCATACACTGGTGTGTAGAGGGGGGCTGGTGCACCTTAAATCTTACTTGGCCTAAAATGTCATCACGTTGATGTGATGTTGGAGTGTGGGGTGCCACCTCATTTGTGATGTTGTCAGCTCACCGTGGTTGAAAATTACGTGGTTCTGTTGTCGGACCTTTCCTTTCAGTTTTGATCCCGGACCGTCGTCAATAGCCCGTGGTTGCCTCTAGTGAGACTCTAGTTGAAATACATACAGCTGGTTCGATATATTTTTAATAGAAATGCGCTGTGTTTGAACTGACAAATTCACTCTTACGTTTAGTGGTGTCAAAATTAAATTTCCTTTGCATAGTTTTGTAACGTTAATAGTGTTCTTAAGCCACTACAGATATAATGTGCACATGTCCCCCTTTGAACACTTGTCAAAGAATATAAATCAAGAGCAGTTGGATCCAGATGTTTTTGCATCCATCGCATGATCAAGCAACGACATCCTTTCACGATTCGAATGCACTAACATACGTAGAAAACAAGACCAAAGCAATTGGAGCAAGAGTGATGGGAATTCGTGTCTGAAACAAGGACGCCTTTTCACTTACGTCAACGTGAGAACACTACAGTTTGAACGTGCAGTTACACCACGGTCTTAGGTTGGATTCAATTTCTAATCCATTACACTTTAAACCGGGCTACAGGGTTGGTATAGCATGGGATTAGCAACCGGATGACTGCTAGTTCGAATCCAGGCAAAGACCATCATGTACGAAAGGTGCTTGAACAAGTTAAATCCGGCCTCAAATGTCCTCATGTTGGTGTGGTGTGGAAGTTTGCAGAGTGGGGTTGCCAGCTCCAGATGTTGCATTGTTATTTGTCCGTGGATAAAAATTACGTTGTGTTGTTTTTTGTTGTCGTGCCTGTTGTGTTTCGTCCAGTGCAACGTTAGTTAACAATACGAAATACCGGACTACTGCAACCTTATAACTCTCAGAAAAAGGAGTAGAGCAAGAGTTATCATTAGGTAAGGTAAGGTAAGGTAATTTTAATTAACGTCGCACTAGCGCAACACAACGCGCTATTGATGACGGTCCGGGATGCATATTAACAACCTTTACCTGGAATAGAAGACATGGGGAAATTTTAAACCCGCTGATTCGTTGGTTTCAAACTGTTGACTATGACGTCACCACGTGACATCATCATTAATGGCGATGCTTCACGTGGACTCTGTCATTACTCATTACTCGGTAGTTTCTGCTTGAACTGAAAGCCGGTGGCTAAACCTCTGCAACAAAAATAACGAATCTATACAACAGATCCCCAGTAATAACGAAAAACTCCCCTGTTTCCGCCTTCTATTCTGTTCCTTAAAAAATATACTGATGCTATACGAAGGTCTTACTACTGATGAATAATTGTAGACTTTTCAAGACAGCACCGCAAGCACAGCATCTGATAAAACTGAATGTAGATTATCCGGCATACCTTTAGCAGCCAATACTTCTCTGTGGATGACACAATGTGTACTTTGGCATTCAGGAGCAACTTTCTTTATTTTTGCTGCTAGCCCTGTCAGTTTTCCTGACATAGCTTTTGCCCCATCTGTACACAAACCAATACACTTGGACCAGTGAATGCCTAATTTCAGCACATACTCATCAATGATGTTAAAGATGTGTTCATCTGTAGTGTTTGATTCAAGTGGTTTGCAGAACAAAAATTCTTCTGTCACCTCTCCATGATTATCAAATCGTATGAATACAAGTAGCTGCGCCACGTTTTTGACATCAGTACTCTCTCGAAATGCAAAATAACTGCATTCTTTTAGTTGTAAAGTGTAAGACAGTTTTTCTTCAATGTTGGAAGACATATCGACAATTCGCCTCTTTACTGTATTGTTTGATAATGGTATTTTTTTTAAATTTCTTTGGCTGCCTTGTCTCCTAACACGGCTTGGACCATATCCATAGCCGGCAGTTAAAGTGTCTCACCTATTGTGTGAGGCTTTCCATCTTTTGAAATTTTATAACTAACAAGGTATGACGCCTTTATCAAGTTATTATCCGTATTGACAAACTTTGTCATACATTGTTTTTATTTCTTACTAAAAATAGATTTTCTTTTAAAAAATTCAAGTGGTTTATCAATTAAATCAGAGTGCTTAGTACTTTGGTGACGCTTCAGTAAAGAAGGCTTCATGCTTTGGTTTGGAAGTGTTTCTAAACATACAACACATTCGGGAATAGGATTGTCGCTATTTTCTGTGCCGGGCTTCACTATAAAACCGTACTGTAAGTAGCTTTCATCATATTTGCGATTGGCCTGTGGTTTAACTTTTTTAACACTATCCTTCGAAGGAGAAAGGGGTCGTCAAAAACCGCTTCATAGTTTAATTTGCATTACAACACACAACACATGTTGCATTACAATTACAACACACAAAACAATTACAGGCGCACAACACAACATATAAATATTGCACAATCACATAATATCGTTACACGTAAACTGAACTGAATTACGCAACCATCGGGTTCAAGCAACCGCTCACACTGACGTGACTGATGTCAAAACAAAACAAAGATAGGTGGATGGGTCACTGTTCAAATCAATTCCAAATAAAGATGAATCATGCTAAGATAATAATACATCCTGAAAGACCTGCGACAGGCAAAAACAGCGGAAGACGAATTATCTCGTGCGTATTTCTCATACATAAAGATAAAGTTATTCTTCGTAAAACGATTTGCCAGGGAGAGATATCAACTTAATTTCGCCGAGATAGCCATTCAATAGAAATAGATAATCAGCAACAAAGTTTCTCTTTAAATAATGTGCTACTGTTAGCGTTGATTGTCGTTTATTACAATGTAATGAAAACGTTAATCACAAAATTAATTTCATATAATCTCACTTTTCCTATAACGTAGTTGTACATACTAAAAAATCAAACAAACTTCGTAGAATATTTGGGTCGCTCGTATCATTCTTGCGTACCACCTGAAACGTTTCCCCAAACCACCAGTTGGAAATCTGGTTTAGAGAATGAAGAGTGCTACTACGAACAGAACATTTGAAGTACTTGGAACCGATTACCGGACACTTTTGGCAACCTTAAAAATCTAGCAATGGCTTTACTCACGATTTTTCTATCTACGTACTTCGTCGAGACCTTATTCTCTCTCGGCGTTAAATAATATTAAAACCAATAAAAGAAACCGACTGACAGAAGAAGTTGTAGCGCTTTCTTGGGCTTAGAAGTGCACGAAATACGAACCTTCAATTGAAGATTTAACAAATGCAATTCAGTAACACAATATATCAAAAATAGAACTTTTTACTAGAGTTGCAAACACCACAGAATTATAAATATTTCTATATGTGACACGGCACACGAGTTGAGCTAGGTTTTTCCGGTTTTTGACACACCCAGCTCAAAAAGTACGCCATCACTAAACTATCCAAATCAGTCTCGTATGAAAGGGGCTGACGACAGGAAATCATATCAACCTTCATCTGCATGTGCAAAGAAAGAAAAGCGTTGCACGGAGTTACTGCAAGAGCTATCTATATATATATTTCTCTTACGTGTCACGCAAAAAAGACGTCATTTGTTACCGCGTTTTGGCAACATTGTGCGATTGTTTGTTTACTAGGAGCCTCGCGAGTCATTTGAATCTATAGCGTTATCGGATGAAATTTTATTGGAAAAAAATGAATTTTAGACGAGCTGTTGCGGTTCGTAATAGAAATCTAAGAAAGCGGAGGATCTTTTCAGGGCTATTTAAAAAACGGTCCTTTTCAAGGCTAACAATTATAGTACAACAAGACGCGTGCACTACAACTTTCGACAACAAACTCAGTCAAAAAGTGTATGGGTGGCTCGAGTACTGGGGAAATGTACACACAAACAACATGCTGGGTATTCAATTTCCAAAGCAGCGCTCACATTGTGAGTACAAATTTGCTCAAAGTTTTCATTTAAATTCTGATTCCAGAGGTACTGTATATATCTTTTATGTAATACAACAAATTTAGATTTGAAAAATATTTTTTTTGGAATATCATATTTTGTAATCAATCCCTTCTGCTAGGACACGTGTCTTCATTGATGCGAGCGAAGCGAGCATTGGTTCGCTCAGCGAACCAATGAGAATTGCGAAGCAATCCTCCGGGGGTTAGCGAGCAGGGGGCGGACCCCCTAGTCATCTTTGTTATATGAACTGAAACACGGGAAACGCTGTAAGAGGCAAATGAAGTTTTAAAAAAAAACACGTGTAGTGGTATCTAAAGTGAACGTCTACTACCTCCAGGTTTCACACCACGACCCTTTTGACCGTCAGATTTTTTTTAATTACCTACTGACCAATAGAACAATATCACCTCTGTACTTTTTTTTATTTTTAAAGTGTCACCTCATATATTTTAATCTATATATATAATTCTCTTACGTGGCACGCAAAAAAGACGTTATTTGTAATCGCGTTTTGGCAATACTGTACGATTGTTTGTTTATCGCGAAGTCTCGCGCATCGATTGAATTTATAGCGTTATCGGATGAAATTTTATTGAAAAAAAAAAGGAAATTTTAATGAGCTGTTGCAGTTAGTTTATAATAGAAATCAAAGAAAGCGGAGGATCTTTTCAGGGCCATTTAAAAAACGGTCCTTTTCAGAACCAACAATTATAGTTCAACAAGACGCTTGCACTACAACTTTCGGCAACAAACTCAATGAAAAAGTGTGGATCGTTTGAGTGCTGGGAAAATGTACACACAAACAACATACTGGGTATTCAATTTCCAAAGCAACGCTCACATTTCGAGTCAAAATTTGCACAAAGTTTTCATTTGAATTCTGATTTTAGAGATACTGTATATATTTTTTCTGTAATACAGCAAATTTAGATTTGAAAAACATATTTTGTAAACAATCCCTTCTGCTAGGACACATGTCTTCATTGAGGCGAGCGAAGCGAGCATATGTTCGCGCAGCGAACCAATGAGGATTGCGAAGCAATCCTCCGGGGGTTGGCGAGCAGGGGGCAGGCCCCCTAGTATATATTAAAACAACCACACCATGCCAACATAAGAACATAGTATGAGACCATTACAGATTTAACATGCTATTATTCCTATGTTTATGGTGGTCTTTAGCTTGACCGAGTTTCGCACATGCAACCTTCAGATTGCAAATCCGCTACTATTCCAACCCGGCTTCAGCAGTCCTATTCATTTTCGAGATGTACGGAACAAAACGCTGTATTGCTTATCCTAATATTTTATATACAGTTGGGCAATTCCATAAGTAACGGACGCATCATTAGACAATAAGGGCATTTCTCACAATTAAATATTCAGGTTCGTTAAAATTTATTTGTTTTTTTATATAGAGGATAACTATTTCTAAAAGTATAAGTACTAAACGTTTTTAATTTAATAACAGAAATAGAGGTAATACATACTTTGGAGTTGTAAATTTATCATTTTGGACAAAAATGACAAACTTTCTGATGTTTATAAAGGAAAGTAAAGAAAATTTGTTTTTTTATGAATGAGGAAGATTCAAAGATATTACAAATACATAGAATATCTAATTTGCGGACAACTTTAATTTTTAATATAGATTTCTAATTGCAACGTATATGTCATCTTCTGAAATATTTACACTGCTTAATGATTAGTTATTGTACAATATATGTTACACTAAATGTCAAGAGGAAAAAAATCATAATGTAACCAAATTTTTAAGAATTTCGTGGTACTACACAATTACAAAGCTTTTTTATGTTAAAAATTGTACAGATTAAATAATATATCAAATGTCAATCGAAATCGGTTATCTATTGTGAGTTCATCAATTATGTCCACAATATCTTCCATATTCACAATATCTTCCATTTTCCGGCCAAAAAACCTTTTGTCCAAGTCCTTTGTTTAAAAACACTGATTGGACTATGGGCTGAAATCACTTGTCCAACAGACTTTTTGTTCCCCTTTTCTGCAATCATTTTTGTAATGATCCATAAGCCGAATGTTATGCTGTCATTACTGGATACAGATTTGTATTGGTCTGCTGCATTTCTGTTTAGTAATGAGAAAAATGTTTTTGATCTATGTAGTAAAAAAACGTTACAGATTTTCTATAAATTTCTGAAACATACACAATATTTTTACAATTTGCCTAAACACTGAGGATTTATGAGTCTCTGAAATTGTTCGTATTCCTTTAAATTGATCGTTTGAGTGGTTAATGTTGCTTTCAATTTTTTCGTTACATACAAAGATGATATTTGTATACAAGGTGTTGTCCTTCCGTCTCTCGATCCAGGAGGGTTGCCAATTTTCTGTAGCGTTTCTTCCTGTGCGATTTTAGTCAACTATTTGCCTACCTTTCCACGTTAAAAAAATATTACTTATTCTGATGATTTAGTTGTGCTAAAGTAAGAGCCCAGTAATATATTCGAAGGTAGTACTAAATATCCTGCGCCACGATCACTTGTAATCAGACTGATGAACTGTGACCATTTTAATAATCTTTGTGATCACATTGATATTTCTGTGCTCAAATGGCAAAATGTTATCAGTCACCTTTTTTAATTTTTCGTGACAGCAATTTTAAGATTCAAGATTCAACATGTGGTTTTTTATTTTTTACAATTTTCACTCGTTTGTTTTCTTATAAATTGAAATGAAAAGACTTTTGCCACCTAAACAATAACAAACCAGACTCCAGAATGGGACGAACTCAATTTTTGGGGAAAATTGACTTGCAACATTTGCCATCTGAACAGATTTGTAATGTAATAATTATTTTCTGTTTCTGAGAAACATTCCATATTATTTCAAGCGGCGTGTGCATACATCTTAATACTATATTTTCCAATATTGTGTAATACTTCTTTCAAACTTTAACGCTTTCAAGTGAAGTAACTGAACAATTGATATATAAAGTCGTCAAAGCGGTTTTTTATACCCATTTGAAGCGGTTCCTGAGCTCTTTTACTTCGTAAATTGAGATTATCTTTGCTGTACTGGAATTTCATAAATTCTAGTTCCGTTATATTTTACTTATTTGATTATAGTCTTATATTTTTACTGTACAAAATTATCAAAATGCTCAAAATAAATACAGGACAGCAGCACTCATTTTTTATTTCTGTTTCATGTTCAAGCAACGGCATTCGTTGGTGATAGGAATTCACTTACAGCTGAAGAGCAGAAGATCAAAACTACTCGTGCAACAGTGAATTGGATTCATGTTGACAAAAAGGACAGAAGGGTCAAAAGAAGAATCACCTGTATTAACCCCAAATGTGTAATAGTTCTCATGCGAATGCCGGATGCACTAAACTCATCAAGTACCATGTTTCATACTGATGACTTAGGATATCAAGATCAAAGTGAAGAGAAAACATTCCCTGAGTAGAGCACAAAAAACCTTTCGAGTCGCCTTTCTTCAGAGAACATCTCTTCCAAATCTTATATTCGACATGTGTGCAGAAAATGATAAGCCTTGTTACTTATTCAACCAATAGCACATGTGTATAGTTTCAGAATGGAAGCGTTAATCCTCGAAAACGCCTCTCAACACATCATCCTAACCGCGTTGATAAAATGGCCAGTAGTCTGACTTTTCCATAAAAAGAAAATATGATGCGAAACGAGCAATCCAACAGTGAAAAAAGGTCTGATTTACATCCGAACGAAACACCAACCGTTCAAATGACACTACAGCCGTCACAAATGTCTTCAACATCAAATTATTTGGATAGTGCGGTAAGGGTTAAAAATCTTATTATAGATTCTGCGACTAAAGGTTATGCATGCGACCAGTGCGGAAAGCATTTTAAAGAAATACCGCAACTGACCCGACATCATGGACTCCACTCTGAAACAAAGTCATATCCATGTGATGTTTGCATTAAAGTGTTTCCAAGAAAATCCACTTTAGAACGGCACATGCGTGTGCATAGTGGTGAGAAACCTTTCGAGTGTGACGTCTGCAAAAAAACCTTTTCGCAGAAGGGCAGCTTAACAAGTCACAGACGCGTCCATTCTGGTGACAAACCTTTCCATTGTGAAATTTGTGACTGCGTCTTTTCGGAACTTGGTTCCTTGCGTAAACACAGGCGTATACACACTGGTGAGAAGCCGTATATATGTGAAATATGCATGAGACGGTTTTCACGAGGTTCGGACTTGCGAAGACATGGTCGTGTACACACTGGTGACAAACCATATGAGTGTGAACTCTGCAAGAAAAGCTTTTCGCGGAAGAGCAGCTTAGCAAGTCACGGACTCGTGCATTCAGGTGAGAAACCTTTTTCTTGTGAAATTTGTAACTGCGACTTTTCGGAACTTAGTTCATTGCGTAAACACAGACGTATACACACTGAAGAGAAGCCGTATATATGTGAAATATGCATGAAAAAGTTTTCGCAAGCTTCGAACCTACGAAAACATAGTTTTACACACACAGTAGAAAAGCCGTATATATGTGAAATATGCATGAAAACGTTTTCTAAAGCTTCGAACTTACGAACACATCTGCGCATACACACTGAAGAAAAGCCGTATAAATGTGGAATATGCATGAAAAAGTTTTCACATTCTTCAACATTGCAAACACATAGGTGTATAAACCCTGAAGAGAAGCCTTATGTATGTGAGATATGCATGAAAAAGTTTTCACAAGCTGCGAATTTACGAAGACATTGGAGTATCCATCTAAAACTAAATAATTTTGAGTGAAAATTGTTTGAAACATTTGCGAGAAATGTACTTGTTACGACATAAAATAACAAATGTTTGCATTTTATTTTTAGAAGATGTGTTTTGGTTAGACGATGACTTTTTATGATTTGTAAGCTGTATATTTATAATTTATGCGTTCCTATCTTTGCTTGACCCAGTTTCGAACTTGCAACACATAGATTACAAATCCTCTACTATTCCAACCCAGCTACAGCAGTTCTATTTATATTCGAGATCTACCTAACAAAACGCTGTGTTGCTTATCCTAATTATATGTATACTGTTGGGCAATTCCATAAGTAACGGACGTATCTTTAGGCAATAAAAGGATTTATCATTATTACATAATTTAGATTTGTGAGAAAAAAAATTTGTTAGCTATATAAAGGATCTATTACTAAAAGTATAGCTAATAACTTTTTTTAATTTAAAAACACAAATAGATTTAATACATACTTTGGAAGTGTAATGGACGTATCTCTTTAGGAAAAAGAATTGTTTCAATCTGTACACAAATGACAAATTGTCTAATGTTCATAAAGGAAAGTAAAGATTTTTTTATTTTATGAATGTGGAAGATTCAGAGATGTTACAAATACATATAGTATCTAATTTAAGGACAACTTGAAATTTTAATTAAGATTTCAAATTGCAACGGATTTGTCATCTTCTGAAATACTATTTACACTGTTTTATGACTACTTATTTTACTAAATATATTAAAATAAATTGATAGCATTAAGAAAAGAAAAAATAATAATAATTAAACATCACCATAATAAATGTCAGAATTAAAAAAAAAATAATAATGTAATGAAATTTTTTTAAATGTCGTGGTAGTTTACAGTAAAAAAAAAAAAAAAACTTTTAATTTTAAAACTGTACAGAATAAAGAATGTATCAAATATCAATTTAAATCGATTATGAGTTCATCAATTATGTCCACAATATCTTCTATATTCGCAACAGAAATGTCATAATTTTCCAGCCAACAAAAACTTTTTCCCTCAAGTTCTTTTTTAAAAACTACACTTACTGGACTGGACTGGACTGAAATCACTTGTCCAACAGACTTATTTGTTCCCCTTTTCTGTAGTCTGTTTTATAATGTGACCCATGTGCCGAATGCTATACTCTCATTACTGGTTACAGATTTATTTTGGTCTGCTGCATTTTTGTTAATTACTGGAAAAAATGTTTTTCATCGATGAAGTAAAAAAACTTTCCAGATTTTCTAGATATTTCTGAAACATACACAATATTTTTTGAATTTGCCATTACACTGAAGATTGAGTAAGTCTTTGGAATTGTTCCTATGCCTTTAAATCGCTCGTTCGATTTCTTAATGTTGCTTTTAATTTTTTCTTCAATGTTTTCTCTAAACACAGTTACAAAATTTTTTGCATTCAGAATTATTAAAAATTTTAATTATTTAAAATTTGTGTGAAAACTAGTTATTGGAATTAAAAGTTTGGTCATGAGAGAGAGAGTGACATAAAATTCTTTATTTAAAATAAATGACAAGTGACACTTATAATTTCTGTCAGATTTTAAGCCTGCAGTCGTGACGCGGAGTGGCAAGAGTGGTCTAGGCATCCGGATGAGGATGATCCATTGGAGGGGAGTGTAGTACAGGTTCCATAAAAGAGACATAAATTGTCTAACAAAATCTTTATTATTCCAATAACATCCTAGTAATATTATCAGGCGTGGAGGTTGTTAAGGGGACGGAAACTTGAACGGTTCTAACTAACTAAAGCAGACATTCAACATCTGTTTCACTCCATGCCACGTCGTATTGCAGCGCGTGGTGTCTACGCCAAATACTGATACACTTATATTGTTTTTTTGCTTTGAAAATTTATTCATTTATTTGTACTAAACCGTTTGTGTATTAAATTTCATATAATTCTGATGACACCTTCATGGTATATATATATATATATATATATATATATATATATATATGTGACGACTGTACAAGTCTCACTACGAAGTTCTCATAAAATACGAGCAGGGCAGAGAGCAATGAAAAAGACGTCTTTATTAGACCACAGTCATGGTTCGAGTGCTATAAGAGATGGCGCAACAAGTTACAAGCTGCGTATCAACAAATTAATTATTCCTTGATCAGCAATACTCAGACAGATTTCATTGCCTTATATGGTATCATTTGATGGGACATCTTATAGTAAATAGATGGGAACAGATGGATCACAGCGTGGGAAGATGAATTTAGCTTAGCTTGCAAAAATTAATTATTTCTGATGCAACGGGCTGCGAAACTGTAAAAGACACGTGAAAAAATACTCGGAGGCGCCGGCCAATGTCGAAGCAATTTTCTCACGAATCATTTTTAATGTTACATCCCCCTTCCCAAGAAGACTACATCCTATGCGTCCATAGGGTGTAGGACATCTAGGAAGAAGCTGTTAATGAAAACCTAAAATTTGGAATAAACTAGCAACCCTATAACCCAAAACTTCTATCTACCCATTTGCTTTCCATCTATTGACATACAATCTAACATACTAAAACATTTAAACACTTTTAGCATTAATGACTCTTTATCTCAGTCATGGTAAAGAGTATAAACGCAATAAACACACAATTAGAATATAGGATCCATTAAAATCAAGTAAAACACAATAAATTGTTATCATAATAGAATTATCAATGAGCATCAATGCCACACTAGTTTACAATCATACCAAATCAAATACTGTACAAAATAATACAACCAGTTTCCAGACAATTCTGTTCTGAAAAAACTAACCTAATGAAAATGAAATAATAAAAACCAAGAATACTATAAACAGCAGATTATAATAAACATACAATAAAAACCAATAATAATACAAATATTTCCAACTATAATACATTAACTTGTGTGACCAGTACGGACTTCAGAAAATTAGAGACCCAGGGGCTTACCCTAATCTCTTCATTTAGCTACTGTCGCGAACAAGTTCAAAAACCCAACATGAAAGTACAATATTTCTTGAAAGTAATAAAATGATCATCACTGTAATTTAATTCTATACAAGTCGTAAGTAAGTAAAAAGTAGCGCTACTATAATCCAGGCTTTAGGATGCATCAATAAATTCTCAAAGACCTTCTTAGTTCCATTTCCTCATAATAAACAAAATACAATTTCACAAATTCCTTTAAATTATTTCTACTTAGTAAATAACCCTGAATATTATCTACTACTCTCTGCGTCTATTTATTTATAATATACATTTCACTTCCTTCAAGTATTAAGTACAAATAAACAAATCTACACATCCTTATATTCTTCATTCACTTTTCAACTTACAAATACAAAACAATTCTCCTATGTGATCACTTATTTATTTATTTTCTGCTCCATCTCAGGATACTTGCAACATAAAAACACAAAATACAATAAATTTTAAACAAATTCTCACTAAATTCTCTTGGTGCATGAATCTGGATGAATATGTCTTTACTTAATTCCAATTAATTTATCAGAGTTTTGTTTTCTCGTGATAATAATTGTATGTTTAAGCTGTTAAAAGAAAAATATGAAACCTTTATATGTGAAAGAGTAAAACAACTCTCCTTCAATATCCAATTTCATACAAAAAAAAATTTTAACATTCATCACAGACTTTATGCTGCCAAAGTTCCATTCTAATTCGTCCAATATAAAATTTGTTTTTGGAAAATATGTGCCGGAAAGATAGTATCAGAGATGCCAGTTCTGTGTTTTGGTCAATTTCTGCAAATCCAGGTAAATTTTCCTGCATAGCGAAATGACTTTTAAAACTTTCAGTCAAGGGGGGTGTAATCCGCACTTGCTGTAATTGTTGTAGAAGCTCAACATCTCCAGCACTTCCCTCTGACACATAAACATTATCAATACACTTAATACCTTTACTATAATGTTTAATATAATTCTTATTATAAAAATATCTCGGTTCTATCGCATCATAATTCTCACTATGTGTAACATCATTATAAATTTTACATAATTTTTATTTTGTTCGTTAATTTCCCTCAAATGATATGTAGTCATTGACTCCGCTTTACTTTTCTTATTACAATAAGTGATATCTTTACCCTTTTGAAAAACTTTTGTATTCTTTATATCGAGATGTAAATTAAATAGTGCCGCATGTTGCAAGGAAATTAACAAATAAGGTAAATCAGAGTCAATAACATACATAATGACGTTTTTCTTAATTTCTCCTATTTTGACACTCACTTTTATAATTCTGGTTACGTTTAATCGTCCACTGGTTTGCTGCACCACCTGCAACTTTTCACCCCCCCCCCCATTTCTCTATACTTTATAGACCTGACAAAAACCTCGCTTATTATAGTCACATTGCTGCCAGTGTCAATGAGTCCCAGTAAGTCTTGTCCAGTATCTGGAAAACACATCTTGGTCATAAGAAATACGTTTCCGGTACAGTGCATACTGGTGGGGGGCCCTGCACGAAATCACTTTCTGCAGTCTCGAGCAAAGTGGCCCTGCAGGCCACACTTGTAACAGGTCGCTGTGGGTCTATCTCGTGGTGGGGTTGGCACTCCTTGGGTTTGGATAGGTCTTGGTCTCCAAGGTATACGTTCCACATATGGTGGACTCCTTGGTCCGGGTGATGGTCCCTGGTACTGTTGTAGTCTCCTACTCCATGGTTGTTGTAATCCAGCCCTTGGTGGGAAGGCAGGGGTCGGTCGTCTCCAAGGTGAGGTTGTTCCGCTGCGGGACTTGAACTCCGGGGCTCTCGGATTCAGAGTGGTGTGGGGCTGTAGACAATCCCGATGGTTCATTTCTTTTTCCAGGAACTGGATTAGTCTTGTAGTGGTTTCTTCGTGTTCCGGGATCCTTTGCCTCTCATACAAGAGCAGGAGGTCCGACGGGATTAGCGTTTTTAAGTGTGTAGTCAATACTGGACTACAGCTGTCCACATCAACTCCGACGTTTGCGAGATTGCGTAGCAGGATTGCAATTTCGGTGATCAGCGAGTTCAGGTCCCTGTTGTTATGCGAAGGTGGTAGAGGACGCATGTCCAAAAATTTTCTTACTATAAGTCCCACGGTCCTATTCGTATTACCGTAGCGGTGTTTCAAAGTGGTGAGGACATCTGCATAATTTTCTTCAGTCACAGCAAAACTGGCCGCTAGTCTTGCTGGTTCCTCCCGCAAGAGAGAAACCAGATAGGACATTTTCTCAATAGTAGAAATATCATCACTTCGGTTAATGTTCGCTTCAAAAATCTGGATGAAGGAATTCCACGTACTAATGTCACCGTTGAACACAGGTAAATCAATCTTTGGTAATCGTGCTGTTGGTTTCCTCCTTCCTTCGTTGTTCGTTGGCTGATGAAACGGCGCTGTCTCCTTCCTTTGTCGAATCTTTTTCCATCAGACGTAGTTCAATTTCTTGAATGGCCTCGATAAGCTTCTCTTGATAGTCTTTGGTCAAATCCGCTTCTTTTGATAGCTGTTCATCACTGTCATCCGTCTGTAGCAGGTACTCCTTGTCTAGCTCTAATAGACGGTGCTGTTTCCCGAGTAACTGTTCTCTTCTCACACGTAGCTTTAGCACATCGTCTACATCGATCTCCTTGCTGCCCAGAATTTTCGTCGCTTGTCTTCGAAGAATCGTCCTTTGTTTCTTTACTTGTTCCATGATTCTTCTATGGTCTCAGTCCCTCAGTTCTTCCAACGAGATCCGCACGTTGCTATCTCAGTCCTCCGGACAACGGTACCCTCCGCTGGCGACCTTTGCTTCCCTTCCGTTAGGCGAGGCGAACTTTCAACTCAGTCAGCACATTTGTCGTATGCACCCACGCACTCACGCCTTCGTCGCTGTAGAAAAAGTCAAACTACCGACATTGTTGGCCACTTTCATCGTACTTAATCCTTTTTAAAAACTTCAAATTAGCATCGTACCGCAGTGTTTCACGACAGGAATTAAATCCTGACGACTTTGTACAAGTCTCACTACGAAGTTCTCATAAAATATGAGCAGGGCAGAGAGCAATGAAAAAGACGTCTTTATTAGACCATAGTCATGGTTCGAGTGCTATAAGAGATGGCGCAACAAGTTACAAGCTGCGTATCAACAAATTAATTATTCCTTGATCAGCAATACTCAGACAGATTTCATTGCCTTATATGGTATCATTTGATGGGACATCTTATAGTAAATAGATGGGAACAGATGGATCACAGCGTGGGAAGATGAATAGCTTAGCTTGCAAAAATTAATTATTTCTGATTATATATATATATATATATATATATATATATATATATATAATATCATTCAAATACTCAAATTAACGAGAGAGCAAAATAAAAAGCAGATGTATTCAACCAGAAAACGAAAGTTAAAACTAACTATAAAAGCTCGCTGAGCTGCAGACTGATTACAGATAGCGCAAACGATTATTAAAGAATTCAGTTATTCAAAAGGGCGGATCCCGTGAAGAAAGCTCAATGTTTCGAGTGGATGGCCCCATAGTATGGCCGGCCTTGTCTCCTGACATTACTCCACTCGACTTTTTCTTTTGGGGTTAGGTAAAAGATGTGGTGTAGCGAACAAAAGTTAATAGTGTCGTGGAAAATTCTAACAAAAAAAGATCCAAACAGCTGTAGCTAATGTTTATTTTAGCATGCTGAAACGTTCGTGGATTGAATTGGAATATCGACTTGATATTCTTCGTGCTACGAAGGGATCTCATGTGTAAATTTACTAAGATAGTTGAAAAAACTTTTTGAATTATTCCATCTATTGTTGTAACTAGTTTTGCTGTAAACCTATTCTGTTTTTTTAATAATTTTCTTACGTTTTACTAATCTTTTTGGGGACAAACTGTATATTAATGTCTGCTAATAGGTATAAAAATATGACATCAGTCAGAAATTATAAATTGTCAATGCTTTAAAATTAGAGTAGATTAGAATATTTTAAAATTATAATTTTGCTTTTCAGATTTTCAAGTCATGGATATGTTTAATTCTGTAAAGTTTTATTACTAATTCCAAAAATTTTGGCTTTGGTTGATTTTTGTGATTTTTTAAATAATATACATTTTTACATATCACACAAAAAGGAAAACATGATCATAAAATAAAAATAACTTTATCCTTTAAAACTCCTGGAAAAGTTATAATTCCTATAGAAATTAAACAGGAAAAAAAAAACGTTCTTAAAATCTAAGTTTCATCTTTAAAAATTTATTCAAAGAATCATTACAGACATAAAGCAGAAAATAAAAAAAATATATATATATATTAAAAAAATACGAAATTCTTTACAATTTTATTGAGATTGTTGCAACATCACGTCCAAAATGAAGTAATGATCGACGCCGTCCCCATTTGATATCGATCGTTACACGTTCCCTGGACACGTGTCTTGTAAGGGTATTAATATTGTATCTGCTAAATTCACTTTATTTTTCGATAAAAAAAAAACTATTAATCTGATGAAAAGATATTGTAATTCATGTTTTTATGTTTATGGACATCGGCACATTCGTAACATGAATTAAATCGGCAAAACAACGGCATATCGATCGTTACGTAATTTTGACATCGCATTTTTAAAAATAAGGAAATTATGTTTACAGCAAAGAAAATGCACAAAAACACATACAAATTCTTTAAACCGTTTAAAAAGTTATTTTAAACACAAATAAGTTTAAAGTACTTACAATACATATTTTGCTTCAGATATACAGCTATATCGATCGTTACTCTTTGACATTGCGAAATGCTAGAAAGGTTGTAGTTTTGTTTGTTTGTTAATTCTTCAAAATTTTAAAGCAATGACGCCATCTACTGATCAAAATAGTAAACAAATTATCGTTATACTCTATTCATTTATTATTATTTTTTCTGCAATTTTGGAAAACACATTATAATTTAATTTCCTGGTGATGTACTGATCAGTTAACAATATAGATGTCAATAATCCGACATTTTTAACTAAAGAATTTAATTTTAAGGTTATTTACACCAAACTGTTGTAATAAATCATACTAATTCTTGTCTCTAAACAGAACTAAAAAGCCATTGAGAAAAAAAAATTACATGAAGAACTAAATTTACTTGCTGGCAAAGCTTTAAGTTATGAAATGTGTCTTGTTCCCACCTTTTGAGAATTACCCAGGTCTTTATCCCATCTTAAGAATCAAAATGCATTTTTGAAATTAAGCGTCATCGTCAACTACGCCTACAGTGGGCCCGGGAACATCGAGACTGGACCATGGATGAGTGGAAGAGAGTTGCCTGGTCAAATTAATCCCGATTTCTCATTCATCACGTCGGGCGAACAGTTGCTCTTCTCTTGTACAGCAGGTCATACACAGACTGGTGGTGACGTATTATGTTTTGGGGGACGTTCTGATGGGCGACTCTGGGACCCGTAGTTGTGCTAGAACAGACCATGAACGCAGCGAACTATCTGAATATCATTGACCAGTAGTACCCTTACATGGCGTCTGTCTTCTCAACTGGAAAAGGAATCTTCCAGCAGGACAACGCCCCATGTCACAAGACTCGGATTGTGTTGGAGTGGTTCGAGGAGCATATTGATGAATGCCACCTAACTGGCCGGATCTTAATCCGATAGAGCACACTTGGGGTATCATGGAGCGGCAGCTCAGAGCTCAATTACCACCATGTCCGAATATAACAACTTTTAATATTAATAAAAACTATGTTCGCGGATGACCCAACGTAGACATGAAACGACAAGTGGTTATTTTGAAAAATATTTTTGGAAGCAGGGCCGCCCATAAATTTCCCGGGCCCCCCGACAAAATTTTCACTCGAGCCCACCTAAGTTTTTTTCTTTTGTAGGAAGTTTTCATTTTTCCATGTATCCATATATTTACAAATATCCAACTTCAGAAATGTACAAGCAAACACACAGTAAATTAATAATGAATTGAATATGTATATTTTACGCCTAAAGCCCGAAGTGTGGCCACTTTGCGATCTAGCAGGACTTCAATAAGGATAATGAAGTATATTCAGAATACTATCTAATAAATATCTCTATAGATAGATATTGTAAGAGAAACACCAATGCAAAAATCATACCTTGGACGCTGAAGACTAGTAAAAACTCAGAAAACTTTTGCAGTTCTGAGGAGGGAGCAGTATATCTATTCTTCGAATTAATGAATTTATCGATGACGTCAATGAAGCTCATTTTGGACGCCAGTTCATGCTCAATTGAAAACATTGAAAAAACAAACAATGAACACATTGAGGCTTAAATCATCTGGATAGCTTTGAATTAATTTTTTAAGTGCGTTGTTGTCGTCATTAGAATTATAATTTATTTTTAATATGG
The DNA here is from genome assembly GCA_947359465.1 of Metellina segmentata. Lineage (NCBI taxonomy): Eukaryota > Metazoa > Arthropoda > Arachnida > Araneae > Tetragnathidae > Metellina > Metellina segmentata. Next base: position 103,505,061 of record OX375883.1, read on the forward strand.
CTTCGAATGTATTGCGTATGTTTTTCATTTACTCATACCTTGTTTCTGACTGAGAAACTATTTTATTGATTACTTCACTATAACAAAAAAAATCGATGCACCAAGAAGGAGTTGTCCGATAGAGACAAAAATTGGTGGATAGGAAAATTATGTACAGAATAGAAAATTATTAAAATTTCAGAACAATTGAATAATTTATTTCAGAGCTACAGTAACGAGCTCAATAAGGTGTTGACCCGCCTCTAGCCTGGATGCAAGCTGTCACACGGCCTGGCATAGACCGATAAAGCTCCCGGATGGTCTCTTGCGGTATTTCTTGCCAAATTTGCTCCATTTGTCGGACTACGTCATCAACATTCCCTACCGGATGCAGTCGCCTTCCCATCATATCCCAGACATGGTCGATGGGAGAGAGATCTGGTGATCTGGCTGACCAAGGATCTGGTTTGACAAGCTATAAGACAGTTCATAGCAACATGTGCCGTATGTGGTCTGGCATTGTCTTGCTGAAAAATAAGCCAGGTGCAATAGTGAAAGCACGATCGACACGCTGCCCTGGGCGTTTCCATACACGTTTTCGATGATCGTCAGAACACAGTTGGAAGCGGGATTCGTAGCGAAAGACTATACGTCCCCAGTCAGCATCATTCCAGCCTGATCGAGCCAAGCACCACTGTAATCTGGCTCGACAGTGTGCAGGCGTGAGTGGCAGATGGCGTAACGGTCGGTACGAGCGTAGATTTCGCTCTCTCAGCCGCCTGTGAATGGTCATGGTGGACACTCGTGTGTGGGTCGCACGACTGATGGTTGATAGCGATGAATCAGGCGCTGTGACAGCTGATCTGACAATCACTCTGTCCTCGCGATCTGTTGTGGCCCTACGTCGACCGCTACCATCATGACGCTGAAATCTGCCATTGTCCACCCACTCTTGCCAGCATCTTCTAATCGCCGCATCGCTTCGACTCACATGACGAGCGATTCTCCGATTTGCCCAACCTGCCTCTTTCAATCCAATGATACGACCTCTTTCAAACTCTGAAAGTTGCTCGTAATGAGCTCGAATCCTGCGGCGTGGCATTTTTTCAGTCGTTGAAAGGTATCCTAAATCGCAATGCAGCAGAAATTTTTAACAACAGTTCAAGAACAACTGCTTATATACATCTACTGGATGCGCAGTTCCGATGCGCTGGAGATCACACTATTCATTCATTGGACACCAAATTTTAATCATTTGCATATTTGGTTAAAACATTTTTGCATACGAAATTTCAAAGCAATCGGATGATTCCTCCTTGGTGCGTCGATTTTTTTGTTATATAGTGTATATCAAAAACTGAACTTTTGAATTTTGTTTGGTTTCTAATACTTCAAGCATTTTTCTTTCGGTGGCTTTGTCAAAGAAAGGGTTCCTTTTTCGTCCTCTTTTTATGGAAAACTCTGCATCTATACCCATAATAGAAGCTGTCTCTTTAGCTCTATTTAAATATACAGGTTATTGTTTTCTTAAATCTTTATATTTTGTTTCAGTTAACGCTTCACTGTTATTCATTTTGATATCAAGGGAGATATCTTTTGATTGCAGGATTACAAATTTCTTGTATTAATTTGCTCTAGTATGTCCTTCAAAATATTTAACTGAATAAATGTTTCAAATTTTGAAAAAGAATTGAGGAATCCATTTACTTTTGCCGTTTTTTCTTGCGATAAATTACACTGATTTTTTACATCTTGAAGGGCTTTTAAAACGTCAAGATAGTTTTTCACATATACGCACGCTAGTTATGGCCAATCGTCGATGTGAGAGAAAGGTCGAACCACGACGGTTGCAGGTAGAAAATTGGCGAAACAATCTATAACTCCAGGAATTCACGTTTCCCATTCATGTTTTCCAAGAAGCTCAGCCCCAATCCTTTTCTCCTACTCAACCCTCCACTGAGTAAGAAGGGGCTCTTATCACTAGCGTCTCAGCGTACAGCGTAAGTGTCCGACAAGTTGACTCTGATTGGCTCCTCATATATATGTTGTATGGTTGTTAGTAGTATTTCTCGCCAACTTATACTAAGGGTACTTATACTTTTAAAGAGCTTTTTTCCGTGAAGCAACGATGGCCTAATGGCTAAAGTCACCTACCTTTAGATTGACGTCGGCAGCGGAGTATGACCTTACGAGTTCAAATCTAGCTGGCGCAAAAAATTTTAGATCCTCCAAATCATTTTTAAAAAAATTCCAATTTAATTCCTTTTGAGTCTAAATTACTTTTCCTAATTTTTAATACCCTTTTTATATTTTTCCAAGCCTCCGTTGATTTTACATAAATAATCTAAGAACCACTCCTGAACTCACTACCAGCTGATATTTTTCCGCCCCTCTGCCGTCCCCTTTGCTTTAGGATGATGGTGTCGTATCCACTCCTGGCTTAGGACCATTCTGATGTAACAAAAAGCATACATAAAACACTAACTTATATAATTATTAACTTATATAATAAAAGAATACAATTTTCGGCTCCCACCTCTACCCACCCATACCCATGGATCTGAAAAGAAAAGAAGAAAGCAGAAAAATTATTCCCTTATTTAAGTTTTAAATTATGACTAATAAAGTAGTTTTCACTTAAAATACATAATTGATACAATTGTTCTATGTAAAAACCAGGAAAGATGGGACTTGGTGTTGAAAAACACATTTTTTTTAATACCATAATAGAAATTCAGGCACTAAAATTGGGTTACCATAACATAATTACTATTTTAAATATGCATAAATAAATGCCATATTAAATATGTTTTTTTTTTGCGGTATGAAAAACGACCGCTCTCCACAGTAAAAATAAAGCAAACTGTTAAAACCTTTCGAAAACCGTTCATATCAGTCAAAGAGATCTGCGCCAAAACGTAGGTAAATTAACCAAATGAAACACCTTTACGTCTCAGAGGTCACATGATCATACCAGCCAATCAGAGTCAACTTGTCGGACACTTACGCTGAGGCGCCTATCTCTTGTCTCGAAAATTGTCACCTAACCAGTCTTCTTCCTGTTGAAGGTACTATGGAATGATGGGGAGTGGGCGAAAGGATCGTTTTCGTTGACCGGACTGCTGAAAATGTGCGACCACCTTGACGGGGCCCTTTTGAGAACGACATTTGTCGGGTTTGTCCCCCCTTATGGGCGGCCCTGTTTGGAAGAGAATCACTGACTCCTGCTCACTTCGGGATTATTGGTGAAGGGTGTCGATATATAAGATTACAAACAAAAAAAAGTCACATAATACAAAAAATATGTTGAGTGATGTTTCCCTTACACATCATGTAATCAGTGGGAAAAAAAGGTTAAAAATTAACAATTAACATTTTATTTGGACATTAGACAAAATTAACAGACATCACTTAAATCAGTGTTATCAAAAGATATGGTTGAAGGAAAAAGAAACATTACTGATTTAAATAAACACACAAGAGGAACATAAACTAATGAAAAATGCGTCGTCGACGGTTATTAAGGGTGAAGCAAAAAAAAGCCGGATAAAAAGGGAACGGACCAAAAAGGAAACAAAAAGGGGATTAGATTCATTTAAATTAGTACACAGCATGGACATTTTAGTCTAAGAAATGTTGTGTACAGCCTCGAGACTCTGGACAACCTCCGAGGGGAGCGCCAAGGACACGGCTCTGTCACTCGCTAAAAAAAATAATAGAAGATAGTTTTTTTTTTCTAGGTATCAGCGTTTTTATAACTTCCCAACATTGTGGAGATAGCTGTACGCTGATTGGTCGTTTTGGTCACGGGGGCTTTTGGCGCGACAGTTAGTCAAGAATGTTCTAGAAGGAAATGATATCACGTGGGGACGCTACGGTATGAAAGGTCACGTGGATGACGATTAGCTTCGGCGAAAGAGAAGAGAAACAAACTATCGGTATTTGGCGGCCATTAAAAAACAATAGGAGGTGGGGGGAATGGGCGCTCGTCTTTCCTTTCTCTGGTTTATCAGACTGTTGCGTTTGTAAGACGCAACATCCCATTCGAACCCGGGAGAAAAAAAATTATGAAATAATTTTTTTAGAAAACAGGACAGACATTTTAGTAAAAGGGGTATTGACAGTAAAATGTGGAACACAACATAAGAAGCAAGTGCATACCGTGGAATAGGGATATTTTCATAACTGAAGACTCCAACTGGATGAGAGAGAACCAAGTCCACACTGTTCGCAACGACTGTTACGTGAGCAAACAAACACCTCACGATTGATCAGGGAAAATGACATACACAAGCGCTGTTGGTTGCAGGCATACTTTCGGGCTTGTGGTATCTCCTCTGACTGATGGCGGCACATCTTCTGTCTGGCGGCATCTTCTCTGAACTAATAGTAGGCAAGCCTTTGGTTTTGTAGCATCACCTCTGGTACTGTTGATGGCACGCTTCTAGGTAGCTGGCATCCTCCCTGGCACTGATGGTGGCATGCCTTTCTGTAGGCGGAATCCTCTCTGGAAATGATGGTGTCACGCCTCTGGGTGCATGGCATCCTCCCTGGCACTGATGGCGGCACGTTTTTGGGTAGGTGGTATCCTCCCTGGAAATGATGGTAGCCCGCCTCTGGGAAGGTTGTATCCTCTCTGGAAATGATGGTTTCATGCCTCTGGGTAGGAGGCATCCACCCTGGCACTGATGATGGTAAGCTTTTAGGCAGGTAGTATCCTCCCTTAGGCAGGTAGAAATGATAGTAGCACGGCTCTGGGAAGGTGGTATCCTCCCTTGAAATGATGGTGGCATCTTCTCTGCAGGCATTCAGCACTGGCATGAGAGCAAGGATGAGGCAGAGCGGCGTCTGAAATGGTGAAGATCAACTGGATGATGGTGATGGGGTTAAAAGTACTGGATGTGAAATGAAACCAACACCAATCATGAACATAAATACATTTATTTGTTAGAAATATTTACAAGTCATCATTCTAGTACATACAGCGAGTATCTTTAAGTTATAACTTATAAATAAACCGCGGATCTACTAACCCAATATCTGATCGGAAGTTGAGTTGCATGGCAACGATGATAGTAATGACGCTTTCTAACGGAAGCGTTCGTAAATGCAAGTTCAGAACTGGTGAAATGGAAGGTAACGACCGATCATTTTCTGGTGTACACTTTTTTCAAAGAAGTGTTTACGAACGTCGCCAAAGATTGGGGATGTTAATTACGGATCGTCGCTACTAGTCCGGGAGGTAGCGACATTTGGAGGGTGAATGTTTTACACCGGCTGATTTTGATAGATGATTAATGAAAGGTAATTCTGCTTTTTCATTTGGATGTAGGGGGGGGGGCGTTCAAAACATGCAAAAAAAGTTTATTATTATTTTTTTTTTTCAAAATATTTTACACAGGTTGAAAATTTGAAACGAGATAGCCATTTACGTATTAATAAAGAAAAAAATATTCAGCTGGACCGGTAGTGGTGGAAAAACCTTCAGCTGAGGCTATGAAGTAGTTGCGCGCTAAATTATATTTGAGCCTGTAGAAAAAACCTTTTTATTGTGAATTATCCGAATAGGGTTTGGTCCCAATTGATCTAAATCAGGGATGGGCAAACTTTTTCGGTCGCGGGCCAAAAATAAAAAGTTTGGCGGGCCAAGATAATTTTTTTAAAAACAATATTGAAGTATTACAATTTAAATATGTTAATGAGATGAATGAAATTGCGATTTCATTTTTAAAAGTTCCTTATATAGTTCGAAGTGAGATGTAGTGATTCTAAGGAACGCGAGACTAAATGCTCATCTGTCAGTCTACTTCTGAAATAATTCTTTCTAAGGTTCATTGTTGAAAACACTTGTTCACATATATAAGATGAAGCAAACATAGCACTGATTTTCTGGGCTTGAGATATTAAATTTGGGGAACTTACCTTCGATAATGATTTGTAAAACTCTAACTTTGGCATGCTTAGAAACAACTGCTTGAGATGATTGTTAGATTGCAATTCAATTAATTCAAGCTGCAAATCTGACCTCACTGCTTCACAATTTACGTTGAAAGGCATAGTAAAAATATCCAATTCTGTTTGAATGGCACTGAAATCTTGAAATCTGCGTTCGAACTCAAAATGCAGTTTTTTCAAGCCATCTTCATAATTCTTAAGCTTTTCTTCATTTACTGAGGGTCTTGAATTTAGCCTCGAGAAATGAGACAAGTCGTTCTTAGCTAGCTGCCCAGCAAACAGATTAAGTTTTAGTTTAAAAGCTTTGAGATGGGCCCAGATATCGTCGATAAATTGATTTTTCCCTTGCATCTTGACCTTCTAGTTGCTCATATAACAAAGAAGATCTGTGAAAAATGCAAAGTCCGAAAGCCATTCTGTATCTTCTAACATTTCGCACTCCGTAGAACACTGTTTCTCATGGAAGAACGACCCAATGTCGTCTTTCAGCTGCCAAACTCACTCGAAAACACATCCTGCACTAAGCCACCTTATTTACGTGTAATACAGTACATCAGAGTATTCAGATTGCACGGACTGAAGAAAATCTTGAAATTGCCTGTGAGTAAGCCCACGAGATCGAATAGTATTTACAAGCTTCACGTCTGCATCAAGCACGGGTTTCATATTCAATTCAGATTTACACAGAGCATCTTGATGTATAACACAATGTAGAAAAACAACATTGTTCCTGGGATAGTTTTGATTAAAGAGTCCAAGAAATCCAGATTTTTTTCCAGTCATATTTGCTCCATTGGTCGTAATATTACATATATTTGTTATAGGCACTTTCAAAGTTTAAAGCTCTTCCTGAAATTCACGAAAAATATCACATCCCGTTGTAGTTCCCTTTAAAGAACGCATGCACGCCAGTTCCTCGGTAATTTCAAAGTTCTCATCAACACCTCTAATAAATAATACTAATTGAGCAGTATCATTTATATCAGTGCTTTCATCCATAGCTATGGAGCAAAATTTAAACTGGCCAATCTTTGACTCTAATTGTGATGTCAAATTTTTATCGATGGTTTCGATTCTAGAAGTCACCGTTTTTCGAGATAAGTTTACAGTCTCAAAATTGATTTTCTTGTCTGGACATAAAACATCACAAATTTGGAGCATGCATTGTTTAACGAACTCCCCATCACTGAGAGCTTTATTATTTTTAGCAATATTGTATGCTACTACTGAGAGCTTTATTATTTTTAGCAATATTGTATGCTACTACTGAGAGCTTTATTATTTTTAGCAATATTGTATGCTACAATGTAACTTGCTTGTGTAGCTGCTTCTTGGATAGATAGTGTTTACCTTCTTGAAAAACTTTTGTCGGCCTGTTAATTTTTTACAAAGACTTTCTACATTTTGTTTTCTTTCATATTCGGACATTGTTTCGTAATTGGAATTCTTATGCTTAGATATGAAATGAGAGAGAGACGGGAAATGTTCTATTCTTTTAAGACTGCTACAGCTTCATTGCAGATGAGACACAATGGTTTATCGTTAACAACTGTAAAAAAATATTTCCAGATCCATTCATCATTAATACCACGGCACTCTGAATCAATTTTACGTTTTTTAGTAGCCGTTTTGGGGTTGAAATATTTTACGAATAACCCAAACAAGCACTAGCTACGCTATACTTTTATTACTTTCACCACTATTCACAATGATACTATATGTCGGCAATCTTTCCATGCGCAATCAATAATATTAAAACTCGCGCCAAAAGAAAAAGCCGCAGGCTGGAGCTTAAAATGCGCAGACTGTCACATGTGAGGTCTAATTCACCCATTGGCAGGTCACTGAGCAGACATTGGATTCCCATATGTCTGCTCCCCGAGGAAGAGATAGCACTTGTTGGTGCCAGTCTACAGCTATAACTAACAAAGAACTTCCGCTTTTAACACTTTACTGATTGAAAGCTGTCTGTGCTTGCTATTTCCGTCGATTTATGTTTAGTAGAACAAATATAGAGAAAGTAAAAAGATCATCAGTCCTTTGAAAAAAAGGAAGAAGAAAAAATATTTAAACGAAGTAGAAAAGGAGATGTATATATAATATATAAATCATATTTTCTTTTAATTTCCGTCGGAACGGCAAATTAAAATTCTATCCGCGGGCCGGATAAAACCTTCCGGCGGGCCGGTGTTGGCCCGCGGACCGTTGTTTGCCCATCCCTGATCTAAATAGTTGGAGTTCTACAGTACATGAAGTATTAGAATTGCTACATACTGTAGAATACGGTGTATAGATAAAATTCCTGCGAGTTATAATCCCAATAAGATTATAATAAATACACAATCATTTCAAAAATTGTTTCTGTAAAGACATGAAATACATTTTAGTATATACAGTGAAGGAATTAATACATATACTTACCTTGTACAAAGGAAATCTTCGCAAAGAATGTCTCTTCTCGAAAGCCGAGTTTAATTTTTACAGCATTCAGTGATTCTGCCTAAATAAAACAAACAACTATATAATTAAATGTCACAGAAAACAAGTAAATGTATTCGATGATAACGATGAAAAAGTTTTAATGCTATAGCCTGTGAGCATAAATGTTTCTGAAACACAATTTTTACCGTCTGCCTTTAATACTCGTTTTAACATAATGAAGATGTAAACAGCAAACGAGAATATGGACTACAGTAAAACATTAACAGAAATAAAAGCAATAATAGCAAAACTTCAAAGCAAACAGAAAAACCTCTTAAGTATGTACTAAGTAGTTAATAGTACACACAGACTTAAATATTAAGAAATTAAGATTCATTCTCTTACCTTTGAGGCTTTGTTGAAAACCAATGCAGACTTCAGTTGTTCCTAGCACTTCTATAGATTCTTATAAATACACGTTTTTCGCTTGCCGTCATAATGCTTGCGTTAGCTACCGGCGTTCACTAGAAACTTCGTATCGAGTCACTTGAAGCATCGCCTCCGATTCATGACGTCACGACGTTTCGCTCACTCAGACAGAAGGCTTTCTCTTCAAGAGGCAGTGTGTAAACGCGGCTTTAGCTTTCGGCGGGGGTTTATGACAAAGTAACGTGCATATTCTAGGAAAGCAATTCATCGCGCTCACGAAAGTAAATCAATTTTAGAGTGCCTATATAGTAAGAGTGGCGACAAGGGACCAAATTTGGCCCAATGCACATGCGCGGCAGCCATTTTTCTACCAGAATCGGTTGCTGGGCGAATAATTTTCTTCCATCGGTTTCCCACATTTCCTCCTCTCTCTTTCTTTTGGCGATAGTGTTTATGTCCCGAAAATTTTATGCTCACGACTTATTGAACTTGTTTTCGTAAATATTAACAAGAAAATGAATAAAGTTAAGCTTATAACTTCAGTGTTAAATAAAATAAGATCTGATGTGTTGTCTCTCTCAGGCACAAGTTTTTTCTTTAAATTCTTTCCGTGCTGTGTGATAGAAGTTTACGCATTAGTTTTATAACATTAAATAAAAAATAGATTCGAAATGTCCTACTATTAATGGATACTTCCTTAAAATAAAACTTTCTTTCAATCAACTGTTCAACACATGTAGTTTTTTTAGTGTGATTAATCCTTTCCTTATATTAACCGAACCAGAAAATATACTGAACATTTTTATTTGACCTTTTTAATGCATGACACAAAATTTTAACCCACTTAAATTTAATTTTAAGTTTCATCCATTTATACAAGTCAAAAGACATGTAATTTCAAAAATAGTCAACACCATCAGTACACATTTGTTAAAAAATCTACCACATTTTCTTATGAAAAATAGAATTAACAGATTGAAACTAAATTATGAGCAAATATTGGCCTAAACATACAAGAATAATCTCAAGATAAAAAATAGTTAACAGCATTTATATCCAAATTCACAGATAAATGTTGATGTGGTGGTTTTGTTCCGAGATCTAGCAGCAAAATTAAGATGAAAGTTTGCATTAAAAATAACACTTTTATATAAACATTTCTATTATTTTTTTTATATACTACAATTATTGCTACAATTTACTCTCTGCTTTTCTGATTATTCAATTCGGCATAGGTTATTGTAAACCTTTTATAAGGAAACAGCTAAAAAACAACGCATTATCAAAAGTTTAAAACTTGCTAACTGCCTTTGGCGCGATGTTTACATCGCCAAAGTAGCGGGAAACAGCATGTTGTTCAAAAAAAGCTATTTACTTAAAAAGTCTTCAAATTTGCACTGACAAAACACTAAAATAATTATAAATAAACATTCTAGAACACGAAATGGAACACGAATAAGCTATATTTTCTTTTTAATTTAATATACACACGTTTTTCTCGAACACACAAAAAGTTCCCATGTTAAGTCTATGGGAGCTGGGAAAATACCGCTTCGGGCGGTAGAAAAGGTCTCTAAGCCAATCAGAAAGTGTTTCCCGTATGTCGCCACTCTTATTATATAGGCACTCTAATCAATTTTAAGGAACAGAAAAAAATGTATTTAATTTTCTCTAGTATAATATATACTTTAACCTGTTTTTGTGCGGTGGATAGGGACCGCATAAAAGAAAACGTATAAATTACATACTCCACCTGGTATGCTTAAATAGAAAATATTAATTTAAGCTCTTTCCCAAGCTGTGTGAAGAAGAGATTTCTGTTTTTGACTTTTATTTATTTTGTTCTGATGCGCACATTTTGAATGCACTTTAGTTTTAAATTTGTCTGTTTTCACTTATTTCGTTCAATATAAAACAGTGATTCAAAGTGCTTTGGTCTCTGGAAAACAACAATAAAATTGCCTAGCAGCATAACGTGGTAAGCTCAAATTTGCAATATACAGTAGAACTCCAATTATCCGGATCAGCTGAGACCAGACCCTATCTGGAAAATTCACTAAAAAGGTTATTCTGTCGTAAAAAAAAGTTTTGCTTTATTATGTAATAATTCAATGACTATGAAAACAATTTTGTTTACATTTAGTACTTGCATACTGTGTTAAAATGTATCATTGCATGAACATATCTGTCCAAGTCATTTGTTTCGCTGTCTCTACTCGTTTACGTGCAGCCAGTCTCGTGCGCTTGACGATGAGTAGTTGTAGATGGCCGCACATGGTGACGTCATCTTCCGTGTTATCAATGAACTCTTCTCTCTCACTTTGAATGAGTTTATCATCATTGTTTAAATTCGATCTAAATCTTTTTCTTTAATAATTGACAATGAAACTAAACGAAAACCTTTTTAACTAACAGCGATAAGAACAGTATACAAACGAACTATATCAATATTTTTCATTAGAAAAATCAGAACAACATAACTGTTGCCACAAACATTTTCATTACAAAACATGTTAAATTAAAGTTACTAGTAAACAAAAGCCACAATCATTGAGTCTGTTCATGTTCTTCAACAGTCATTGAGAATTTGGAGAATCACACCAACCACTAGACTACGTCCTCTGCACTGCATTCGAACGATCTAAGAATTTTCACTATATTGTTTTTTATGTCTTCAAATGACTCTTTGTCTTTAACATTTACCGATAAGAAACTTAAAATGCAGATTTTGCCTCTTTCTTTCTGAAAAAAACGATATGGATAACTGGAGTTTGAATAATATGTTAAGTACTTGTAAAATGAAAAATGAGTCCACTAGGTTGTTTTCAAAACTTTAATCAAACCAGGACACGAGGTTAACCAGCCAGTTAATGTAGAATAGAACTCCAATTATCCGACTCAATTAGGACCAGACACCATCTGGATAATTTATGAAAAAAAGGTTAAAATTTAAAAAAAAACTAATGTTTTCTTATTTATTTAATTTTTTTTTTTTAGTATGTAATGTCATTTAATGACAATGAAAACAATTTTGCTTACATTTTGTACTTAGAAACTGTATTAAAATTTATCATTACTTAAATATATCAGTCAAATTCAGTTGGTTCGCTGTCTTGACTCGTTCCCGTACAGTCAAGTCTCTCATGTGCTTGACAGTGGGTAGCTCTAGATGGTGTCGCACACAGGCTGCAGCTCCATACATTTTAGCGCTGTGTCAGGGCACTCAAAACCCTTAATAGTTGATAGTTCCGAGTCTTTTTTGAGTAGCAATGTCGTCGACGTATTCCAGGTCATCAATGCGTTCTTCTCTCACACTTTGAATAAGTTCCTCGTCACTGAGAATTTGGAATCCAGGGTCCAGACTATCGCACACCACTCGCCTACCTTCTCTGCTCTGCACTCGGAACATTCTGGAATTTTCTTATATCCTCAACTGACACTTCGTCCTCTTCGTTTTCATCATTCACCGATCAGAAACTTTTAAATGCATATTTTGCTGATTTCTTTTTCTTCTCAAAGCTATCCCGATAATTGGAGTTCTACTGTACATTATTTATTCATAATTTGCACCAGAACTAATTTGCTATTGCTTTGAAGATTATTTTTGTTTTATTATATTGCAATAAAAGTAATTAATATTAGATAAAGTCCCATATTTTAGTGTTCCATAGTTTAATAGATTCATTTCAAAATTCGAATCCTTGTTTAGTGTAAATATTTAGAGGATAACAAATATATTTCATAGAACAGGGTTCCCACGGACCTTGAAAAGTACTTGAATTTTATTTTCGTTTGCAACCTTCCCCAGAAAGTATTTGAATTTGGTGCAAAATGCTTGAAAGTACTTGAATGTATTTTGAAAATTTTTCATCTGGGATTTTCTTGTATGAATCGGCTCACAATGCTCTTAAAAGGCGATGTTTTATTGCGTTTCCAAAGAATACGCCAAATACGCTTGTTCATCACAAAAGACAGGTATGTGTTTATTTTCTTTGCTCAATGTCAGTGAGATTCTATGTCAGTTTGAGCATATAGAACATAAGTATAATAACTTAGCTACATTACTTTTTCTTTTTAAGAATTTTTTCATTCCCATAACATGTTTGAATATTGACTAGAAATATGTTTGGAATTGTTAAGTATGTGAATGGTAATGAAGAGGTTACATTTAGGAAAGGTTCTTCAGAAAAGTTGTCTACTAAAATGAGGGTTACAGAGGGAATTTCCTTCAAATAGGCCTTGAAAAGTTGTAGAAAAGTACTTGAATTTTTTTTCCATTAAAGAGTGGGAACCATGTAGAACAGGTTAACATTGTTTACATAAACTTACATTGAAGTAAAACTAATTAGTAAAAGAAATTCTTGGAACAAACTACTGTATAAACAATTAAACATGATAGCGGTTAGTACAAAAGTTATACAAATAAACTAGCTAAAATATGTAACATACCGTTATAGGTGGTTGGGGTGGTTATAGCACATCTATAATACTAGACTAAGAAGATTTAGTGTTAATTGAGGTTCTATAGACTCTTTCCTCACTACAAATTCCATTACTTCTGCATTTATCCTCTGCTTGTTTAGTCTGCTGCTTTCTCTTTGTTTATAGTTTGACCTATCTTGCCATTTTTGCATCTAAATATCAACAGATTTTTCTCTGTTCTAGTTTGATCCTTGTGAATTTTTGACATTGCTGTCAATATATACTTTGTATGCATAGTATACATAATTAATTGATTACCTCTTTCAGTAATAACCTGAATACTTGTCCAGGCTAATTTTTTTATATTTTATTTATGGAACATAATTGCCAATCACTTAGTCATCATGGGGCCTCGATATCCCAGTTAAAGGATCCAAAGACTCGTGCGTTTGGGGGCTGGTTCATGTTAAATCTACTGTGTCATTGCAATGGCATAGTGTACAAGTTTGGAGAGTGGGGGTTCTACCTCAGGTATTGTTATGGTCATCGCACTGTTCCAAATTACCAGGGTTGAGCGGTAACGCATTACTTGTAATAATTACTTTTTACAGTAATCTTGTAGGTAATTTGTTACATTTGAAAACCAGTAATTTTACAGGTAATTTGTTACATAATTTTCGACAAATTAATTTTAGTTAAAGTAACACGTTACAAAACTCAAAGGACTCCTTAAAGTATTGTGAACCGATTATTATTTCTTTTAACACAAGGTGTAAAAAATAGATTTAAACATTTTTTTACTGATAAAACTGTAGTGACTGCGCCAGTGTTCTTCACCTAAAGTTTAAACTCGGTATTTGGCTTGATCCTGTCATAACTGATTCTGATTGCGATACTGTCAACGCATTTCTTCAAACAGAAAATATCTAACTAATTGTCAAAGAGAAATATTGTGCTCACAAAATGAAGCCTTTCCTATTGATTGTACTGATGATGAATTTTTTGAGGCAGTGAAAATTAGACATCCTGCTGCCCATTTTGAGTTATCCACTTATTTTCAAAACAAAGATTTTAGTTTGTCTGCATTCTGTTCTCTACCTACAGTAAAAAGCATGTTTGTAAAATACAATACTCCCTTGGCAGCTAGTGCGTCTGTTGAAAGATTGTTTATTTGTGGCTGTTTGTGTCTCCGACCCAATTGCAGCCACGTAAGTGACAGAAATTTTGAGGTGCAGCTTTTGCTGTATCACAATAAATAGATTTTCTTATAACGCTGCAATAAAGTTGATGAAAAATCTTTTGTTTGTTGATTCCTACATTATCTAAAAAACATTTGTAAATATGGTATTTTGTCATATAAAGTAATCTTAAAAGTAATTGTAAATGTAATGTGTTACTATTGAAACGTAGTAATTTTATAGGTAATTTGTTATTTTTTATTAAAAGTAATTGTAATTGTAACAGGGGGGGGGGTTACATTTAAACAAGTAACGGCCCAATCCTGCAAATTACAAGGAAATTGTCTTTGGATTTTAACCTTCGGGACTGATCCTCGACTGTCACCAAAAGTATGTTGTGTTGCTCCATTGTGTCTGTATAATTGAACTACCTGCCTACACTAGTAGTCATGAACTATCAAATTGCAATTTTAAGTTTGTCTTAAAACTTAGTAACTGACCGGTTTGGATTGCTTGCAGTTGTGTTCTTTCAATGGATTTAAAATTAATTTAGGTGTGTAAAAGTACTATGAGTGAATCAAAATTTGAAGTATTTATTTAGCTCCATGCCTATTTAAATAAAATAAAGAGCGTTATTCGCCTAACAGACTGGGATAATGTGCAAGCTGTATCAACAATAAGATCGAATAGATCTGTCTCTCCCAAATCATACATCAGTAGATCCACTTGTCTGCATATATATATATATATATATATATAGGTTAAGTAATTTACATAACCATACATCTTCAACTTTCAATCAGCCAATCACTAAAATATATCTTGAATTAGAATAAATGTGAATGATTGAAAGTTGAAGTGTAGGTTTGATCGTATAAATAAATTCCTAAAAATGTATACAGTTGCCGAGATATAAAAAGTTAAGAAAGGTTGCGAGAAATTAGCACTTTGCCATAAATTGGTGGCAACTTCTAACAAACGACATTTTTACCATAGCAATCGTCACATGAAATAAACAAGTTACCACATTAGGCACATAATTATGACTTTGTTAATTCAAAAGTAACAGACAAATTTGTGAATTTCAGATTGGTTACAATTTTGTCAAGCCGTCAATTCTCTGCAAGAAGATCAATTTAATTCATTGTGAAACATATTAGTATGCAGGGTATAAAAAATCATATTTAAAAAAATATATAAAAAAATTGAATTTATTTCATTTAAATCTGACTTTTTTATTTAAATCATATTTTTTTATTTAAATCGTTTTTTTGTGATTTCAATTCATTCTTTACCCATACAATTTTAAATTTGTTGGACATGAGACACTCAAATTACGGTGTAGTATCTGAATAGTTTGATTTATTTAAACACTAGCCACTGTGTTTTTTTTATTTGTTTTGCTTTCCAATGCTAGAATTGTTTGAGTGCAGGATATAGAATCTATTGATTTCTTGGCACCAAAGGTTAAATTCGTATATGATAAAAAATATTACAAAAAGTTACAATTTAAGAATTATGTATTTAAAGAAAATCATATTTTTAGGTATTGAACTAATGATAATTTTTCCACAGATTTCAAATTCAGTGAAATTTTTGCACTATATTTTACTATTTTGGAAATAGAAAAAATAACTGTTGATAACTCCAGTTAAAACTTTATATATTTTGTAGGCTGAAATCCTTCCTTTGCAAAATCGAACGAAAAAATTTAATTTAGAATCTGTCATCTCTTTATGTTGTTTTTTGTTCTTAGGAAAAAAGCAACGAGTTCAAAAATATTTTTGTATGAAATAAATAGTTTCTTGAAATGTGAACCTATTGTATCCTAATCAATACAGTTATCTTTTGCAACCTCAAAGGAAACTGTAAGTAAGTAATTGTCAGTTTTAAAAATGATCAATCTTTTGTGTTACTTTGAAGAAGCAAACTTTTAAACTGATTTATATTGTACCAGGTTTTCAATATTATTAAACTTCAGATAAAAGAAATTTATATCAATGAATTTTAAAATACAAGTAAAAATAATTTGTGTTTATATCAAGGATGCAATGATTTTTGCGCTATAACTATACAAACTAGTTATCTACGTTTACTGTAGGTATGAATGCCTTTGCATTGTTTTTTGATGTTAATAACATTATCAAACTAAAACCTTTTACTTGATGTAGGCAATTAATGTCGCACTGGAGTGACAGAAGTGGCTATTCACACAGAAAGGAATACAACTTGGGCTGAACCACCTGAGCTGGCACCCCACTCTCGAAACTTCTACACCACGTCAACATGATTAAATTTCTGGAATCGTCTTAAATAAACACAAAGGTAGGTATTTGAATTATTTGCCTCAAAATATGAGTTTAATATCTTCTTACGGGAAGTGCCCTGTTAAGCAGAATACAGAAAGTACCTAAGCCCCCGAGATTAGTGATTTCCCTTTGGAGGCTTATCACCTTGTCACTCTACTTGACAATCTCCTTTGTATGAGCTTTAGAGGGTCAAGGCATTCTGCAACACAGAACTAGGGATGAGACATCGATAACAAAACATAGATGTTCAATATAAATATATATCGATGTGAAAAATACATTGCCCCAAAATAATCGGTTTTTAAGCATTGATGCATTTAAACTTATTTTTTCTCCATTTTTTTAAAACTGGTTTAATAACATCTAACATTAATGTTAGCCCAGGTAGGAAAATATTTAATTCGTCAGTTACCGTGTTTATTAATTTATAGCTAAGATTTTTTTAAACAAAGTCAAAAAACTAATAAGAGTAATTAACAAATCTCTTTCTTCAAATTGAATAATACAAATGAAAGTAACATTTACAACAATTTGAACTAGGTATTACTAACTATAAGTAGAAGTAGGTAGGTACATAACAATTAGTGTTAGTTATTATTAATTACTTATCAACTTATGTGGAAAACATGACAAATTTATTTTTTATGTTCTGCAAATAAAAAATATTGGGCCTTTAGTTATTATATGCTCTAATATTTGTTATTTACAGTTTGTATAAAAAAGCAGTTTGTTAACTTTTTCCTCCTCAACCCAACTTTTTTTTTCACTAACTGTCTCACCAGTTAGGAAAAAAGCTCTTTCAGATGGAACAAATGTCACCATCACTGACAAATACTTAGTTTCACGGTTGTTTTTAAAATTTTTACAATAGTACTTTTTTTATTCAAAAATAAAACATTGACAGTGTAAAAACATTGACAATATAAAAACATCTGTGTTAAACAAACATCGTCTCCAATAAATCGGTATTATTTTATAAAACATCGACAATATAAAAACATCGTTTGTTTAAAAATAAAACATCGAAAATAAAAAACATCACATCTAAACTAATGCATCGATGTTTCTTATAAAGCATCGATGTTTTGAAAACATCCTTGTCGCATCCCTATACAGAACCAGTTCATACTGGTTCACGTGGCAAATTTTATATGCGCCATTATGTTATTGTGTTCTTTCATTTTTTTTCCCTTACACTTTGCCATTTAAAACGATTAGCTGCCTCTGATCAGATGAGCTTTACCTTCACTCCCTGCTTTCTGGTTGTGATTTGTAATTCTGTTCTCGTTGTAAAAAAAGTCCTTTTCAACACTCTTCCTATTTAATTTATAGACTTGAAATAAATACGGATTTGATTCGTGATTATTATGTCTCACAAAACAAAATCGCCCTTCCCCAAGCAGAAATGGAAGCAATATTGTTTCAAGATTCTGATGAATCAAATTTTTTTTAAATGGGATAATTGGGTTTCTAAATGTACTGAAAAATTAAACTGCTTTAATTGCAGTTTGTGTCAAGATGATCTTCAAAGAGAATTGGAAATGAAAATGTTGGCGAAAGCATTGATGAGTCAATGCTTAATTTTATTGTTGACTGGTTAGAGTGAATGCATACAGGAAATTAAATTTGTACATAACACAGGACCTGTACATAATTTTGATATAGAGAAGGACGTTGGAAGAGAAAATGCTGAGTTTTCCCTCTGTGCGAAAAAGTTTAACCTGTGTATTTTATAGTGAAAAAGAATGCTCTTTGCATTTTAACGCTCCTAGAGAAGTTTGTATTGATGAAGCTTTAATAAAATTTAATGGCCGAGTGGGCATAGTCCGATATATGCTCTTAAAACCAGCCAAACGAGGTCTGGAAATGTGTCTGCTTTGTTTCATAAAATCCGGCTATGTTATAAATTTTGCATTATATGCTGGAAAGATGAGTAATTTTCCAAAGTCTTCGAAAGGACTTGGATACAATGTGGTCACGTAATTGATAAAAACTTTGAAGAATAAAGGCCATGTGGTAGGGGAAGACGGGGTACAATGAAACAAAATTTACTAATTATTTTTTCCTATCCACAGTTTTGCATGCACAAAAATATAATTAATGCATACTTTTAATCTTGTATTTTCCCCATCTAAATAAATTTTTATTAGGTTCTAAACAATATCTTTATGCTTGAAAAATAACAAAAAGTAAATGTCTCACAGTGTTTCATTGTACCCTGTATGGCGGGGTACAATGAAACACTCCAAATGGTACAAGCAATTTTCAACCTATATAGTTTATTTTAGTCACATTCGACCATTTAAATTTATGATTTCTCCAACAAAATGTATTTCCTTACGTTTCAGTTCACCCTACTTAATTAAAACATAATCATTTATACAAATACTGCTTATGTCACACATGTTATGTGTGGATATCTCATTCTTAGTACTTCAGTGATCAGCTGGAGCTGGAAAATAATCTGGATTATAGTTATCTTCAGAGTCTATAGGATGTAGTTTGCTCAGAAAACAATACCTTCTTAGTTTTTCCCTCTTTACTTTCTAATTGCTTAACAAGAGCAATTTTTACTGGTGTGCTTAGCTTAGAACAAAACTCTTTTTATCTGTTTTCCTACTCTTATTTTTCTTGGACCAGCCTTGGGGTATAGTTTTATCTCGTTGAGGAGAAATGTATTTCCTCACAGGTTTAGGGCTAGTGCATGGTGTATGAACAATTGCTGAAAAATCTGCTGTCGGGGATTCTGATCTACTAATGGCAAGATCAACCACTTCTCTGATTCTTGGGTTTTGTCTGTCTGGTCTTCAGTTTCATTGATCTATCATGGAAATAATTTTCAGTAGGACAAGGCTTATCTCACACGTACAAACTCAAATAATCTTCTTCACAAAACATTTCTCTATTAAAAGGCTGTATTCCAGTCGCTGAAAAACCTTTTGTAAAATTTTGTGGAGTGAAAGACTTATAATAAGCAGTGCCAAGCAAAGAAGATATCTCATAGATAGAGATTGTACGACCTGGATTACACAGCATCCAATCATTTGCAGCTAGATTGAAGAAAATTTTAAGTGACTTGAACACAGTTTTGTCTAAAGGCTGCAATTTGTTACTGGTATGTGGGGGCAGTGTTACAACAACAATTCCGTTATATTTTGTAAAAATTAGACTGGAAATCGTAATATGTGATTAATGATTGTCGATTATTAGTACAGCTGGATTTTCTTTCGAACAGCGTGTATGTGCCTAGAAATGTGTTAGAACATTAACAAAAATATATCCATTCATTAATCTCGATTTTGTTGCATCACCCGCAGTCCCAGGTGGAGCTCCATTCATCATGCAAAACTTGAATTTTACACTAGGAAATACTAAATAATGGGGTATAGAATTTGCAGAAGCATTCATAAATCCACAAATAGTAACAGGAGGATTGTGAGGATTGTGAGCTGTAGTAAGTGCAGTTTAGGCCTATGAAATAAATAAACTATTCTTAAATGTTTTTGAATTTAAAAAAAAAACTAACTTACTATTGAAATTTGTACTTTTTTTTTAAGAAAATTTTTTTTTAATTTTGCATGCTTTCAATATTACTGTTTTGATTTGGTATTGCCTTTTCCGATTAATGTTAGGTGTTGCAATTTCCTTTGTAAAAGGTTTTATTTATATTAGTGACAACCAGTAATATGTTATTTTATATCAGTGATATTATATTTACCAGTATATATTACTTCAAGTAAATGCATTCACCCAGGACACAATGAAACATGTTTCATTGTACCCCATCTGCAAGTGTTTCATTGCACCCCGTACTGAGGTTACTAACTAAAAAAAAATTCAAACTTTTAATTTTTTTTTTTTTTTTTTTTTTTAAATTTTGGTTTTGGAGGTATGAAGACAACAACACAAAGATAACAATGTGTAGAAAAAATAATTATTACATATAACAATAAGGAAAAAGAAACAAAATTACTTTTAGTAAAGAAACTTACTTTCAATGATGAAAAACCAATAATCCTCTATTGCTAATGTTGTAGAAGTGAGAATGTATCCAAATCGCATCAGTAATTGGAACATATGGTTGCATAACATATGTATAAATTGCAACTTTCTGTGACAAATTTTACTTGTTTTAGAAGTAATGTTTCATTGTACCCCTTGTTTCATTGTACCCTGTCTTCCCCTATATATTTTGACCGTTTTTTTTTTTTTTTTTTGCATTGTTCCTTTAATTATAGATTTATAAAAAATGGGACATTATTGTTGAGGGAGGCCGAACGTAAACAAAATGAGAGAAAGTTTTTGCCCAACAACATAAAAGGCCATAAAACTCTCTGCGGAACAAACATCGATGCTTTTCAATACAAAACTAATTCCAACTTACTTTACACTGCGTGGATGGACAAAAAAGTGTATTTATGCTGTCCGCTAACTCGTAGAATGAAACAAGTCTTGTGCAAAGAAGGCAAAAATTGGTTGAGTGGATTTATCCAACCAAAAGAGGAATACTACCCTACTTCAAGAAAATCCTTAAAATGGTGGAAGTTTTTATTTCACTTCTTGATACAGCTGTCTATAATGCATGTATCATCTTACAATAGAGGTGCACAACCTGTGGCCTGCGGATCAGTAATTTGCGGCCCTCAAACTCATTTTGACTAAACTTCCAAGGGGATATAAGTTAAGAAGACAGCATTTAGAATCAGTCTTAAGAGTTTCTACTAGCAGTATTGAACCTAAAATACCTAAATTAGTTAGTAAAACTCAGTATCAGCCATCCCATTAGCAAGCTGTAACATAATTATTATTTATGGTTTAGAAATTTTAATATTAAATATATTTGATGCTGTAATTTTTATTTCTAATTTTACTGATATCATTAAAATTTCTGATACTCATCTTTATTGCTCATTGTACTATTAATGTTATTAAATTTATAACCTAAAATAATTTGCTGAAGTACATATGACGTTCTTGAGACACATTCTTAAAAGTAATTCTAAATGATTGATCATTGCAAATGTTTGTTAACTTCTTTTTTTAAACTGTTCACAATATAATTCATTTAGCTCTGTAACAAGCTCCTAGATTTTTCAGAAAACATTTGTAAGTTTAATCTTAAAAATAAAAAAAAAGTGATTATTTTTTACTATACATAGTAAGTGCAATAACAGCTGTACATAATTGGGTAGCAACACTTTCATTGTGTCTGTGCTGTAACTTCATTTGCGCCACCCCCATGTCTCAATCAACGGTGCAAGTGTCCCTTCTCCCAAAAAGGTTGTGCAACCCTATCTTACAAGCATGACGGCCCCTAAGAGGTGCAAATCTCTTTACAATTTTGAATTGGAATTTTTTTCTGATGTAGGTAAAACATATTCGAGTGGGAAAAAGAAAAAACACATTTTTTCTTCCTCCCTACACATACACAAGAGGAGAAATAGATGGTAGAAAAAGAAAGTGTTCAATGCCGAGATATTGAAATAAAAAACGTCTTCTAACAGATTGAGAGAACAGTAAGAGTACATAGGAGTGCGAAATATGTCGCAAATGTTTCTGTAGTATCGTTTACATGACCAAAACAATCGATGGATAGTTCGAGGGTGAAAGGGATTTTCGAAGATTACCTGCCTTGCATTATGGGAAAGGAGGGTAATCTCAAAGACACTGGACTTGAATAAGGTTGAAATCAACCCGCATATTTCCTCACTTTTTCCCCATGTAAGGGAAGGGGAGTAGATAAAAACGGTTTAACTCTCCTTTTACCCGGGTATTTAGCTCATGTCATGTAAACAGTACTTGTAATGGCTGTTTTGAAGAGAACCTATTAAAGTTGGACTAATTTTTTACTAACCCATAAAATAAATTACAAAAAGCTCACTATCATTTAAAACAAAACCTAAGGAAATATGCCCCATCTTGGCGATTTATAAAAGGTTTAACAACTTACCTGTACCTCCTGAGTGATGTGGAAATCAGTTCAATACTTTCTGCTCTCTAACTTATATGTTTAACTCTGGTTTCAAAAATTTTTACAAATGTTATTCCCAAAACTATGTAAACAAAAATAATTGGCCAAATTACGAGTTTCCTGACATAAAATATGTTAATTTATACTACACTTACGAAGTCAGATCAAAAAGTACTTTAGCTAAGTATTAATCTTAAAAGGGACAACTATCAAGATGGAGCATCACCTAAGACCGCTTATTATCGGTTGATGTTAAGCACTGTTTATCATGCATTAGTAGAAAATATTAAAAATTATGTCAACGAAAGAAAAATTCAGTTCTTTAAAATTTGTTTCATCCAAAATCTTTTTTGGCTGAACCTACAAACAAATTTACTAATCATAATATAAAATGCATTCATAAAAAAATTAATTGTGACATTTCAAAACTATTAATCCTTGAGATGATACCATTTCCCGTCTACGGAAATTAAATTTCACTTGTAGGGAATCTTATCTTAATGTCAAATTAAAAATAAGTTATCTGCACCAACTGCTTTTATTGATTCTAGAATAAGTATTTTAAAAGTTATTGCCAGAGTTGATTGTTAAATTTGTATTACGTAAACTTTTTATAAATATATGGATATAGATAGTTTTAATACAGAAATTTTAACAAATTTGTTAACATTTTTCCTTTGTTTTAAAACTAAAAACCCTATTTTGAATTTTCAATTTCTATGACTTCTTCAATTTCTATGATCTTCCATTTTCAATTGGTATGTCTCTAGTCTAAAATTTGGCACCATTGAGAAAGCAGTGTCTGATATCCCCAGCTAGATATAATGATCAGTGACCCCTAAAACTCCCTTTTCTTGGAAGGCCTGAAAAAGAAATATTTAATGTATCGAGGCATCTGACTCGGAATACAACACTGTTTTCATGTCCCCCGTAAGGAAAGGAAAAAGATTCTCAGGCACTTTTGAGCGCTTTCCTATGCAAAGAGTTAAACAAAAAGCAGGTAGTAAGATAGGTATTTGAATTAATGTCACGCTAGAGTAACACTATTGGAAAATTAATGAAGTTAAAATTCATAAGTGTTTTAAATCAGGCAAATATGGCAAAATTTGAACTAACATTTGAATGAATTTTTTCTTGACTTTAACTCTTATAGAACTAATGTTAAGATCCTAATAATCCTGTTTGATATTGTTAATATTTAAAAAAATTTTGTATGGTATGGGGAAACTTTTTATGCTTTTGGCAAGCGTTACTTCCATTGCGAGTATGTAATATGTGATTTTTGGTGCAACTACAAACTAATTATTTATGTTTACTAGCTTGGCATAAGAACGTGATCAATTATTTTTTTAATATCAATGCAATGTATTAACATACAAATTCATAGTTACAGTTGAGTTTGTAAAATGCATGAATGCTATTTGATTGTCTTTTAATATCAATACTGTACTTGAAATGAAGCGTCCTACTTTAATGCCGAGTTAAAAGGAAAAATTTATTTAACCCTTTAACGGCCACAACTGGTCTTAAGACAATGTCTTCAAAAACCCAGAGCGGCCGAGAAATCATTTGGAAAATCTAATAATTTCTTCCCCCTTTACACGTCATCTATGGTCATCTAGGTACTTTCTTAGTGCACGGGATGTCCCGTGCTTTGTAAGGGGGTGTATATAAAGTGCTCTTTTCAACTTGTAAGTCGATTGGGTGTTGGACATTAGTTACTTATATGTATCTATCACACATTTTATTTGTTGTGAAGAAAATATAGCGAAAACAATTGACTACAATTTATTTCTTATCACTTGTTAATTCTTTATACTTTAATATGGTTTTCCTAAAAAATATATTCCTCAATCTTTGATTAGACTAACACATTTTTAAAGAAAAAAAAATAATTTCATATATTTTCTAATATTTGACTGCGACCTCATTCATAACGTATCTCTTAAAATTCTCTAGTAGCTCCGACTATCTAATGCATACGCAAGTATGTGATTAAAAAGCATTTTCAAGTCTGTTAAGTCCTATGTATATTTAAAAAAAATTTCAGTAGAACATTTATCATTATAATTATAATTTTGTTATTCGTATAAAAATCGAATGAATTTTATTGAAAATTCTCCTATCTAATGTAGTCACATAATTATATATTTGTGTGTAAAATTTTATTTGAAAATACTCATCTCTACTATTATAAAAGGAAGCGTTTGTCTGCGTGTGTGGACTGTCCTGACGAATCTATGGCACTTACAAGAATGAAATTTGGCACACAGAGAAGCCCAAATGTTTTGAGATTTTTGTACGAAGCCATAATTTTAAAATTTAATCTAGAACATTTTAAAATTAATTTAATAGAATTGAATTATTGTTGTTTTCTCTTTAGAATGGCAACAGCATAAAGATGACATTCTAAATGTAGTATTTCAGCGTATCCGTTTGATTTCGCTGAGGAAGTTTATCAGCTGACGATAAAAAGAAATAAAGTCTGAACTGGAGTTTTGTACTTTTTTCCATCTCCTGGATAGCTAAGGATAGAATAAAATTTCAACGGATTTGAAATCTGCGGAAAATTTTTACACTAGATAGATACCTTATACGTTTGATTTTTTTTAAATAAATATTTTTTCAATTAAATATTAATATTTTTGCAACCGATATGCGTCGCCACGGAGAGAACTCACAGGCAACGTCATGATGGCCAAACCCTACTAAAAGAACTGTCATGTGCTTGCCACACAGTGGCCGTGGTGTTGGTTTGCTTCGCAAACCAAATGGGAATTCGTTGTAAGAACTTTTTATAAGGGGCGAAAAATGATTATTTTATGTATCATAAATATACTCATTTTATAAAATATTCTCTGTTCATGAAGAGGAATTATTAATTTGACATAGAAAGCTATGCTAAAAGAATATCCTTAACATAATTATGTTCCTAAAATGCATATTTTAAGTATAATTCATATTTTAAGTAAAATTATTAACATGCTATACAAGAAAATTACTTTTCCAGGTTGTAGGTTTGAAAATAACTCTGAAATTAATTACCGTGAGAATATGTGATTTCTCGCGTCTGTCAGAAAGAGTTTCAAATAGTCTAATGGTGAAGACCCAGGCGGAAAGTCATGAACAGGACCTGCATGCGAATTAAAGTTTGGAATGGATATATCGTCGTTCCTTATATTGTTCGATTCCCATTCAAAAAATATCATAGTTTCTCTCAATTTCCGCGGGACTTCACCGAAGTCACTATCCATTTGGATTGAATTCTTCAAATCATATTTTGTTAGGTCGTCTTCGTCGCTTTAATTTAAATCCGACTCATCTGTATCATTGAAAAGAATTATTTCTATTTCTTTTTTCGACAATGTTTTGCTATAACGAGCCATTTTGATAGTGAAGAAACAAAATTCTCAATTCAATAGCCGCACAAGACTGTCCGATCCAAAGCCAAGCTTGGAAGAAGTATGTGAAAGAGCACAGTTAAAAGCCGGTCCCAAACTTGTTGCTTGTCTTTAAGGGAAACTACCCTACTGCTTCAGGCAAAAGAAGGGAGCATTGTAGTGAGGGAATGACGGATTGCCCTTCTCTGGGTTAGGGGGATAGCCAGTAGCTTTAATGACTTGAGCCGGTTCGGGCTGGTACTGGGCTTTTGCATGTGAAGCCGCTTTGGACGTTAGAGGATTAATTTAGAATTTCTTGCAGATCAGAACGCAAATAAATTTTTTAAAGCATCTATCAAAGTCACCCTTGTTTATAATTTTAAATTAAAAGAAATTCTTAATTCTATTTAACTATGACACATTTTTGTATAGGTGGAATTCATGTTAAACATTCTTCCTGCATGGACTAATGTGTAAGTTCCCTTTTGTATAAGACCTTTAAGTGAGCAGTATTGAATACTAATAAAACAGAAGTATTTTTAATTTTACTGGAAATGATCTTGAAAATCTTCTCTTGGTAGCATGGTTAGAAAATTAATGGTCAAACAAACAAAGAATTGCGAGTTTGAATCCAACCAAAGACCGTTATGTACAAAGAGGGATGGTGACGTTAAATTTATTGTGTTCTCACCTTGTCTTGGTGTGAAAGTTTAAAAGTCTGCTGAGGTGTAAACTGGCCATCTGACCCTGGCTTAAAAATATGTGGTTATCCTCGGAATGCATCGTAATTAAACCTGTTCCGCCTACAACGGGTTTCTACTTAGTGCAGGGTTCAAAAACAATGCCAGTACTTTCTCGGATTGTTGCTAATAGCCCGTTGTATTGAAATGCGAAGTTAATGAACTACCTATGTCTTTTAGATCACTACAAAGATAATATTTAGCTATAGGACATAAAAATAGTTGCACTTAACAAATACTTTACGTTAATCATCTTATTGTGAGTTGTCCTAAAGTGATCGTAAAACAAATTAATAAGAATTGGAAACAAAATAAAATGTAGAGAATTTTTAAATGTTAAATACTAGCTACTGGGTAGCTAGCCTGTGCCTACGCAAACCAACACCACCAGCAACACCGTGATATAATATATTATTCTGTTATAAAATTTTCCGCAGATTTCAAATCTGTTCAAATTTTTAATATGTGTTTAAACGAATCTGCTTTTACGAAAAAGAACTAAACAATGCCTCTCAAAATGTTTTTATTTATTGCTCTCCACTGAACAAGGCAGGAAATGTAATCTGTTTTTTTAGTTCGAAATGCAATCTGTTTATTTTTGGAATGGAAAAGTTACTGTAACGTCACAATCTCATACGAAAATAGAAAAAGATATATTTAATTTAAAAGTTATTTATGTAAAGAAAATCATATGTTAAGGTATGGATCTAAAGTGAAATTTTCCGCAGATTTCAAATCCGTTGAAATTTTTACTCTATCTTTAACGGTCTAGAAGATTGAAAAAGAACTAATTGACTCCAGTTAAAAGATTGTTTGTAGGTGTCCTTCGGACTCGTTCCAGGAGCATTGCCCGTTGCATTTCTCCTGTGATGTTATTCAACTACTTCCATGCATATCCGCATACAAACACTATATTACTTTTCATGATGATTTAGTTGCTAAAGTAAGAGCCGTAGTTATTAATATAGTTGACGTTAGTACAAAATATTCTGCACCACGATCACTTGCAATCAGACTGATGAACTCTGACCATTTTAATCATTGTGATCACATTGATATTTCTAATGTAATAATTATTTTCAGTTTTTGGAAACATTGTATATTATTTCAAGCATCGTGTACACACATCTCATTAATACTATATTTTCCCAAGTTGTGAAATACTTTTTTCAAACTTTAACGCTTTGAAGTGAAGTAGCTGAATACAATTCATATGTGAAGTCGTCAAAGTGTGTTTTTATACCCATTTGAATGCGGTTCCTGAGCTCTTTTACTTCTTAAATTGATTTCTCTTTGCTATACTGGAATTTCATAATCTCTAGTTCCATTATTTTTTATTTATTTGATTGTAGTCTTAGATTTTTATTATACAGAATTATCCAAATATTCAAAATAAATACAGAACAGCAGCACTCATTTTTTATCTCTATTTCATGTTCAAGCAACGACATCCTTTGGTGATAGGAATTCACTAAAACTGAAAGAATACAAGACCAAAACAACTTGTACTACATTGAATTGGATTCGTGCCATTAAAAAGGACACAAATGTCAAAAGAAACTGCGTCTTTATTGGATTTGTTGGTCCAACATTTTTCTACCCGAATCTAGAAGCACTATGTTCATCTCAAAGCCAAAAAATTACAAATAAACTGAAGAGTACAAACACACTTTGATAAAAGCAGCGTAATTTTGAAGCACGCAGTGGAACCACCTATCTTGATCCCAAATGTGTCAATAGATCATGCAAATGCCCGATGCACAAGAATCAGCTCGGATCCTATTTCATTCTGATTACTTTGAATATCAAGATCAAAGTGAAGAGAAAATGTTCCCTGAGCAGCACCCAAAAAACCTTTCAAGTCGCCTTTCTTGAGAGAAATTTTCTTCAAAGTCTTATGTTCGACATGTGTGCAGAAAATGACAAGCCTTGTTACTTATTCAAGCACAAGCACATGTGTATCATTTCATAGTGGAAGCTTTAGTCCTCGAAAACGCCTCTCAACACTGCGTCCAAAGACCCACCACATAGATAAAATGGCCAGGAGTGTAACTTTTCCTGAAAAAGAAAATGTGATCCGAAACGAGCAATCCAACAGTGACAAACGTTCTATTTTACATCCGAACGGAACACCAACCGTTCAAATGACCCTACAGCTGTCACAAATGTCTTCAGATTCAAATCATACTATTGTTTCTGCAATAAAAGGTTATGTATGCGACCAGTGTGGAACAAGTTTCAATAATAAACGACAACTAACCCGACATCAAAGACGCCACTATGTAACAAAGTCACATGGATGTGAAGTTTGCAGCAAATTGTTTTCAAGAAAATCATCTTTAGAACGGCACATGCGAGTGCAT
Source organism: Metellina segmentata (assembly GCA_947359465.1). Taxonomy (NCBI): domain Eukaryota; kingdom Metazoa; phylum Arthropoda; class Arachnida; order Araneae; family Tetragnathidae; genus Metellina; species Metellina segmentata. The sequence goes on from OX375883.1 coordinate 103,534,208, forward strand.
AGTGGTGAGAAACCTTTCAAGTGTGACGTCTGCAAAGAAACCTTTTCGCGGAAGGACAGCTTAACAAATCACAGACGCATCCATTCAGGTGAGAAACCTTTTTCTTGTGAAATTTGTGACTGCAGCTTTTCAGAACTTGGTTCCTTGCGTAAACACAGACGTATACACACTGGTGAGAAGCCGTATATATGTGAAATATGCATGAGCCAGTTTTCACGAGCTTCGAACTTGCAAAGACATAGTCGTGTACACACTGGTGAAAAACCATATGAGTGTGAAGTCTGCAAAAAAACCTTTTCGCAGAAGGACAGCTTAACAAATCACAGACGCGTCCATTCAGAGGAGAAACCTTTTTCTTGTGAAGTTTGTAACTGCAGCTTTTCGGAACTTGGGTCCTTGCGTAAACACAGACGTGTACACACTGAAGAGAAGCCGTATATATGTGAAATATGCAAGAGAAAATTTTCACTTGCTTCGAACTTACGAAAACATAGTTTTACACACACTGACGAAAAGCCGTATATGTGTGAAATATGCATGAAAAAGTTTTCACAAGCTTGTCACTTCCGAAGACATATGCTCGTACACACTGAAGAGAAGCCGTATATATGTGAAATATGCATGAAAAAGTTTTCACAAGCTCCTTCCTTACAAAGACATATGCTTATACACACTGAAGAGAAGCCGTATATATGACAAATATGCATGAAAAAGTTTTCACAAGCTTCAAACTTAGGAAGAGAAAGGCGTATTCATCTAAAAAATAATAATTTTAAGTGAAAATTGTTAGAAACATTTGCGACATTTGTACTTGTAACAACATAAAAGAACAAAGATTTCCATTTTATTTTTAGAATATGTGTTTTTGTTAGTAAAATACCTTTTATGATTTGTAAGCTATATTTATAATTTATGCATGACAGTCTTTGGCTATACCTAGTTTCGAACTTGTAACACTCATTTATAAAGGAAAATACAGATTTTTTTTTCTTTTTATGAATGAAGAAGATTCAAAGATATCTATTACAAATCCATAGATTATCTAAATTGTGGACAACTTAAATTTTTAACAAAGTTTTCAAATTGTAATGGATGTATTTCAAATTGTAATGGACACTTATGTGTCAGAATAATAAATCATAATACAAATATTGACGACCAGCAACATGCTCAAGCCCAACAAGGCTGGTCCTTTGTTTATGAATTCCCCAATTCCCACTGACTATCCAATTGTATCTTGAATTCGTACACTCCCTTTGAATTAACTATATTTTCTGGCGATGCATTCCAACTGTCTATTACCCTATTAAAGTAGTAGTTTTTCCTTAAGTCCTGATTAAAATGTGTCTTATTCAATTTATACCTATGGCCCCTTGTTCTGTTATCCCTATTGAAATTTAAGCCCTCTGTGTCCCCTTGTTTTACAAACTTGAAAAGCTGAATCAAATCCCCCCTCCTTCTTCTTTCCAGTGTATACATGTTTAGCTAACGTTTAAGTAACGTTCATTATAGTCGAAATTTACTAGCCCCTTTATTATTTTTTAGCTCTGTGCTGAACCCTTTCAATTGATTCTATGTCCTTTCTCATATATGGAGCCCAGAATTGTACAGCATATTCTAGATGTGGTCTTACTAAACCCTTATATAACGGCAAGATAATATTCTTATCCCTTGAATTTACAGTCTTTTTAATATACCCCAATAACCTATTAGCCTTTTTACCCGCAGCTGAACATTGGTGACCCATTTTAAAATCCCTGTGAATTATCACCCCAAGATCCTTGACTGTTTCTCCCTCCTTTACCTTTACTCCCTGCAGACAGTACTCGGCTCCACTGTTCCTGTAACCCATATGCAGAACTTGACATTTCCCTACATTAAATGACCTTCCCCATTTTACAGCCCATTCAGATATCTTATCAAAATCCCCTTGTAAATTTTCTATCTGTAACTTGGTATCCACTGTCCCCCATATTTTTAAGTCATCTGCAAATATACTGATTCTATTCTTTATCTCCTGACCTATATCATCTATAAAAATTATAAATAAAATTGGTCCCAAAACTGATCCCTGAGGCACCCCACCTATAACTTCTGTCCACTGTGAATAATTTCCTTTTACCTGCACTCTCTGCTTTCTACTCAATAACCAATTCTTTATCCATATTAATGTTTTTCCCTGAATCCCCAGCCTTTCCAATTTAAACAGTAATGCCTCATGAGGTACTTTATCAAAAGCCTTTTGAAAATCTATGTACATGATATCCGCACTGCTCTTATTATCCAGCTCCTCAGTAATTTTTTCATAGAACTTCAAAAGGTTTGTAGAGCAGGATCTGCCATTCCTAAACCCATACTGATTCTCTGATAACAGTCCCCCTTCCTCCAAGTATAACATATGCTTTTTTAACAGAGATTCAAATATTTTGCAAATTACTGATGTTAGACTTACTGGTCTGTAGTTGCCCGGATCACTTTGTATTCCCTTTTTGAAAATTGGAGTTATGTTGGCCAACTTCCAATCCATTGGTACCCAACCTGTGCTATATGTTGAATTAAATATCGTGTGAATTACTTCCCCCAGTTCTTCCGTGCATTCCACTAGTACTCTCGGATAAATATCGTCTGGCCCTGGTGCTTTAGATGGCTTAATTATTTTCAACTGATGTACTATTTCTTCCCTGTTGAATTTGCATTCTTTAATTATACCTCCTGCAAAGGCTCCATCCTTGGGATCCTTTTTTAAATTATAGTTACCATTGAAAACCCCCAGAAAAAAGTCATTTAACACATTTGCCATTCCCACCTCGTCTTGAATTAATTCACCTCCCTTCCCATCCAACGGGCCCAGTGTAGTACTAAATTTATTTTTACCACTTGCATATGCAAAAAAATTCTTTTGGGTTTATATTTATTTCCCTTGCTAATTTTTCCTCCAAGGACACCTTTTGCTTCCGACTAATAGTTTTAAACTCCTTTCTGGCTTTCTGATATGCCTCCTTGTCCCTGTCGTTACCAGTTCTTTTATATACCCTGTATGTTCTTTGTTTTAATTTTAAAGCTTTGTGTGTTTCCCCTGAAAACCACATAGGGAGCAATTTTCTAGATTTTCTTTTTTTCCTGAACGTTACATGTTTTTTTAACACCCTGTCTAACTTATTCTTGAATTCCTCCCATTGTTCAGAATGATGCGGTGCTAATAATCCCCCTTTGATTGTTTCCTTTAACTCTTCCCTTATCTTATGAAAATTTATACTTATTCTGATACTTCTATGATCACTTTCTCCCAGTGGCTCCCCTATAACCAAATCCTGCACCCTATCCTCATCATTGCTGAAAACCAAATCCAATATTGCATTGTCCCTAGTATCCTCATACACCATCTGGTACAAAAATAATGAAGAAATAAATTAGCAAGAATGGAAGAAAAATTAAAACCTTGGGGTATACAGTTAACTTAAGTGTAAATATGCTCACCATTAAAAATAAAATTACTAGAAATACAATAATTAACAAAAACTCCCTTTCCTCAAAATTCAGATCAATTAAGTTTTTAAAATCATGATAATAATAGTTCAAAACATCTCAATTTGTCCAGTTGTATGCTGGTAAATAGGTCTTTAAAATCATAGGTCTGAATATCATTAATAATATTATTATCCAAAAAATTCAAAACCTTATTATTATCACAGGTAATCCAGGTAAAGCCTTCATCAATAATGGCAGCAAGGATAATTTTTAAATATTTAAAGAGTAGAAAGCCGGGTTTAATCATATAAGAATTATTACCACAGGTGATATAACGGAATTTAATAGGATTTTTATGAAATTTAGGAATATAAGGTAAAATAATGTGACAATTGGAAATTTTAATTCTTTTATTTGAAGAAAATATTTTTATTTAATGATGGTATTATAAGTAGATTTACAGAATTTATATCTATCTGAACTTTTAAGTTCGACATCAAAAAAGTTAAAATACAGTTTTTTACAAATAAAAGCATAGTTACCCGAGGCCTGGTATAATAATAAATTTATTTTGAAGATCCTTAATGGTTTCGTTTACTGTTTTATATTTACCAGTATTGTCAAAATCAGATTGAATGTTATCATACAATTTCCATTCTGTAAACAAATACAGAGGGACTTTAAATTTAGAAGAGGTCATAAAACAGAAGTTATCAATGTCTTCCAGAAAGCTTTTTAAGTATACTATTTATTTTAAATTATAATTAGGCCTAAATTTAGTATCTTTATACATAACATCCCTTAATTGATCATTTTTAACAATACCAAGATCACCAGTCACAATGTGTCCTCAATCTTCATTTAAATAGGGTCTGAAATCCATGGTGTCGCACAAGCAAACAACGTTATCTCTATATAAATCAATCTTACTGCAAAAATGATTGTAATTAAAAATGTTCCTTCCCAATGGTAATTCATATTTAAAGCCTTTTTTATGTTAAGAAATTTTAAAGGAAAAATATTCTTTAGGTTATTCACAACTCTATTAAAGTGAAATTTATCGAAAATAGGATGTTTAAAACTTATCCTCATATAAATTGGATTATCTTTACTAATAGTTTGTTTCTTATTAATTTTAGAAAGTCTAGCCTTAAATAGATCATGGAGTAAAAGTAAGAAATGAGAGGATTGAGAGATTCAATGTTTGTGAGTAAATTCTTAAACTTAAGACAAGTACCATCATTCAAAGAAAAAATGAATGTTTTAAGGGTTTAAAATTAAAATTTTCAATAAAGTGTTTTTCATGAAATTTCAGTTTTTTATAAAATTAGTAGATTGGTGAATATTATCAGAGATTTTTAGTTTCCTATTTTCACCGCTTCCGCTACATCCTCTCTTCGTTTTCTCTTTTGACGTATGGAACAAAGCAAAAGTATTGCAGTTACCAACATTAACCTGTGTATTTTGAAATAAATCATTCAAACCATAAGGGGCAAGTGTTTTAAAATGTTTATATTTTCTTTAGCCAGTCTCAATTTTGTATCTTTAACAGCATGAAGTAAATTAATTTTTGCATTGTTAAAACCATGTAAAGAAAAATAATGGAATTCCATGTTAAAAGGGAGTTGGAGTAATAACTTTTAATATTAGAACGGTGAAGGTTAATGCGCAAGTTCAAAGAGTTACTGGTTTGACCAATATAACCCACTACCCACTGCGTGGCTAGCCCAGCGTTGCACTTGCCTGTGGTGGCAACGCCATTATGTAAGGTATTAATCTGGTGTAAAATTTTCCGCAGTTTTCAAATATTTTGAAGATATATTCAATTTCAAAATTATTTATTTATAGAAAATAATATTTTTAGGTATCAATCTAAAGTAAAATATTCCGATGATTTCAAATCCGTTGAAATTTTTAATCTATCTTTAGCAATTCCGATTTTACGAAAAAAAACTTAACGATCCCAGTCAATGTGTTTTTTATTTCTTGCTCTCATTGAAAATGAGAATGAAAGCGAAAATAAACAGGAAATGTAATCTGTGTGTGTGTTTTTTTTTTTTTTTAAATTTTTTACGCAAAGGGCAGAAGATGCATTTTTTTTTTTTAATATTTTACAAAGAGAAAGTTCATGCGGCGTCACAGTCTCTTGTGAAAGCATAAAAGATGGAAAAAACTTAGCATGGTTGCAAGGTCAATGTAGGTAGAAAAAGTCCTTCGTGTTTGAAGAACTCGTTGGAGAATAAAAGTATTAAATTCTTTTAAAAAATGTTCTAGATTGAATTTTAAAATTCGCCGTGACCCAAAAATTGCAAAAAATTCAGACTACCTTGTACTATTCTCAGCATTTAAGCTAGTATTAGCTTTGAAGCTATTAGTAATTATCAATATACAGCATTGAAGCAAGAGCAATAATATCGTGCACGCTTTGCTACAATCTCAATGTTTATTATAGTTAACAGTTACATACATATACAGTTAAGTTTCAAGTAGTCAGATATTGTAAATACGTGTGAATTATAGCATGGACATTATATCCCTTTCTTTTTCCATGAAGATAATCTAATTTAACATTTTCATGAGCACAATTTCTATTGTTGTTTTGTTATCATTTTTAAAATTAGTCTTAGTAGTTAATCTATTAATGTTAATGCAATTTAGTTACAACTATAGTCCAAAATCATTAATCATAAAACAGTCCAAAATCATTAATCATAAAACAGTCCAAAATCATTAATACTAAAACAGTCCAAAATCATTACTTCTAAAACAGTCCAAAATCATTAATACTAAAACAGTCCAAAATCATTAATCCTAAAACAGTCCAAAATCATTAATCATAAAACAGTCCCGTTCAACATGGCTCAGTTCATCTTGTAATCATTATGCCAGTTCGGTTTTCTCTTCTCTCTACCAGGTCGAACTTCAGGTGTTCGTGGTAATGCTCCTTGGTGTTGTTCTTCAGAATTTCTTGATGCATATGTCTTTAGAGGTGTCTCATTTGGCAGTGGCATCACATCTGGTTGCTGGCTCTGTTCCTCGTCTGGGTGTCTGTGTTCAGATTCTGGGGGTGGTTGGAAGTATTTCTTCACATGGGTTGTATTTCTAGTGAATGCCTTTCCATTAGAATCTTCAACACGAACAGCATTCCTGTTTCTTTCAACAACAGTCATGGGCACTGGTCTGAAGTTAGTCGTTAGTTTGTTTTCTTTGTTTTGACGAATTAGAACTTGATCACCAGGTTTTAAGTCACATACCTTGGCTCTTCTGTATTGGTCTGCATAAACCCTTCCGTTTTCTTTAAGAGTCTTGTCCCTGTCTCTCACAGCTTTGTCTAAAGGATATGATGTACTCCTCTGGATATCAGGTAACTTGCAGTGCATTGGTCTCCCATGCATCAGTTCTCCTGGTGGTACACCTGTGGTGGAATGAGGTGTGGTCCTGTATGCAAAGAGAAACTCTTGAAGTTCTTTTCTCCAGTTCTTGTTTGTAGCGTATGCTATTCGTAACCTCTTCAAGATTGACCTGTTCTGTCTCTCTACTTGTCCATTAGCTTGGGGCCACAGTGGAGTAGAATGATGGTGTTTACATCCACGTTCCATTAAAAATGACTTAATGATTTGTCGATGAAAGTTCCTCTATTGTCAGTCATGACATGTTTTGGCAAGCCATATCTTGCAGACATCTCTGTCATCTGAGTAATCAATGTCTGAGCACTAAGCGATCTTGTGATCACTACTTCAAAGAAACGGCTGTAATAGTCGACTATGACGAGCAAATATTCTCCAGTTGGTAGGGGTCCCAGGTGATCCATAGAAATATATTCCCATGGTTCAGATGGCAATTCTGTTCGAGTCATCGGTTCTGGTGGGTCAGGTACAGCCACCAATTGACATCCATGACACGTCCGAACAAAGTCATCAACATCTTTCTCCATGTTGTTCCACCAAATCTTGCTTCTAAGTAGCCGCTTCATAGCCGTCATACCCATATGTCCTTCATGTGCTAATTCAAGACACTTTCTCTAAAGTTCTTCAGGGCAGACAATCCTTTTCCCTCGTAACACAACTCCATCAATTTCACAAAATTCGTTCTTTAAAATTTCTAATTGCTTTTGTTCCTTCACCCATTTGTTTGTTTTTAAGCTTTTAATTAGTTCTTGTAGAATCTTATCTTTGTCTTGGCTTGTTGCATGTCTTCTACTGAGAGAGCTTTGGGTATTGCAGCTTCAACAATATTATATATTAGCTTTTCTTCTTCTTCCACTTTCTCATCCTCTTCTCTGTTTATGGACAGGTCCAGCAGTCTTGAAAGAGAATCAGCTATATTGGTTTTTCCAGGTTTATAGACAACCTTATATGGATAACTCATTAACCTTAGTATCCATCTCTATTCTGGCACATGCTTTATGATGTGGGCCAAATATTACCTCAAGTGGTTTGTGGTCAGTCACCAGTTCAAACTCCTTAGCAAATGTGTAAATATGGAAAGTCTCACATGCAAAAACGAGTGCTAGTGCTTCCTTTTCTGTTTGAGAATACCTTTGTTCAACACTTGACAATGCTTTACTGGCATATCTTATTATTCTTGGTCCATCATCATGAAATTGCACTAAGACAGCACCTAGTCCTACGGGTGAAGCATCACAATAGATCCTTGTAGGTGCTTTTGGGTTATAAAATCTTAAAACTGGTGGTTGTGCAATCAACTTCTTTAGTGTATTAAATGCCTCTGTTTGTTCATGTCCCCAATTAAATTGTTCATCTTTCTTGGTCAGTTTTCTCAGGGGTGCAGCTATGGTTGCTATATCTGGAATGAATTTTGCAGAGAAATTCACAAGACCTAGAAAACTCCTCATTTCAGTCGCAGATTTGGGTTGCCTGAAATTTTCCACTTCATTTTGGCTTTTCTTAGTAGGTTGAATCCTATTTGAACTAATGTGGTGATTTAAAAAAGTGATCTCTTTTAACCTAAATTCACATTTTTCCTTATTTAATGTGAGGCCCTTTTCCTGGAGCACACTCAGCACTTTTCTTAAATTTGCATCATGATCATTGATATTTTTACCATAAACAATCAAATCATCCATATAAATACAAACACCTTCACAGTCATGTAAGGTTTGTGTCATGACTTTTTAATACATTTCTGGTCAACAATTAACACCAAACGTCAGACGTTTATATCTGTATAGACCTAGTGGTGTACAAAAGGTTGTAATGTTCCTCGAGCTTTCCTCTAGTTCTATCTGATGATAGGCCCATTTGATGTCAAGTTTACTGAACACTTGTTCAGCTCGTGTAAGATTTCTTCTTTAGTAGGAAGTGGAAACCGTTCTCGCTCAATGGCTTGGTTAGCTAATCTCATATCAACACATAGACTCCACTTTCCTCCTTTCTTTGGTGTGACTACAATAGGTGACACCCATGGAGTTGGGCCTGACACTCCTTCAATAATGTCATGCTTTAATAGCTCGTCTAACAATTCTGCAACATGGGGTCTCAAGTTATATGGCAGGCGTCTTACAGGCTGGGCTACCTCTTTACAGTGAGGTTTGATCGGTATTCTTAATTGATAACCTTTTAATTTTCCCACACCTTTAAACACGCTTGGAAAATTATTTACAAACTCCTGGCCTTCTTGGTTTTTTAGCTCTTTTATGGCATTTATGCCAAGTCCAATTTTTAAAATGCCCAATTCTAGTGCAGTGTCTTTTCCCAATAGTGAACTACCCTCACCATTGAACACATAGAATTCAATGTCTTTTAAATCCTTGCCATTTGGCACACTGATGTTAGCCCTAAATGCACCTAACACTTTCAATGGTTCACCACCATATGAAAACAATTTCTTTTCAACTAGGTATGATCTGCATTTGATCTTAGCATATTTTAATTTTTCCCATTCCTTTCGCGTAATAACGTTGTAGCTTGCACCTGAGTCTATAATCATGGGTACTTCAATGTGCCCTATGGTACAGTTCAGGAGCTCTTCTTTCCTGCTCATGTGCACAGCATGGATGGAAAATACAAAGTCATGGTCACTTGAATTATTGTTTTCAGTATTTAATACTCTAACAGTCTTTCGCTGATCAAATCGTTTTTTCTTAGATCGACACACTTTAGCAAAATGTCCAACTTGACTACAGTTCAAGCACTTCTTACCTTGGGCTGGGCATTTGGGGTCTTTTTGTGCGTGGCCTGTAAGTCCACATTTCCAGCATATTGATTTGTCCATGGCCATTTTGTCCATGGCGTCCGGACTCCAACTTGGAATGTTCGTATGACCGGCACAGTTCTTCTGCTCGATCCAATGTTAAGGCATCATGTTCGTCAATCATCTTCAATCGTAGGTGTGGCTGAATTATAGCATGGATATTACATACCTGTGTGCCAAATCTCATTGCTGTAAGTGAATATAGATTTTGTGGCAAGAAACAGACAGGCAAACGACCAAACACTTCCTTTTATAGTAGTAGAGATATCTGTAACAACTTGATTTTGGCTATAAAAACAACCATGCCATGCTAACATGAAGACATTTGAGAACAGGACAGATTTAATGTCCACCAGTTCCTGTGTATATGGCGGTCTTCAGCTTGACCAAGTTTTGAACGTCCAACCCCCAGATTGCGAATCCGCTCCTATTCCAAAACGGTTACAGCAGTCCTAATTATTTTCGAGATCTAATTAACAAAACGTTGTATTGCTTATCCTAAAAATTTGTATACAGTTGGGCAGTTCCAAACATAACGTACGCATTATTAGACAATAAGAGCATTTCTCACAATTATATAATACATATTTGTAAAAATTTATTTGGTATTTATATAGAGGATAACTATTTCTAAAAGTATTACTAATAAACATTTTTAATTTGTAAACAGAAATTGGGATTATACATACTTAGGAGGTGTAATGGAAGTATCCCGTTAGGAAAAGAAATTGTGTCACTGAACACAAATGATAAATTGTCTAATATTTATAAAGAAAATGTGTTTTTTTGAATGAGGAAGATTCAAAGATATTACAAATACATAGTTTATCTAATTTGCAGATAAATTAAAAAGAAAATTTTTTTTAATTGTAACAGATGTGTCATATTCTGAAATATTTAGACTGTTTTATAATTACTTATTGTGCAATATATATTACAATAAATAGTTTTATAAACAATAAAAATAATCATTAAACATTACCATAATAAATAACATAGTATAAAACCACAATGAAACGAAATTTTTTAAGATTTCTTGATAATGCACAGTGAAAAAACTTTTTCAAATTAAAAATTGTACAGATTTAACAGCATAGTATATTTAATCTACATAAATTATCGATTGCGAGTTCATCAATTATGTCCACAATATCTTCTATATTAATTTGATATAACAATAGAAATGTCATCGTTTTCCGGTAAAAATTTTTTTGCCAAAGTCCTTTTTTAAAATCTTATCTGAAATCCCTTGTCCAACAGACTTTTTGTCCCTTTTCTGTTGTCAGTTTTATAATGACTCGTGAGCCAAATCATACAGTCAATACTGGATAGATTTTTATTGGTCTGCTGTATTTTTGTTTATTAATTAGAAAAATGTTTTTGAACTATGAAATAAAAAAAGCGTTCTAGATTATCTAGAAATTTCTGAAACATGCACAATGTTTTTAGAATTTGCCATTACACTTAGGATAGAGTGAGAATTGTTTGCATGCCTTTAAATCACTTGTTCAAGTTGTTAATATTGCTTTCAATTTTTTTTCTTTACATGCAAAGATGATATTTGTTATTTATTGTTGATATTTGTATACAAGGTGTCCTTCGGACTCGTTCCAGGAGCATTGCCCGTTGCATTTCTCCTGTGATGTTATTCGACTACTTCCGTGCCTATCCGCATACAAAAACTGTATTACTTGTCGCAATGATTTGGTTGCTAAATTAAAAGCCCTGCAATATAGTCGAAGCTAGTACAAAATATTCTGCACCACGATCACTTGTAATCAGACTGATGAACTCTGACCATTTTATTAATCTTTGTGATCACATTGATATTTCTAATGTAATAATTATTTTCTGTTTTTAGAAACATCGTATATTATTTCAAGCATCGTGTACACACATCTCATTAATACTATATTTTCATACTACATTTTTCAAACTTTAACGCTTTCAAGTGAAGTAGCTGAATACAATTCATATGTGAAGTCCTCAAAGTGTGTTTTTCATACCCATTGGAATTCAGTTCCTGCGCTCTTTTACTTCTTAAATTCATTTCTCTTTGCTATACTGGAATTTCATAATTTCTAGTTCTGTTATTTTTTATTTATTTGATTGTAGTCTTATATTTCTATTATACAGAATTATCCAAATGCTCAAAATAAATACAGAATAGCAGCACTCATTTTTTATGTCTGTTTCATGTTCAAGCAACGGCATCCTTTGGTGATAGGAATTCACTAACACCTGAAGAATACAAGACCAAAACCACTTGTACTACATTCCATTGGATTCGTGCCGTTAAAAGGGTCAAAAGAAACTGCATCTTTATTGGATTTGTTGGTCAAACATTTTTCTACCCGAATCTAGAAGCACTACGTTCATCTCAAAGCCAGAATAATACATGTAAACTGAAGAGTACAAACAAACTCACTTTGATAAAAGCTGCGGAATTTTGGAGTACGCAGTGGAACCACCTATCTTAATCCCAAATGTGTCAATAGATTATGCGAATGCCCGATGCACAAGAATCAGCTTGTATCCTGTTTCATTCTGATTAAATAGAATATCAAGATCAAAGTGAAGAGAAAATTATCCCTGAGCAGCGCCCAAAAAAACCTTTCAAGTCGCGTTTCTTGAGAGAAAATCACTTCAAAGCCTTATGTTTGACATGTGTGCAGAAAATTACAATCGTTGTTACTTATTCAAGCACAAGCACATGTGTATCATTTCATAGTGGAAGATTTAGTCCACAAAAACGCCTTTCAACACTCCGTCCAAAGACCCACCACATAGATAAAATGGCCAGGAGTGTAACTTTTCCTGAAAAAGAAAATGTGATCCGAAACGAGCAATCCAACTGTGACAAACGTTCTATTTTACATCCCAACGGAACACCAACCGTTCAAATGACCCTACAGCTGTCACAAATGTCTTCAGATTCAAATTATTTGAATAGTGCGGTAAAGGTAAAAAATCATAATATAGTTTCTGTAATAAAAGGTTATGTATGCGACCAGTGTGGAACACGTTTCAATAATAAACGACAACTGACCCGACATCAAAGAAGCCACTATGTAACAAAGTCACATCGATGTGAAGTTTGCAGCAAATTGTTTTCAAGAAAATCCTCTTTAGAACGGCACCTGCGAGTGCATAGTGGTGAGAAACCTTTCAAGTGTGACATCTGCATAAAAACCTTTTCACAGAAGGGCAACTTAACAAATCACAGACGCGTCCATTCAGGTGAGAAACCTTTTTCTTGTGAAATTTGTGACTGCGGCTTTTCGGAAATTGGTTCCTTGCGTAAACACAGACGTATACACACTAGTGACAAGCCGTATATATGTGAAATATGCACGAGCCAGTTTTCACGAGTTTCGGACTTGCAAAGACATAGTCGTGTACACACTGGTGAAAAACCATATGAGTGTGAAATCTGCAGGAAAACCTTTTCGCAGAAGAGCAGCTTAGCAAGACATGAACTCATACATTCAGATAAGAAACCTTTTTCTTGTGAAATTTGTAACTGCGGCTTTTCAGAACTTGGGTCCGTGCGTAAACACAGACGTGTACACACTGAAGAGAAGCCCTATATATGTGAAATATGCAAGAAAAAATTTTCACTTGCTTCGAACTTACGAAAACATTGTCTTACACACACTGGTGAAAAGCCATATATATGTGAAATATGCATGAAAAAGTTTTCACAAGCTGTTTACTTACGAAGACATAGCATTCTGCACACTGAAGAAAAGCCGTATATATGTGAAATATGCATGAAAAAGTTTGCACACGGTTCTAACTTACGAAAACATAGACTTATACACACTAAAGAGAAGCCACATATATGTGAAATATGCATGAAAAAGTTTTCACAAGCTTCTCACTTACGAACACATCTGCTCGTACACACTAAAGAGAAGCCGTATATGTGTGAAATATGCATGAAAAAGTTTTCACAAGCTTCGAACTTACGAATACATATGCGCATACACACTTAAGAGAAGCCGTTCATATGTGAAATATGCACGAAAAAGCTTTCACAAGCTCCTTCCTTACAAAGACATATGCTTATACACACAAGAGAAGCCGTAGGGGAAGACGGGGTACAATGAAACATTACTTCTAAAATCAGTAAAATTAGTCACAAAAAGTTGTAATTTATATATATGTTATGCAACAATGTGTTCCAATTACTGATGTGATTTGGATACATTTGCACTTCTACAACATTAGCTATAGAAGATTATTGGTTTTTCACCATTGAAAGTAAGTTTCTTTATTAAAAGTAATTTTGTCTCTTTTTCCTCGTTGTTATATGTAATAATTATTTTTTTTCAATGTTATCTTTGTGTTGTTGTCTTCATACCTCAAAAACCAAAATTAAAAAATAAATAAATATTAGTTGTTTGAAAATTTTTTCTATTTAGTAACCTCAGTACGGGGTACAATGAAACACTTGCAGACGGGGTACAATGAAACATGTTTCATTCTGTCCCAGGTGAATGCATTTACTTGAAGTAATATATCACTGGTAAATATAATATCACTGATATAAAATAACATATTTCTGGTTGTCACTAATATAAATAAAGTCTAATTTTTACGAAAGATAACAGAATTGTTGTAACCCTGTCCCGACATACCAGTAACAAATGCAGCCTTTAGACAAAACTGTGTTCAAGTCACTTAAAAATTTCTTCAACCTTGCTGCAATTGATTGGATGCTGTGTATTCCAGGTCATACAATCTATATATGAGATATCTTCTTTGCTTGGCATTGCTTATTGTAAGTCTTTCACTCCACAAAATATTACAAAAGGTTTTTCAGAGACTGGAATATAGCCTTTCAATAGAGAAATGTTTTGTGAAGACGATTATTTGTGTTCGTACATGTCAGATAAGCCTAGTCCTACTGAAAATTATTTCCATGTTCAGATCAATGAAGCTGAAGAGCTGACTAATGAAACTGAAGACCAGACAGACAAAACCCAAGAATACAGAAGTGGTAAATCTTGCCATTAGTAGATCAGAATCACAGACTGCAGATTGTTCAGCAACTGTTTATACACCATGCACTGGCTCTCAACCTATGAGGAAATACATTTCTCCTCAAGAGATAAAACCTTACCCCAAGGCTGGTCCAAAAAAAGTAGTAAGAGTAGGAAAACAGAAAATAAAAAGAGTTTTGTTCTAACCACGCCAGTAAAAAATGCTCTTGTTAAGCAATTAGAAAGTAAAAAGAGGAAAAAAACTAAGAAAGTATTGTTTTCAAAAAAACTACCTCCTACAGACTCTGACAATTAACCAGATTATTTTCCAGCTCCAGCTGATCACTGAAGTACTAAGAATGAGATATCCACACATAACATGTGTGACACAAGCAGTGTCTGTATAAATGATTAGGTATGTTTTAATCAAGGAGGATGAACTGAAACATAAGGAAATGTATTCTGTTGGAGAAATCATAAATTTAAATGAAGTCGAATGTGACTAAAATAAACTATATAGGGTGAAAATTGCTTGCGTCATTTAGAGTGTTTCATTGTACCCCAGTATGTGTTTCATTGTACCCCGGCATATGGGGTACAATGAAACACTATGAGACATTTACTTTTTGTTATTTTTCAAGCTTAAAGATATTGTTTGGAACCAAATAAAAATTTATTTAGATGGGGAAAATACAAGATTAAAAGTATGAATTAATTATATTTTAGTGCATGCAAAATTGTGGATAGGAAAAAATAATTATTAAATTTTGTTTCATTGTACCCCGTCTTCCCCTATATATGTGAAATATGCATGAAAAAGTTTGCACACGATTCTAACTGACGAAAACATAGGCTTATACACACTAAAGAGAGGCCACATATATGTGAAATATGCATGAAAAAGTTTTCACAAGCTTGTCACTTATGAAGACATATGCTTATACACACTGAAGAGAAGCCGTACGTATGTGAAATATGCATGAAAAAGTTTTCACAGGCTACTCACTTACAAAGACATATGTTTATACACACAAAACTAAAAGAATTTTAAGTGAAAATTGTTAGAAACATTTGCGACATATGTACTTGTAACAACATAAAAGAACAAAGATTTCCATTTTATTTTTAGAATATGTGTTTTGGTTAGTAAATCACCTTTTATGATTTGTAAGCTATATTTATAATTTTTGCATGACAGTCTTTTGCTATACCTAGTTTCGAACTTGTAACACTTATTTATAAAGGAAAATGCAGATTTTTTTTCTTTTTATGAATGAAGAGAAGATTTAAAGATATCTATTACAAATCCATAGATTATCTAAATTGTGGACAACTTAAATTTTTAACAAAGTTTTCAAATTGTAATGGATGTATTTCAAATTGTAATGGACACTTATGTGTCAGAATAATAAATCATAATACAAATATTGACGACCAGCTACAGGCTCAAGCCCTACAAGACTGGTCCTTTGTTTATGAATTCCCCAATTCCCACTGACTATCCAATTGTATCTTGAATTTGTACGCTCCCTTTGAATTAACTATATTTTCTGGCAATGCCTTCCAACTGTCTATTACCCTATTAAAGTAGTAGTTTTTCCTTAAATCCCGATTAAAATGTGTCTTATTCAATTTATACCTATGGCCCCTTGTTCTGTTATCCCTATTGAAATTTAAGCCCTCTGTGTCCCCTTGTTTTACCAACTTGAAAAGCTGAATCAAATCCCTCCTTCTTTCCAGTGTATATATCTTTAGCTTACTTAAACGATCATTACAGTGGAGATTTGCTAGCCCCTTTATTATTTTTGTAGCTCTGTGCTGAACCCTATCAATTTTATTCTATGTCCTTTCTCATATATGGAGCCCAGAATTGTGCAGCATATTGTAGATGTGGTCTTACTAAACCCTTATATAACGGCAAGATTATATTCTTATCCCTTGAAGTTACAGTCTTTTTAATATACCCCAATAACCTATTTGCATTTTTACCCGCAGCTGAACATTGGTGACCCATTTTAAAATCCCTGTGAATTATCACCCCAAGATCCTTGACTGTTTCTCCCTCCTTTACCTTTACTCCCTGCAGACAGTACTTGGCTCCACTGTTCCTGTAACCCATATGCAGAACTTGACATTTCCCTACATTAAATGACATACCCCATTTTACAGCCCATTTAGATATCAAAATCCCCTTCTAAATTCTCTATCTGTAACTTGGTATCCACTGTCCCTCATATTTTTAAGTTGTTGTTGTCGTGCGGGCCATATATGGCCCAATTGGGGGTGCCATTGCCCCGGAGGGTTGGACCTCTTCATACATGACACATCCATTTTACAGGAAGGTCCCTTTCACACATCCAACCTTCTCAGTAATTTTTTCGTAGAACTTCAAAAGGTTTGTAGAACAGGATCTGCCCTTCCTAAACCCATACTGATTATCTGATACAAGTCCCCCCTCCAAGTATAACATTATATGCTTTTTTAACAGAGATTAAAATATTTTGCATATTACTGAGGTTAGACTTACTGGTCTATAGTTGCCCGGATCACTTTGTATTCCCTTTTTGAAAATTGGAATTATGTTGGCCAACTTCCAATTGTTCCAACTTGTTGAATTAAATATGATGTGAATTACGTCCCCCAATTCTTCCGCGCATTCCACTAGTACTCTCGGATAAATATCGTCTGGTCATGGTGCTTTAGATGGCTTAATTCTTTTCAACTGATGTACTATTTCTTCCGTGTTAAATTTGCATTCTTTAATTATACCCCCTGCAAAGGCTCCATCCTTGGGATCCTTTTTTAAATTATAGTTACCATTGAAAACCCTCAGAAAAAAGTCATTTAACATGTTTGCCATTCCCACATCGTCTTGAATTAATTCCCCTCCCCTCCAACGGGCCCAGTGTAGTACTAAATTTTTTTTTACCACTTGCATATGGAAAAAATTCTTTTTGGTTTATATTGCTAATTTTCCCTTGCTAATTTTTCCTCCAAGGACACCTTTTGCTTCTGACTTATAGTTTTAAACTCCTTTCTGGCTTTCAGATATGCCTCCTTGTCCCTGTCGTTACCAGTGCTTTTTTATACCCTGTATGTTCTTTGTTTTAATTTTAAAGCTTTGTGTGTTTCCCCTGAAAACCACATAGGGAGCAATTTTCTAGATTTTCCTGAATGTTACATGTTTTTTTAACACCCTGTCAAACTTATTCTTGAATTCTTCCCACTGTTCAGAATGATGCGGTGCTAATAATCCCCCTTTGAATGTCTCCTTTAACATGTTTGCCCTTATCCTATGAAAATTTACTTTTCTGAAATTTGGAATTATCCTACTATTGATTGTGTATGCTGGCTGAAACTTTATTCTTAAACTGATACTTCTATGATCACTTTCCCCCAGTGGATCACCTATAACCAAATCCTGCACCCTATCCTCATTATTGCTGAAAATCAAATCCAATATTGCATTGTTCCTAGTTTCCTCACACACCATCTGGTACAAAAAACAATCCTGTATCACTTCCAAAAATTCTTCCCCTTTCCCATTTGTAGCTAGATTGTTTGTCCAGTCAATATTTAGATAATTATAGTCCCCCATTAAAATTAATTCTCCTTTTTGACATGCTTCGTTTATCAGATTGCACATACCCTTTTTCCTGCTCTTCACTATAAACAGGAGGCCTATATATATTACCCAGAATTAGTCCTTTGTCTGTATTCAGTTTCACCCAGACTGATTCTATACCCTCAGTTTTACTATTTAACTTTATTTCCGTACAGTTTAAGAATTCTCTCACATAAATCTAAACCCCACCCCTTTTCCTATTCACTCTATCCTCCCTAAACATTGTGAATCCACTCAATTCTAAAATTTGTGCATCTTCACTGCTTGCCCAACTTTTAGTTATCCCAATGATATCTATATCCTCTGCTTGTGCAATTCCCTTGAGCTCATCCATTTTATTTCTCACACTGCAAGCATTACAATAAAATACTTTTAGCTTATTTTTCACCCTTATATTGCACTTTCCCCTTGTATTATTTGTCTTGGTATTGTTTTTCTCCCTTACATTGCACTTTCCCTTTGTATTGTTTGTCTCCTGCAATTTAGACCCTGTTAGTTTTCCTAAGCAATTACTGTGTACTGTCAACCCTCTATGTCCTACCCATCCCTGCTTGTATTCTAGTTTTTTGACTCCAGAATATTCAAAACCCGCTTGCCAACCTCCCTATTACCTATCAAGCTTAAATGCAAATTGTCCCTGCTTATCCAATCCCTCCTACACTCCTTCCAAGCATCTAAAAATCTAACATCCTCCCTCTCACACAAATCTCTTAACAACCCGTTTATCTTATTGGCCCTTTGATTTAACCACCCATTACTTAACCCATACCTAGGTAGTAATCCTAATACTGTTACCTCTACCCCATGAGACTTAATGCCTCTTAAAAGTGTTTCCGCTTCCCTCTTAAACTCAACATTAGTGATCCTCTCCTCTTGGTAGTACACAATTACAAAATATATTTTTAAGTTAAATATTTTACAGATTAAATAATGTATCAAATGTCAATCTAAATCGATTGATGAGTTCATCAACTATGTCCACAAAATCTTCTATATTCACAACAGATATGTCCTAATTTTCCGGCCAAATAAACGTTTGCCATAATTCCTTTTTTTTTTTTTTTTTTTTTTTTAATTACACTTACTGGACTGAAATTACTTGTCCAACAGACTCAGTTGTTCCTCTTTTGTGTAGTCAGTTTTATAATGTGACCCATGAACCGAATGCCATACTTTCATTACTGGATACAGATTTATTTTGGTCTGCTGCATTTTTGTTAATTAATTAGAAAAATGTTTTTGATCTATAAAATTAAAAAAACATTCCAGATTTTCTAGAAATTTTTGAAGTATGCACAATATTTTTAGAATTTGTCAATTACAGTGAAGATTAAGTGAGTCTTTGGAATTGTTTGTTATGCCTTTACTTCGCTCGTTCAAGATCTAAATGTTGCTTTCAATTTTTTTTGTGTAATGTTTTCTCTGAGAAGTGACATATTTTTCTGCATTCAGGATTATTAAAAATTTTAATTATTTTAAATTTAAATTACTCATTGGAATTATAAGTTTGGTCATGAGAGAGAGAGAGAGACATAACATTTCTTTGATTAAAAATAAGTGACAAATGTTGGAACTGCTGCAAACACCGATCCACCGTCTGGAGGAATATGTTCGATTCCAGTATGTACCAGGGTTCCCACGGGCCTTGAAAAGTACTTGAATTTCGTTTTCAAGGGCCCCAGAAAGTACTTGAATTTGGTGCAAAGTATTCGAAAATCCTTGAATTCATTTTGAAAAATTTGAATCTGGTATTTTGTTGAGTATGAATTGGCTTGAAAGGCACGCACTTAGAAGGCATCGTTATATTCCAGTTCAGAATAATGCGCCAAATACGCTTGTTCATCAAAAGGCATGTGTTTATTTTCTTTGCTCAAGGGCAGTGGGATTCTGAGTCAGTTCAAACATATAGAACCATATGTATAATAACTTGGCTACTTTTTTTTTCTTTTCTATAACATGCTTGAATATTGGCTAGAAATATGTTTGGAATTGTAAAGTATGTGAATGGTAATGAAGAGGTTAATGTTACATTATAGTAGAGGTTCTTCAGAAAAGTTGTCTACCAAAATGGGGGGTTACAGAGGGAATTTCTGTCTTTTTACGATAGTCCTTGGAAAAACTTCAAATGGGCATTGAAAAGTCCTGGAAAAGTACTTGAATTTTTATCCCACCAAAGAGTGTGCCGACCAACCGGTATAGTGGTTAAGGTGTTAGCCTCTAGATCGGAAGGTTCCTGGTTCGAATCCGGGTCCGGGCATGGATGTTTGTAAGCGTATGGTGTAGAGGCGGCTGGTGCACCTTAAATCTGTCGTGGCCGAAAGTCCTCACGTTGGTATGGCGTGGAAGTTTGGAGAGTGGGGTGCAAGCTCAGGTGTTGCTTCGTCATCTGACCGTGGTTCAAAATTACGAGGTGTTGTCCTCGGATCTTTCCCTCAAGGGACTGATCCCGGACCGTCGTCAATAGCCCGTTGTGTTGCGCTAGTACGACGTTAACTAAAAAATTACCAATTACCCACCAAAGAGTGAGAACTATGTGTACCCTCGTTGCATTACCCTCTCCTTTGATATCTGAACCCATTCATTAGAATAATTAGGTTGGCTATTTGGTAATTAATTAACGTCGGATGAGAGGGCACCGCTTCAATTAAGTATTGGTGACAGTTGCGAATAAAACCCGAAGGGAAAGATACGAGGACAACACGAAATTTTGAAGCTCAGTCAGATGACAAGGTCACACCCGATTTCGCACACCACTCTCCAAACTTCCACAGCGTGAGAACATTTGAGTCAAGGACTGATTAAATGTGCACCAGCCTCCTTCGTACTAGGTGGTCTTTGGATCAAACTCGCAACCCTCCAATTGCTAGTCCGTTACTCTTCTAATAGAGCTACCACTGCCTCGTGACCTACTGTTGAAAGCAAAGCTTGAAAATTGCAATTCAGCTTTCATTTTTAGAGTTAGAAGTTGTAGCAAAGGGAAGTGCCAACTAGGCTCATAATATTTATTAAAATACCTACCTACGCTGCAAGTCGTAATGGTGTACTCATCTTATTCATTATGACTCTTTTTAAATTTAAAAGTTATGATTAATATACAGCCTATAGATGAGCATTTTTTAATCTAACAGACTAAAGTGCTCGATGAACGTTAATCATATTATTATTATTATTTTTAAATACGCCCGCCATCGTCATTTTGGACATGAGGCGTCTTGCAGTCCAGTATAAAATCGAAGTGGCTACAGAAGGTGTGAGGGCCGGAAAGTCATCACTGGAGCGGACGTTAGAAAGAGAGGGGCAACTAAAGAGATGCTCCCCAGTCATATGCGAGGTGCCACAAAGTACACAGTGAGGTGAATCAACCAAGTTGATTTTATGTATGTGGGCCTGCAGACAGTCATGTCCATTAATAATTCTGCCCTGGGAAGGAGGGAAAGACGTGAGCGCTGTTGGCCGTCCAGAAGGCAAGCCCATGGTTTTCCATCTGCCATATTCCTAAGAGCAGAAATTGTACCAAGTCTGATTTTGCTCCCAAAAAGTCTCTTAGCATTTTGAAGAGGGACCTGGTAGGAAGATGGGTGCAAAGATGAAACCTCCCTAGCCATGGTTTTAAAAAATAAAAATAAATTGGATTTATTTGAATCCAATTTAAAATTTAAATCGTATTTTTTCATTTAGAGTAGTCTGATAATGTGATTTCATCTATCCCGATGATTTGCCATGACTTTTGCTTTTATTACTTTATCTAAAAAATATAAATAGTATTGGGTGTTGTAACTAAATGTATGCAAAATGTTCGAAATTTTACTAGAAATAAGATTGATAGGAATGAAGGATGGTTCATTCTTTTCAAGAAGCTGCAATGATATATCCAACTTCTTGAAAAGAATGACTATTTTATAAAAATTACCAAAACAAAAATTATCTTTAAGTTAAAAATAAAAATTAATGCAAAATTTTACAAATAACAAAATCTTTTAATAGATTTGGTCACATTTTAAAAATACACAGGAAGTATCTTTCAGTATGGATGATACCTTTTTCTTGGAAGAATTTAATCAAGAACCTTTCGCCATTTGTCAATTTCCAAATTCTATAATCCATGTTGATACTTTTGTCCAAAAACTCTACAAAAAAGCAAATAACTATCTTGGAGTGATTTTGATTGGATTGATGTTCATTCTTCCTGCTTATGCGCAATGGCATTTTTACCATAGCTAGTCGTCACATGACATAAACAAGTTACAACATTTGGCGAGTAATTATGACTGTTAATTCTAAAGTTACAGACGAATTTCTAAATTTCCTATTGCTAACCATTTTTTCAATTAGTCAATTCTCTGTAAAAATATCAATTTAATTCATTGTGGAACATACTAGTTTGCAGGGTGTAAAAAATCATGATTTAAAAAAACAAATCAAAAACTTATTTATTTAATTTAAAACTAACTTTTTTTTTATTTAAATCTTATTATTTTTTTTTTAAATTTGAATCGGATTTTTGTGATTTTAATTAATTCTTTACACATTAAATTTAAATTTGTTGGAAAAGAGACGCAAATTACGGTGTAGTTTCTAGATAGTTTAATTTATCGTTTTGATGTAATCGGCACCAAATGAGGTTGATTGTCAAAATGTGCCAAGCTACTTTTAACCCTCATCAATGCATTGAGTGTGCATTCTGATATTGATGCTCTGTATCCTGTCAAAACTCTCCCTGAGGCTGAGAAGCCACGTTCAATGTCAGCACTACCATGAGAAAGTGACAGAGCAGCCTTCACTAGCTTTGACACAACTGGGTACTTAGGATCCACACCACTAATGTCTCGCAGTCTGAAGAACTGGTTCCAGTAAACATCAACAGGCTTCATTCTAGATCCTTCTTCTTCAAATTCTTTTTGGAATAATTTCCAACATCCTTTAACAATCTTGGAGATAGAAAAAAGAAGAATGCATAACTCCAGTTGAAACTTTATTTATTTCGTCATCTGAAATCGTTCCTCCGCAAAATCGAACGGGTAAAATACATTTTGAATCTCGTCTCTTTATGCTGTTGCCATTCTAAGGAAATGTATATATATATATATATAATTTCAAAAACACATGATGATCAAAAAAATTACAACAAAAATCTTTAAAAAATGAAGAAATATTGGTGTATCAGGGAGGAGCCTGACCCACACAACATAAAATGGTGTTGTCTACATATGAGCAGCATTAAACTGAAAAAATTGCTCATACTCTCCCCCAAACACCACCAAAAGGCAAAAAAAACCAGCAGGAACAAAACAAAATCAAACCGGCAGCAGAGGCCGGCAGCCGTGTATGTGTTGATATCAATTGATCCGTGTAGCTGTTGATATCAATAAATCTTTCAAGAATATTACAGGGCTCCTAACACGTCACTTTTTGTCACCTTTTTGACAATTTGTCACCTTTTCAGGGGTTTTAAGTTCTTAAATTTTATTTAGAGAAAAAAATGTTTGATGAACAGTAAAAAAAATTCATTTTCTCTAAAAAAAAAACAGGGTTTGTACGAATTCAATTTTGAAATGCGCTACATTCCACTGCAAGAATGGATGCAAAAGCGTGCCATTTCAATTGTAAAAGGATACTTCACATTGCCCGTGGTGTATTAGCTGCAAGTTCTGAAAAATTTCCCACAGGAAAAGGCTATCAGTAAAACGAAGCGGCGATGTTTAAGGGAGCAGGGCCATCTGCATGTCCGACCCCTCTTACCTAATTACCTAACTTTTGAGTGGCATTTACGACTAACGTTTTCTTTTCATAGTATTGTGTGGCGTATCATTTGGCGCAAGATAGATATCACCGGTCGACAGGGTCGAACAATAGGAGTAACCCTCTAGGACAGTGATTCCCAAAGTGGGTTCCACGAAAAAATTTAGGGGTTCCGCGTGACAAATTTTATTTCATTAAAAAAATAAGAATGGCGTCTAATGTATTCACATTTTCCTTGGAAAGTATACAGTCGACCAACGCATTAAATTTTAAATAAGGCGACTGAAAAAAAATCACCCAACAAATAAAGGCAAAGATATTTATTTTTTTAAGAAGAAAACTTGAAAACCATAATAAAAGCAAGAGTTTTATGATAAAAAATTTCAAAACAATAATCAAAAGATAACGGAAGCGTCGTATAAAGTATCTTGCCGTATTGCTCTTGCAGGCGAGGCACATGTTATTGGTGAATCACTTATTAAACCTTGCGTTCAAGACATCGTTTCGTGTGTATTCGGCGAAGGGTATAGCAAACAAATTGAAAGTTTGTCTCTTTCTAACAATACTGTAAAAAGGCGTATTAACGATATTGTCGGTGACATTTAA
Source organism: Metellina segmentata (assembly GCA_947359465.1). Lineage (NCBI taxonomy): Eukaryota > Metazoa > Arthropoda > Arachnida > Araneae > Tetragnathidae > Metellina > Metellina segmentata. The sequence goes on from OX375883.1 coordinate 103,558,847, forward strand.
ATAGAACTTATTTCATGGTTACAGGCGTGTGACGCTTATGTATTACAACTAGATGAGCTCACAGACGTTGCTAGATTAGCAATTTTGCTTGTTTTCATTCGGTATGATTTTAATAAAAAAATTGAAGAAGATTTGTGCTTTTGTTTGATAGTGTGAACATTAACACCACGGGGAAAATATATTTAACTGCATTGATAATTTTATGACAACGCATGAAATTAACTGGGGAAAATGTATTGAAGTATGCAGCAAAAGCAATGACAGGAAAAGTGAGTGGTGCTGTAGCACGGATTAAAAATGTTGCAAAAAACTGTAACAGTACTCATTGCATTCTTCACAGATATGCATTAGTAACAAAAAGGATTTCAGTGACATTTAAATCTGTTCTAGACGAAGCAGTGAAGATTATTAATTTTATCAAAAGTAAACCATTGCAATCACGTATTTTCAAAGACATTTGCGAAGATATGGGTAGTCTTCACACCACTTTACTTCTTCATACGGATGTTAGATGGTTATCGCGAGGTAAAATGCTTGTGCGAATATTTGAATTGCGCCTACCAACCGGTATAGTGGTTAAGGTGTTAGCCTCTAGATCGGAAGGTCCCCGGTTCGAATCCGGGTTCGGGCATGGATGTTTGTAAGCGTATCCAGCTCAGGTGTTGCTTCGTCATCTGAACATAGTTCAAAATTACGAAGTATAAGTTGTTAGGGGCAATGATGGTCCTCCCACTGGGTGCTCCTTCACAAGTGGCCATCACTTCCGGCCTTGTAGTGGCCAATGACTTAGGTCAAATGTGCCCGCCATTAGAAAAAAAAATATTTGAATTGCGAAAGGAACTGATGGCGTATTATATTGGACATAAATTTGAATTATCAGACAGGAATAAATAATATCACTTGCTATCTACACTTGCATACCTTGCTGACATATTTGGAAAATTGAACGAATTATGTTTGGCTCTGCAAGGAAAACAAGTCAACATATTCCAAACAAAAGATAAATTGGTTGCCTTTTCAAGGAAAATACAATATTGGATTTCAGCTGTGGAGCAAAACAACTTCGAGTGTTTCCAGACGCTTAGTGATTTTCTCTAAGAATCTGAAGTGAATTTAGATATGGAAATCCGCAATGGTATAAAAACATATCTGTCCAGTTCACAGCAATCACTCATTGATTACTTTCCGAATCAAGATAATTACTGGGTACAAAATCCTTTCAAAATAAAAGAAAAACCAAAAGGATTTCATTCCATGGATTATGAAAAATTGATTGAATTGAGTTCGGATACACAATTAGAAACCAAATTTAGAACAGTTTCGTTAACAATATTCTGGTCAGATGTATTCGATGAATATCCAAATTTATCAAAACATGGTATTCGAATTCTATTGCCGTTTACTACGTTTTTATTTGTGTGAAGCTGGGTTTTAAAAATATGTTGCGACAAAAACCAAATATCGTAACAAACTTGATGCTGCACCAGATATGCGAGTTCAGTTATCAAACATAACGCCCAAGAGAATCATGGAATCAAAGAAGCAGGTGCATTCTTCACATTAAAGTTTTTTCATTTATTTTAGTTGATGTTTTGTATTTGTATTAATTATTTCTATAATAATTTTTTTTTAGTTTCGTTTAATTCAATAAAATCCGAAATACCAAAATAATTCTTGTTTCATTTAATATCAGATATTAAATTTTGAAAAGTCGTTATATAAAAAATATTCTGGGTTCCGCGATCATTGGCAACAAATTTGGGGGTTCCTCGACCAAAATAGTTTGGGAAACACTGCTCTAGGAGGTCAGACGCTGACAGCTCGTAAATGGTGATCGATGCCAGTGGTCACTTAAAAGGGGGGGGGGGGAATAACATCCTGCATACACAGATCTGAGGGCGGTCTCTGCAGACCTGTTTTATTTTCGGATTCAGGAATAAGACGAGAATGGAGAGGCCAAGAGACCGGACGGATCAAGCTGATATTGACTCAACATTAACCCAGGAGGAGAGGTAATACGTTTAGTACCTTTGTCATCACATGTTGCAGTTTCTATTGTGGGTCTGATTATGTCTAGAAAGTATATATACGTCAGGGTAAACACTGAAATGATGGTGGAATCTTCAATATGTATGATAATTTACACTCAAAGGTGTCTTCGGCAAAGTTTTTAAGGGGATAGATCATCAACCTCATACACATTCTAAGTGCTCGAAGCTCCCCATCGAGAACCCTGACATTCCTGTCTACGGAACAGAGGCTATTCACGCTCTGCTCTCTTGGTGGCACAGAAATGAGGGCATGGAAATCTTAATGGACTTCAGCCGTTTCTTCAGGAGCTTGAGATCTGAAAGATTCCAAACCCCTTCGTATCCGGAGATTGCAAAAATTTCAGCCGTCTCTGTATCTAGAGGGTTAAATATTGAAGGAGCGTTGCGAACGAATTGAAAATCATTCTCTGTTATCATCGAAGTTGATTATTACAAATTCTTAAGGTTTTTTGTTTTAGTGAAAGGTCAGTTTTTAAAAAGATTAATGACTCATTACTTTCTTCCCTGAAAAAAAAGAACTAATTAACATTGAGACATGTAATTTTCACACAATACATAATGCTTTTCTTAAAGGTCTAAAAGAGTTAGGGGAAGATGTGTCTGAACTAGTTTTTGGTATTCACAGATTTTTTAATCAATGGCCTAAGCGTTGGTCAACATACAAACAAATTTAAGAAGACGAAACTTCCCACTCACCATTTCATCAAGCCATTGTTCAAGCAGGTGGCTAAGCCTAAAGCCAGCTGCTGAAAGGTTGCTTAAACATTGAATTGCAGAGCGAAAGTATTTCCTTCACTATATTCCAATAAAAAAGCCAAACATGATACAAAGTTGAAAATTTGTTTGTTGTTGAAAATTTGAGTTTTAAATTTGAGAACATCACTGAATGCATTACATTACACTCTTTCTTATGGTACAATTATTTTAAAAATTGGTTCATTTATAAATTCGATGCAATCAAAAGTTGGTCACACAAATTTCGTATTTTTTAGTTCGCATAGCAGGTTTCGCACGCAGTTGTGGGTTGTATTTTTGATTATCGGGTTTGCCAGATATTAAATTTATCGTAGCAACAATTGCCATAAAAATTATTTCTTTTTATTTGGCGAGGAAAAGGGCTCGCTTTTTTCACTTTGTTCTCAGAAGGTTTACGTAGAAAGTACGAAGTACAGAACGTAAAGTTAGGAGATTAACACAGATTACTTAAAATTGTACAGGGAACAAGATGCAGAAGGTTTTTTTACTGCTGCGGCTATTAGTTTAGGGTGCATTAAGTGTTAAGGTAAAAAAAAGTGAAATCACTTGCAAAAGTATTGGTTTGCTTCGCAACCCAAACGGGATTATTTGGCAATCCCTGGGGGGGGGGTCCCTCGCTGTGAGTCGTGGACCAGAAAGTCAAATCAGGATTGATTATATGAATTATTCAGATAGTTTCGCTGTCCAGAAGATGCACTCTGCGAAAGTAATGTTGGTTTGCGAAGCAACCAACGTAAGTAATGGGATTGCGTAGCAATCCCCGTGGGTTGGCGAGCGTAAGCGAGCAGGGGGCGGACCCTCCTAGTAAGATATAAAACATGAGGCACAAGAAAAATTAGAGAAGGACAGGAAAGAAAAAGATAGACTGGGAGCAGAGAAAAAAAAATTTAAAGCAGCTGGCAAAGAACAGAAAGTTGATAGAAGAAGACGAACGAAAATTTAAAATGCTTGCGTAAGGAAGAGGATGAGATATTGGACAGTGCTTCAAAATTATTAAAAGAAGCCAATGATAGGTTCAAGAAGGCGATGAATAATAAAGTTTTTAAGGAAGCAGCACTTGCTCAGACAATGATTGAAGGAGCGTCAAAAGTCTCAGATGATGCTGGTCAGCAAAGACAGACTTTAAAAAATGCACATTCTTCTATTGGAAAGAAAAATACAAAAATAATTTCAGACTTTTTCAACAACAAAAAATGAGACATAATCTTTCAAAGAAAAGGAAGAAATTCTTGAAGCAGTGTCAAAAATGAACAAATTAAAAAATCATCATTACGATTTTTTTATTTATAAGTTAATATATTTAAAATGATGTACTTTTTAAATGAAGAAAATGAAAATATCCTACCAAAAAAAGAAAAAGAAAGGCTAGGGGAGGATCTTTTTATTTTCTATCTTTATACTTGAATATAGTTAAGCATTATTGTTATTTGTCACGTTTTTTTTGCTCGATTAGTCACTTTTTGTCACCTTTTTCTGCTTGATTAGTCACTTTTTGTCACCTTTTTCTGCTTGATTAGTCACTTTTTGTCACCTTTTTGGTTAAATTAGTCACTTTTGTCACCTTTTTAGACCTTTAAACCTGTTAGGAGCCCTGATATTATTAAAGAATGAAAAAGGGTATTTGCCATTGAGAAGTGTGTTTTTTAGATATTTACATTGTAATAAAAAATTGGAATCAGAGTTTAAAAAAATTTTGAAATGTATTAATTGACCAGCAATCATACTGTAGTATATTCTTTTAGAGATATTGGAGTCCCAAAATATTAATTTAATGACTGTAAATTTAAAATCGCTGTATATATCGTAGACATTAATGTCAATGAAACAGAATTTTTTATGTCTAGAAAATCAGTAGTGTTGTTATCTAGATTGGTTTTAATTAAAGAAAGTTCGTCTGAATAGATAGATTTCCAAATATTAGAAAGTTGCTATTATTAAAAACAATTAAATCATCAATAAATCTAAAGGCAGTATTTATCTGAAGGCAAAAGTTTTTTTTCAAAATAATGAAGAAATAAATTAGCAAGAATGGAAGAAAAATTAAAACCTTGGGGTATACAGTTAACTTAAGTGTAAATATGCTCACCATTAAAAATAAAATTACTAGAAATACAATAATTAACAAAAACTCCCTTTCCTCAAAATTCAGATCAATTAAGTTTTTAAAATCATGATAATAATAGTTCAAAACATCTCAATTTGTCCAGTGGTATGCTGGTAAATAGGTCTTTAAAATCATAGGTCTGAATATCATTAATAATATTATTATCCAAACAATTCAAAACCTTATTATTATCACAGGTGATCCAGGTAAAGCCTTCATCAATAATGGCAGCAAGGATAATTTTTAAATATTTAAAGAGTAGAAAGCCGGGTTTAATCATATAAGAATTATTACCACAGGTGATATAACGGAATTTAATAGGATTTTTATGAAATTTAGGAATATAAGGTAAAATAATGTGACAATTGGAAATTTTAATTCTTTTATTTGAAGAAAAGATTTTTATTTAATGATGGTATTAGAATTAGATTTACAGAATTTATATCTATCTGAACTTTTAAGTTCGACATCAAAAAAGTTAAAATACAGTTTTCTACAAATAAAAGCATAGTTACCCGAGGCCTGGTATAATAATAAATTTATTTTGAAGATCCTTAATGGTTTCGTTTACTGTTTTATATTTACCAGTATTGTCAAAATCAGATTGAATGTTATCATACAATTTCCATTCTGTAAACAAATACAGAGGGACTTTAAATTTAGAAGAGGTCATAAAACAGAAGTTATCAATGTCTTCCAGAAAGCTTTTTAAGTATACTATTTATTTTAAATTATAATTAGGCCTAAATTTAGTATCTTTATACATAACATCCCTTAATTGATCATTTTTAACAATACCAAGATCACCAGTCACGATGTGTCCTCAGTCTTCATTTAAATAGGGTCTGAAATCCATGGTGTCGCACAAGCAAACAACGTTATCTCTATATAAATCAATCTCACTGCAAAAATGATTGTAATTAAAAATGTTCCTCCCCAATGGTAATTCATATTTGAAGCATTTTTTATGTTAAGAAATTTTAAAGGAAAAATATTCTTTAGGTTATTCACAACTCTATTAAAGTGAAATTTATCGAAAATAGGATGTTTAAAACTTATCCTCATATAAATTGGATTATCTTTACTAATAGTTTGTTTCTTATTAATTTTAGAAAGTCTAGCCTTAAATAGATCATGGAGTAAAAGTAAGAAATGAGAGGATTGAGAGATTCAATGTTTGTGAGTAAATTCTTAAACTTAAGACAAGTACCATCATTCAAAGAAAAAATGAATGTTTTTAAGGGTTTAAAATTAAAATTTTCAATAAAGTGTTTTTCATGAAATTTCAGTTTTTTTTATAAAATTAGTAGATTGGTGAATATTATCAGAGATTTTTAGTTTCCTATTTTCACCGCTTCCGCTACATCCTCTCTTCGTTTTCTCTTTTGACGTATGGAACAAAGCAAAAGTATTGCAGTTACCAACATTAACCTGTGTATTTTGAAATAAATCATTCAAACCATAAGGGGCAAGTGTTTTAAAATGTTTATATTTTCTTTAGCCAGTCTCAATTTTGTATCTTTAACAGCATGAAGTAAAGTAGTTTTTGCATTGTTAAAACCATGTAAAGAAAAATAATGGAATTCCATGTTAAAAGGGAGTTGGAGTAATAACTTTTAATATTAGAACGGTGAAGGTTAATGCGCAAGTTCAAAGAGTTACTGGTTTGACCAATATAACCCACTGCGTGGCTAGCCCAGCGTTGCACGTGCCTGTGGTGGCAACGCCGTGATGTAAGGTATTAATTTGGTGTAAAATTTTCTGCGGATTTCAAGTCTTTTGAAGATATATTCTATTTTAAAATTATTTATTTAAAGAAAATCATATTTTTAGGTATCAATCTAAAGTGAAATTCTCCACTGATTTCAAATCCGTTAAAATTTTTAATCTATCTTTAGCGATTCCGATTTTACGAAAAAAAACTTAACGATCCCAGTCAATGTGTTTTTTATTTCTTGCTCTCATTGAAAATGAAAGCGGAAATAAACAGGAAATGTAATCTGGGTTTTTTTTTTTTTTAACGCGAAGGGCAGAATATGCAATATATATATATATATATATATATATATATATTTTTTTTTTTTTTGAAAGAGAAAGTTTATGCGACGTCACAGTCTCTTGTGAAAACATAAAAGATGAAAAAAACTTGGCATGGTTGCAAGGCCAATGTAGGTAGAAAAAGTCCTTCGTGTTTGAAGAACCCGTTAGAGAATAAAAGTATTAAAATCTTTTAAAAAATGTTATAGATTGAATTTTAAAATTCGTCGTGACCCAAAAATTACAAAAAATTCAGACTACATGTGTGCCAAATCTCATTGCTGTAAGTGAATATAGATTTTGTGGCAAGAAACAGACAGGCAAACGACCAAACACTTCCTTTTATAGTAGTAGAGATATCTGTAACAACTTGATTTTGGCTATAAAAACAACCACGCCATGCTAACATGAAGACATTTGAGAACAGGACAGATTTAATGTCCACCAGTTCCTGTGTATATGGCGGTCTTCAGCTTGACCAAGTTTTGAACATCCAACCCCCAGATTGCAAATCCGCTCCTATTCCAAAACGGTTACAGCAGTCCTAATTATTTTCGAGATCTAATTAACAAAACGTTGTATTGCTTATCCTAAAAATTTGTATACTGTTGGGCAGTTCCAAACATAACGTACGTATTATTAGACAATAAGAGCATTTCTCACAATTATATAATACAGATTTGTAAAAATTTATTTGGTATTTATATAGAGGATAACTATTTCTAAAAGTATTACTAATAAACATTTTTAATTTGTAAACAGAAATTGGGATTATACATACTTAGGAGGTGTAATGGAAGTATCCTGTTAGGAAAAGAAATTGTGTCACTGAACACAAATGATAAATTGTCTAATATTTATAAAGAAAATGTGTTTTTTTGAATGAGGAAGATTCAAAGATATTACAAATACATAGTTTATCTAATTTGCAGATAAATTAAAAAGAAAAAATTTTTAAATTGTAACAGATGTGTCATATTCTGAAATATTTAGACTGTTTTATAATTACTTATTGTGCAATATATATTACAATAAATAGTTTTATAAACAATAAAAATAATCATTAAACATTACCATAATAAATAACATAGTACAAAACCACAATGAAACGAAATTTTTTAAGATTTCTTGATAATGCACAGTGTAAAAACTTTTTCAAATTAAAAATTGTACAGATTTTACAGCATATTATATTTAATCTACATAAATTATCGATTGCGAGTTCATCAATTATGTCCACAATATCTTCTATATTAATTTGATATAACAATAGAAATGTCATCGTTTTCCGGTAAAAAAATTTTTTGCCAAAGTCCTTTTTTAAAATCTTATCTGAAATCCCTTGTCCAACAGACTTTTTGTTCCCTTTTCTGTTGTCAGTTTTATAATGACTCGTGAGCCAAATCATACTGTCATTACTGGATAGATTTTTTTTGGCCTGCTGTATTTTTGTTTATTAATTAGAAAAATGTTTTTGAACTATGAAATAAAAAAAGCGTTCTAGATTATCTAGAAATTTCTGAAACATGCACAATGTTTTTAGAATTTGCCATTACACTTAGGATAGAGTGAGAATTGTTTGCATGCCTTTAAATCACTTGTTGAAGTTGTTAATGTTGCTTTCAATTTTTTTTCCCTTTACATGCAAAGACGATATTTCTTATTTATTGTTGATATTTGTATACGAGGTGTCCTTGGGACTCGTTCCAGGAGCATCGCCAGTTGCCCATTGCGTTTCTCCTGTGATGTTATTCGACTACTTCTCTGCCTATCCGCATACAAAAACTGTATTACTTGTCGCAATGATTTAGTTGCTAAAGTAAAAGCCCTGTAATATAGTCGAAGCTAGTGCAAAATATTCTGCATCACGATCAGTTGTAATCAGACTGATGAACTCTGACCATTTTATTAATCTTTGTGATCACATTCATATTTCTAATGTAATAATTATTTTCTGTTTTTGGAAACATTGTATATTATTTCAAGCATCGTGTACACACATTTCATTATTACTCTGTTTTCCCAAGTTGTGAAATACTTTTTTCAAACTTTAACGCTTTCAAGTGAAGTAGCTGAATACAATTCATATGTGAAGTCATCAATGTGTGTTTTTCATACCCATTTGAATGTGGTTCCTGAGTTCTTTTACTTCTTAAATTCATTTCTCTTTGCTATACTGGAATTTCATAATTTCTAGTTCCATTATTTTTGATTTATTTGATTATAGTCTTAGATTTTTATTATACAGAATTATCCAAATGCTTAAAATAAATACAGAACAGCAGCACTCATTTTTTATGTCTATTTCATGTTCAAGCAACGGCATCCTTTGGTGATAGGAATTCACTAACACCTGAAGAATACAAGACCAAAACAACTTGTACTACATTGAATTGGATTCGTGCCATTAAAAAGGACACAAAGGTCAAAAGAAACTGCGTCTTTATTGGATTTGTTGGTCAAACATTTTTCTACCCGAATCTAGAAGCACTATGTTCATCTCAAAGCCAAAAAATTACAAATAAACTGAAGAGTACAAACACACTCACTTTGATATAAGCAGCGGAATTTTGAAGCACGCAGTGGAACCACCTATCTTAATCCCAAATGTGTCAATAGATCATGCAAATGCCTGATGCACAAGAATCAGCTCGGATCCTGTTTCATTCTGATTACTACATCAAGATCAAAGTGAAGAGAAAATGTTCCCTGAGCAGCACCCAAAAAACCTTTCAAGTCGCGTTTCTTGAGAGAAATTTTCTTCAAAGTCTTATGTTCGACATGTGTGCAGAAAATGACAAGCCTTGTTACTTATTCAAGCACAAGCACATGTGTATCGTTTCAGAGTGGAAACTTTAGTCCTCGAAAACGCCTTTCAACACTGCGTCCAAAGACCCACTACATAGATAAAATGGTCAGGAATGTAACTTTTCCTGAAAAAGAAAAAGTGATCCGAAACGAGCAATCCAACAGTGACAAACGTTCTATTTTACATCCGAACGGAACACCAACCGTTGAAATGACCCTACAGCCATCACAAATGTCTTCAGATTCAAATTATTTGAATAGTGCGGTAAAGGTAAAAAATCATACTATTGTTTCTGCAATAAAAGGTTATGTATGCGACCAGTGTGGAACAAGTTTCAATAATAAACGACAACTAACCCGACATCAAAGACGCCACTATGTAACAAAGTCACATCGATGTGAAGTTTGCAGCAAAGTGTTTTCAAGAAAATCCACTTTAGAACGTCACATGCGAGTGCATAGTGGTGAGAAACCTTTCGAGTGTGACGTCTGTAAAAAAACCTTTTCGCAGAAGGGCGGCTTAACAAATCACAGACGCGTACATTCAGGTGAGAAACCTTTTTCTTGTGAAATTTGTGACTGCGGCTTTTCGGAAATTGGTTCCTTGCGTAAACACAGACGTATACACACTGGTGAGAAGCCGTATATATGTCAAATATGCATGAGCCGGTTTTCACAATCTTCGGACTTGCAAAGACATTGTCGTGTACACACTGGTGAAAAACCATATGAGTGTGAAGTCTGCAGGAAAACCTTTTCGCTGAAGAGCAGCTTAGCAAGACATGAAGTCATACATTCAGATGACAAACCTTTTTCTTGTGAAATTTGTAGCTGCGGCTTTTCGGGACTTGGGTGCTTGCGTAAACACAGACGTGTGCACATTGAAGAGAAGCCGTATATATGTGAAATATGCATGAAAAAATTTTCTCAAGCTTCGAACTTACGAAAACATAGTCTTACACACACTGACAAAAAGCCGTATAAATGTGAAATATGCATGAAAACATTTTCACAAGCTGTTTACTTGCGAAGACATAGCATTATGCACACTGAAGAAAAGCCGTATATATGTGAAATCTGCATGAAAAAGTTTGCACACGATTCTAATTTACGAAAACATAGGCTAATACACACTGAAGAGAAGCCGCATATATGTGAAATATGCATGAAAAGTTTTTCACAAGCTTCTAACTTACGAAGACATATGCTCATACACACTAAAGAGAAGCCGTATATATGTGAAATATGCATGAAAAAGTTTTCACAAGCTTCAAACTTACGAAAACATAGGCTCATACACACTAAAGAGAAGCCGTATATATGTGAAATATGTATGAAAAAGTTTTCACAAGCTTCAAACTTAGGAATACATAGGCGCATACACACTGACAATAAGCCGTATATGTGTGAAATATGCATGAAAAAGTTTTCACATTCTTCAACGTTACAAACACATAAGTGTATTCCCCATGATAAGAAGCCGTATATGTGTGAATTATGTTTGAAAAAGTTTTTACATGCTTCAAATTTAAAAACTCATAGGCGTATACACACTGAAGAGAAGCCGCATGTGTGTGAATTATGCATGAAAAAGTTTTCACAAGCTTATCACTTACGAAGACATATGCTTGTACACACTGAAGAGAAGCCTTACATATGTGAAATATGCATGAAAAAGTTTTCACAGGCTCCTAACTTACAAAGACATATGCTTATACACACAAAACAAAAAGAATTTTAAATGAAAATTGTTAGAAACATTTGCGACATATGAACTTGTAACAACATAAAAGAACAAGTATTTCCATTTTATTTCTAGAAGATTTGTTTTGGTTAGTAAATCACCTTTTATGATTTGTAATCTGTATTTATAATTTATGCATTACAATCTTTGGCTATACCTAGTTTCGAACTTGTAACAAACATTTATTTTAAAAAAATACAGATTATTATTATTATTATTATTTTTTTTTTTTTTTTTGAATGAAGAAGATTTAAAGATACCTATTACAAATACATAGATTATCTAATTTGTGGACAACTTGAATTTTTAACAAAGTTTTCAAATTGTAAGGGATGTGTCATCTTCTGAAATACTATTTACTCTCCTTTATGTGTCTTTTCTTCCTTATTGTACAAAAATGTGTTACAATAGATTATTATAATAAAGAAAAATAATAATAATTAAACACTACCATAATAACTGTCAGAATAAAAAATCATAATGCAGTAAAATTTTTAAAAATTTCGTGGTAGTACACAATTACAAAAAAAAATTTTAAGTTAAAAATTTTACAGATTAAATGCATCAAATGTCAATCTAAATCGATTGATGAGTTCATCAACTATGTCCACAATATCTTCTATATTCACAACAGATATGTCATAATTTTCCGGCCAAATAAACTTTTGCCATAATTCCTTTTTTTTTTTTAAATTAAGGATATTTCACTGTAGGTAAGTACTTAATTAACCTCGCACTAGAGCAATACAACGGGGTATTTGCGACGGTCCAGTATCAAACCCAATTGGAAAGAGCCTATGTCAATACCGAGGAAAGTTTCAAAGAATGAATGTGGTGTTGGAGTGGATGATTCAGTCCAGGCACGTGCCAACAGGGGGGGCCGGGTTTTTTTTGGCCCCTCCTGTCACTGAGGAGGAGGGGCGAAAGCCATATTTCGCCCCTCCACACCCACAATATCAGGGAACATTATTAACATTTTAACTTCAAAAATACCGTTAAAGGAAATTTGGACTAATTTCATTTACTGTCAATAGATGTAGGCCCAGATCAGGAAGAGGGCAAACAGGCACGTGCCAACAGGGGAGGGGGGTATTTTGTCCCTCCTGTCACTGAGGAGAAGGAGCGAAAGCCATATTTCGCCCCTCCACACACACACACACTATCAGGGAACATTATTAACATTTTAAATTCAAAAGTAACATTAAAAAGTACCGTTAAAGCAAATGTGGACTAATTTCTTGTCAATACATGCAGGGCGTGATCTAGAGGACGGCAAACAGGCACGTACCAACAGGGGGGGGGGTATTTAGTCCCTCCTGTCACTGAGGAGAAGGGGCGAAAGCCATATTTAGTCCCCTACACACACTATCAAGTAACATTATAAACATTTTAACTTCAAAAGTAACATTAAACAGTACCGTTGAAAAAAATTTGAACTAATTTCATTTTCTGTCAATGGATGCAGGCCCCGATCAGGAGGAGGGCAAACAGGCACTTGCCAACAGGGGGGGCAGGGGGTATTTGGTCCCTCCTGTCACTGAGGAGAAGGGGCGAAAGCCATATTTCGCCCCTCCACACACACACTATCAGGAAACATTATTAACATTTAAACTTCAAAAGTAACATTAAAAAGTACCGTTAAAGCAAATGTGGACTAATTTCATTCCCTGTCAATAGATGCAGGTCGTGATCTAGAGAACGGCAGACAGGCACGTGCAAACGGGGGGCGGGCTTTGGTATTTTGTCCCTTCTGTCACTGAGGAGAAGGGGCGAAAGCCATATTTAGTCCCCAACACACACACACACACTTGCAAGGAACATTAAGATTTTAACTTCAAAAGTAACATTAAAAAGTACCGTTAAATGCAAATTAGAATTCTAGTTTCATTTTCCTGTCAATAGTTGCAGGCTCGGATATAGAGGAGTGCAAACTTGGCATTTGCTCTGGGCAGACGATTTCGTGGGTGGGGCGCAAAAATTAGTGTTAAAAAATATAATGTATGAAAACAAATAAAAAATTATAGGACATGAAGGTTTTCGTACATTGTCATCACTCTGCATGTACTCAAGAAAGTTGGTCGACCCTTCGACGACATTGACAAATTACTGCAGATCATTTAATTAAAATAAATCAATTACCGCAGTCATTTCCACACACACATGCCTTAATATTCACAAACATAAAAAAACTTCTTACAAAGGTTTTATCAGAAAGGTTTATGACTTTTCTCCAGCGCGTTGTTGAATGGATTTATTTAAAATTGTTTAAATGATAGTTTTGGACAAAAAAAAATGGACGAGATGGGCACTGTTTTTATGAAGTACACAGTTGGCAGCCCGCCCTTAAATTTATATATATATACGGAAGGTTCCTAGTTCGAATCCGGGTCAGGCATGGATGTTTGTAGGCGTAGAGGCGGCTGGTGCACCTTAAATCTGTCGTCCTTACGTTGGGTTGGTGTGGAAGTTTGGAGAGTGGGGTTCCAACTCAGGTATTGCTTCGTCATCTGACCGTGGTTCAAAATTACGAGGTGTTGTCCTTGGATCTTCTCCTTATGGGATTAATCCCGGATCGTCGTCAATAGCCCGTTGTGTTGCTCAAGTACGACATTAACTAATAATTACCAACTACCGACATATGACCCTTAAAATTTAAGTAATAGAAAATTTACTCATTTCCCCATTCTCGAAAAAACGGGGAATTTTCAATATAATTTTCTGCAGGGGTTTATTATTATCTATCATATTTAAATTAATATTGCACTCAGAATTTTAAAACTTTGCCTATGTAAGTTGCAAGTGGTGAAAAAAGTTTTTCCAAATTAAAAATCATCACAAATTATTTCAGATCCACAATAACTCTACATAGACTAAGTAGATTGACTATAACTATCGAAAATGAGTTTTGTAATAAATCGTGTTTTACAGAACTCATACGAGATTATGCAGAGGAAAATGTTTCGATTAAAAATGGAATTTTTTTAACGTTGTCAATTGTGCTTTTTAAAAAAAATTTCAAATACATTTTATATTTTAATTATTGTTATTAGTTTTTAACTTTTTAAAATTAATGTTAATCTTATTTCATTGGTTTTTAAAAATATTACCTACTGTGCTTCAATGAAACCGAATTTTTAAATTTAGATACCGTTTAAAAAAATTATGAGCATTCATAGGCGGCAGAGTCAAAATCGAGATAATTTTTACCCATGTGATTCCAGCAAATCAAATATAAATCTAAAAAGTTCAGAAAAATCGAAACGTTTACGAAAAAATCGACGTTTTAATTTCTAATTTAAATGTATTGTAAGTTTTAAAAATCATCATAAAGTCATTTAGTAAATATTGTATACAGAAAAAAATATGATTTTTTAAAAATCAAGTGTTAATTGATGAATATCTTTTTATATAAATGAATTAATTGTTTATAATTTATTATTAATAATTAATTAATATTAATATAATTAATTTATTCTTCCAACTTTTTACAAGGGTATTTCCCCTCCCCCCCCCATTCAACAACCCTAGTTACGCTTATGCTCGCCCCCCCTCTATTCAAAACGTTGGCACGTCCCTGTGATTCACCAACAACCACTCCAAGCTTAAAAAGATGCAGATGCTATACAAAGGTCTTGCTACCGATGAAAATTTTTACACCTTTTCCAGACAGCATCGACCGCAATGGCCTTTCTCGTTACTCCAGTGTGAAGTAAAACTCAACTACCAACCCCAAGAGTTATGCCTCGCCTTTGTAAACCCGACATGTAATTAAAATATGTCAAATTAGCAGCTTCACAGAAAAACCACACGCGCATCTTGCATAGTATGGATGCTCAAGAAGTGTTTTACGTACTTTTCACGAGTAAGAAAGTATTTTGTGAAGGCTGTATTTTTGGCAACTGAACAAAATGAAATGGAGCCCATGCATATAAAGCACCAGCATATTGTAATTTCTTTACTTGGCCAATCAGCGAAATATTTAATCAATTTAGAAGCCTGGAACACAGACAATTAAAATAATTAAGTATCTGGACGTAGTTGTTTACAGTACTTTAGAATTAAATAGTTTCTTATGTATGCAATTTCATGATTTGGAGATGCAACTTGCAGAATTTCAAGACAGCCTCTGGTCTTAAGTGTTTGTTGAGGTCCAAACTTGAGAATCTAGAAAGAAATTGTTTCGAGAATGAAGTGTGCAACTACAAACAGGTAATTTGAAGTACTACTTGGAGCCGATTAGCAGACACTTTTAGCAACCTTAACAATCTAGCAATGGCTTTACTCACGATTTTTCCCTCTACATACTTCGTCGAGATCTTATTCTCTCGGCGTTAAATAGTATTAAAACCAATAAAAGAAATCGACTGGCAGAGGAAGTTGTAGCGCTTGCTTGGGCTTAGAAGTGCACGAAATACGAACCTTTTATTGAATTTTTAGCAAATGCAAATCAGCAACACAACATTTAACTAATGTAAAGAATTATTTCGTTTTTCTTTTTATTAATAAAAATATCGAAAATAGAACTTTTTACTAGAGTTGCAAACACCACAAAATTATGAATATTTCTACATGTGACACGATACACGAGTTGAGCTAGGTTTTTCAGGTTTTTGACACACCCAACTAAAAATATACGCCGTCACTAAACTATATCCAAAGCAGCTCACGACAGGAAATCATATCAACCTTCACCTGCATGTGCAAATGGAGAAAAACGAAGCACACATAATTAAAAAATCATATTGTATCCAAATTTTCAAAAACTAGGGGGCTCCGCACCCCTCGGGATTGCTGGGCAGTCCCATTTGGTTTGCTTCGCAAACCAACACTCCTTTTGAAGAGTCAATCTCCTAAGACGGCTAAACCCTTAAAAATTCATATAATCCTGATTTGACTTTCCTATCCATGACTTCACAGCAAGGGCTTCGCCCCCTGCTTGCCAAACCTCGGTGATTGCTCGGTTTGCTTTGCAATCCCATTTGGGCAATTGCTTCACAATACCATTTGCTTCGCAATCCCATTTTCAAAACTCCTTTCGCAAGTGATTTCCCTTTTTTTTTTTTTTTTCAAATTGTACACTTAATGCACCCTGAAATAATAGCCACATCAGTAAAAAACCTTCTCCATCTTGTTCCCTGTACAATTTTGAATAAACCATGTTGACCTCGTATAATTTTGTGATCTCTACTTTCTCTGGAAAACGTCTGAGAATTGAGCGAAAAAGAGAGCCCACACCAACACTCCTATCGTAGAGTCCTCCTGCTACGGCGAAAACTCCTCCCTTCTTCTCTATCATGATGTCACAGCGAACTGGCCTTGGTTTCATGGTTCCATCGCGTTGCCGCGAGAACACTTTTACACTTTTAATCGCATCAAGTTTATTTATGAACCAATTTTTAAAATACGTAGTATTACGACATACGATTGCATGCATTCTAAGCTTTCAAGTGGTATTTTCAAATTTTAAAACTAATAGTATTAAGCTAGAGATATGACAGTTTTAGTTTTGTATTGAAAATTACGATCTAAAAGTTCCGCAATTTGTCTGACCAACTTTTAATTGCATCGACTTATTAACCAATTTCAAAAATTACTTTACAATAAGAAAGAGTACATTCTAAAGTTTTCTTTGAGGTTTTCAAATTTAAGAAATAATAGTATTAAGCTATAGATGTTGCAGTTTTAACAAAAAGTAACGAAAATTTCCCAATTTTCCAAAATTTGTCTAACTAACCTTTGATTGCATCGACTTTATTTATTTTCATATTTAAAACTAATAGTAATAAGATATAGATATGATAGTAAGATATAGATAAACAGTAACGAAAATGTCCCGAATTTCAAAACAATACTATCAGGAACCAAATTGAAATTTCTAAAAAAACTCGACGAGCTGTAAAAATTAATGTTTTTGTATGTGTTTTGCTCACTTGCGGTAAAAATTTCGCTCTTTCAATGTTGACACTTAATAAACTTTAAACTAATAGCCGCATCACAGGAAAAAAAATCTTCATCGTGTTGACTTGACAATTTTGATCAAGTCATGATAATTTCGTAATTTTCTGATCATTACTTTCTCGGGAAACCGTCTAAGAATCAAGCTAAACAACAGTTTTCAATCCTGCGACGGCGGCTGAAACTTTTTTTTAAATATAGAGAAATTTTGTGGTACTACACAATGACAAAGCTTTTTTATGTTAAAAATTGTACAGATTAAATAATATATCAAATGTCAATCTAAATCGATTGTCGATTGTGAGTTCATCAATTATGTCCACAATATCATCCATTTTCCGCCCAAAAAACTTTTGCCCAAGTCCTTTGTTTAAAAACTTAACTGATTGGACTAGGGACTAAAATCACTTGTCCAACAGACTTTTTGTTCCCCTTTTCTACAATCATTTTTAGAATGACACATAAAACAAATGTGATACTGTCATTACTGGATACAAATGTTTGTGTTTATGACAGCTAATGGTATTTTGGTAAGGTGAGTGAGGTGAATGCAGAAGAAGATTCCATTGTAAAGTTTTTACATCCTCATGGACTATCACCATCATTTTTCTGACCCAAAAAGGATGATGAATGTGTTGTACCGATCTCTCATGTCATTGCAATTGTGGAACCCCCAAAAACAATGACTGAAAAAATTTACAAATTCTCTCAAGTATGCATGATGCATGTTCAATCAACCTTATGAAAACACTGGAGAAAATTAAAGAATTATTACCTAGAATTTGAAATATTTCACTGGTACGTTTTGTAATTCATTTTCCATTCCAGAAGGATTATAAATATTCAGATTTTATTATAATTTCACAAAAATTGTAATTTTAATTTAACGATTTCAATAAAATGAGCGAGTCAAGTGATTTCTATCTTTAAAGTGAGAAAAAATAATAAGGGAGTAAAAAAAACCATTCATTTTATTTTTTCATGTAGTAGAGCATATCTTTTAGAACAAGAATACAAAAAAAAAAAAAAAAATATTTTTTTTACTGTCTTTAACTTTTTTGAAGATATTCTACTTAGCGTAGAACTCTCCATTTTATTTTTAAAATCTATAAATAGAACTTTGGAATTTTTATGAAAAAACCCAATTGGATCTGTCTGATCGATAAAATTCCAAAAACTTTAACATGTTATAAAACATAAGCCGTTTGAAAAAGAGCAAAAAAAATATTTATATGTGTTCTTAAATCCATAAAAGGAACAAACATGACAAGTTTCATCTAAATCTGTGATCATGGGTTTGAGTACAGATTTGTAATCTAATAATTATGTTCGATTTCTGGGAAACTTTGTATATTATTTCAAGCAACGTGTACACACATCATCTTAATACTATATTTTACCATATTGTGAAATCCTTCTTTCAAACTTTAACGCTTTCAAGTGAAGTAACTGAATACAATTCATATATAAAGTGGTCTAAGCGTTTTTTTATACCCATTTCAATGCGGTTCCTGAGCTCTTTCACTTCATAAATTGATTTCTCTTTGCTGTACTGGAATTTCATAACTTTTAGTTCCATTGTTTTTTATTTATTTGATTGTAGTCTTAGATTTTTATTGTACAAAATTATCAAAATGCTCAAAATAAATACAGAATAGCAGCACTCATTTTTTATGTCTATTTCATGTTCAGGATACAGCATCTTTTGGTGATAGGAATTCACTAACAGCTGGAGAATAGAAGACCAAACAAACTTGTGCCACAGTAAATTGGATTCATGTTGACAAAAAGGACAGAACCACCTGTATTAACCTTTAAATGTGTTAATAGATCTCATGCGAATACCAGATGCACTAGACTCAGCAAGGAACATGTTTAGTTCTGATTACTGTTCTGATATCAAGATCAAAGTGAAGAGAAAGCATTCCCTGAGCAGGACACAAGAAACCTTTCGAGTCACCTTTTTTCAGAGAACATCTCTTCAAAGTCTTATAGTTCGACATGTGTGCAGAAAACAACAAGCCTTGTTACTTATTCAAGCACATGTGTATCGTTTCATAGTGGAAGCTTTGATCCTCGAAAACACCTCAACACTGCATCCGAAGACACACCACGTAGATAAAATGCTCAGGAGTGTAACTTTTTCAGAAAAAAAAATGCGATCCGAAATGAGCTATCCAACAGTGAAAAATGGACTGTCGACATCCTAACGAAACACCGACCCTTCAAATGACCCTACAGCCGTCACAAATGTCTTCAACTTCAAATTATTTTAATAGTGTGGTAAGGGTTAAAAATCACATTGTTTCCTCGACAAAAGGTCATGCATGTGACCAGTGCGAAAAACATTTTGAAGAAAAAAGACAACTGGCCCGACATAAAAGACTCCACTCTGAAACAAAATCACATCAATGTGAAGTTTGCAGCAAAGTGTTTCCAAGGAAATCCGCTTTAAAACTGCATATGCGAGTGCATAATGGAGAGAAACCTTTCGAGTGTGACGTCTGCAAAAAAACTTTTTCGCGGATGGACCACTTAAAAATACACATACGCATCCATTCAGGTGAGAAACCCTTTTCTTGTGAAATTTGTAGCTGCGGCTTTTCGGAACTTAGTTCCTTACGTAAACACAGACGTACCCACACTGGTGAGAAGCCGTATATATGTGAATTATGCATGTGTCGGTTTTCACGAAGTTCGGACTTGCAAAGACATAGTCGTGTACACACTGGTGACAAACCATTTGCGTGTGAAGTCTGCAAGAAAACCTTTACGCAAAAGTGCAACTTAGCAAGACACGGACTCATACATTCAGATGAGATACCTTTTTCTTGTGAAATTTGTAACTGCGGCTTTTCGGAACTTGGTAAACACAGAAGTATACACACTGAAGAGAAGCCGTATATATGTGAAACATGCATGAAAAAGCTTTCAGACGATTCTAACTTACAAACACATAGGATTACAAACACTGAAGGAAAGTCACATGTGTGTGAAATATGCATGAAAAAGTTTTCACAAGTTTATTACTTACGAAGACATATGCTTATACACACTGAAGAAAAGCCGTATATATGTGAAATATGCATGAAAACGTTTTCACAAGCTTCGAACTTACGAAAACATAGGCGCATACACACTGAAGAAAAGCCGTATATGTGTGAAATGTGCATGAAAAAGTTTTCACATTC
The DNA here is from genome assembly GCA_947359465.1 of Metellina segmentata. Taxonomy (NCBI): domain Eukaryota; kingdom Metazoa; phylum Arthropoda; class Arachnida; order Araneae; family Tetragnathidae; genus Metellina; species Metellina segmentata. The sequence goes on from OX375883.1 coordinate 103,579,493, forward strand.
TTCGAGCTTACTAACACATAGACGTATGCACATTAACGAGAAACCGTATGTGTGTGAATTATGCATGAAAAAGTTTTCACGAGCTTATCACTTACGAAGACATATGTTTATACACTCTGAAGAGAAGCCGTATATATGTGAAATATGCATGAAAAAGTTTTCACAAGCTCATCACTTACAAAGACATAAGCTTATACACTCTGAAGAAAAGCGGTATATATGTGAAATATGCATGGAGAAGTTTTCACAAGCTTCGAACTTACGAAAACATAGGCGCATACACATTGAAAAAAAGTCGTATATATGTGAAATATGCATGAAAAAGTTTTCACGAGCTCATAACTTACGTAGACATATGCTTATCCATCTAAAACAAAAATAATTTTAATTGAAAAAATTGTTCGAAACATTTGCGAGATATGTACTTGTAACGACATAAAAGAACAAATATTTCCATTTTGTTTTTAGAAGATTTGTTTTGGTTAGACAATCACCTTTTATGATTTGTAAGCTTTATTTATAATTTATGCATTCCTATCTTTGCTTGACCCAGTTTCGAACTTGCAACACATAGATTACAAAGCTGCTACTATTCCAAGCTGGCTACAGGAGTTCTATTTATATTCGAGATCTACCTAACAAATCGCTGTGTTGCCTATCCTAATTATTTATTTACAGTTGAGCAATTCCATAAGTAACGGACGTATCTTTAGACAATAAAAGGATTTCTCACTATTACATAAATTCAGTTTTGAGAAAAAAATATCTGTTATTTATGTAAAGGATCTATTACTAACAGTATCACTAATGACCTTTTTTAAATTTAAAAACATACTTTGGATGTGCAATGGACGTATCTCTTTAGGGGAAAAAAATTGTCTGAAGTTTATAAAGTAAAATAAAGAAAATTTGTTTTTTTATGAATGAGGAAGGTTCAGAGATATTACAAATACATATATTATCTAATTTGTGAACAACTTGAATTTTTAATTTAGATTTCAAATTGCAACGGATGTGTCATCTTCTGAAATACTATTTACACTGTTTTATGATACTTATTTTACAAAATATGTTACAATAAATTGATAGCATAAAGAAGAGAAAAATAATAATAATTACACATTACTATAATAAATGTCAGAATAAAAAAAATCATAATGTTATGAAATTTAAAAAATTTTGTGGTAAGACACAATGACAAAAAAAAATTTAAGTTAAAAATTGTACAGGTTAAGTAATGTATTTAATATCAATCTAATTCGTTTATGAGTTCATCAATTATGTCCCACAATATCTTCTATATTCGCTACAGAATTATAATTTTCCAGCCAAAAAAACTTTTGCTCGTAAGTTCTTTTTTTTTTATACTCTACACTTTCTGTCGACTGAAATCATTGTCCAACAGACTTATTTTATACCCTTTTCTGTCGTCTGTTTTATAATGTGACCCATGAGCCAAATGCTATACTGTCATTACTGGGTACAGATTTATATTGATCTGCTGCATTTTTGTTAATTACTGAGAAAAATGTTTTTTGATCTATGAAATAAAAAAGCTTTTCAAATTGTCTACAAATTTCTGAAACATGTACAGTATTTTTAGAATTTGCCAATACACTGAAGATTGAGCGAGTCTTTGGAATTGTTCCTATGCCTTTAAATCGCTCGTTCCAGTTCTTAATGCTGGTCCAGTAGTCTGGTACAAAACGTTACGAAGAATCTATTTAATATTATTTATTAGATTTTGAAGCTGTATCAAATACACGATATGTACAACTTCTTGCAGAATAATTATTTATTAAAATCAATAAATATAAAAGTTCACAAAAACAAAAACAAAATTTAAAACAGTATGGAACAACCATGGTTTTAAAAAATAAATTGGATTTATTTGAATCCAATTTTTTTTATTTTAAATCATATTTTTTCATTTAGAGTTGTCTGATAATGTGATTTCATCTATCCGCATGATTTGTCATGACTTTTGTTTTTATTACTTTACCTAGAAAAATATAAATAGTATTCGGTTCTAGGTGTTGTAACTAATTGTATGCAAACTGTTTGAAATTTTACTAGAAATAAGATTGATAGGAATGAATGATGGTTCATTCTTTTCAAGAAGCTGCAATGATACATCCAACTTCTTGAAAAAAATTACTATTTCTTTAAAATCAGAAAAAATATAAAAATTACCAAAACAATTTTTTTAATTAAAAAAAAATTATTTTATCAAAATTAAAATAAATGCAAAATTTTACAAATAACACAATTTGGGAACTGTCAAACAGTTCTTGATTAAATTCTTCCAAGAAAATTTTCGGATCTTTCCCTTAAGGGATTGATCCCGGACCGTCGGCAATGACTAGTATGACTTTAACTAAAATTACCATTACAAAGAAAAAGGTATCATCCATTCTGAAAGATACTTCCTGTGTAATTTTAAAATGTGACCAAATCAATAAAAAAAATGTGTTTATGATTTGGTCACATTTTAAAAATACACAGGAAGTATCTTTCAGTATGGATGATACCTTTTTCTTGGAAGAATTTAATCAAGAACACGTTTGACAATTCCCAAATTGTATAATCCATGCTGATACTTTTGTCAAAAAACTCTACAAAAAAAAGCAAATAACTATCTTGGAGTTATTTTGATTGGAATGATTTTCATTCTTCCTGCTTATCCGCTATAACATCTTTACCATAGCTAATCGTCACATGAAATAAACAAGTTACCTCATTAGGCGCATAATTATGAACATGTTAATTAAAAAGTAACAGATAAATTTGTGAATTTCATATTGGTTAAAATTTTTCAAGTTGTTAATTCTCTGTAAGATCAACATAATTCGTTGTGGAACACACGAATGGAGAACGTCCCCCAAAGCATAATACGCCACCACCAGCCTGTGTATGATCTACTTTACAAGAGGGGAGGAACTGTTCGCTTAAAAGACGACGTACCTTGACACAACCATCGACAAGATGAATGACATCCATGGTGCAGTCTCGATGTTCAAGTGCCCACTGTAGGCGTAGATGACGATGACGCTTGGTCAACAAAGGCACGCAAATGGGACGTCTGCTGCACAGTCCCATATCCAACAGTGTCCGCTGAACTGTGTGCTCCGAAACACTTACGCTTGTACCTGCATTGTATTAGGCTGTCAGCTGAGCCACTGTCTCGCGCCGATTTTGCTTTACCAAGCGGGACAGTCTCCGACGTCCTTTATCTTTGATGACGCGTGGACGACCAACTCCTTGGCGTCTACTGCTGGTGTCACCGTCATTTATCCACTTTGCATGAATACTAACAACGACAGATCATGAAGAACCTACAAGTCGTGCAGTTTTGGTGGTACTCGTTCCGAGATTTCGGGCCATTACGATCTGCCCTCTATCAAATTCGCTTAGACCAGCAACCTTTCCCATCACTCGCAAAAGTAAGTGCAAGAATGGTTACTTACCTTCGCCAGCAGCAGTTAGATACCATTCTCATTTAATCACGTGGCCTCCACGTCATCTAGACGAGTTCATTGAAGAATGCGGGGTTGGTCATAATGTTTAGGCTCGTCAGTGTATGTGTTTGCAGTGAATTATAGTGTTGGACAGTAGAAGCCAATCTAAAGCGGTATCTTTTTGTAACCAGATCTATTTTTTGATTAAAGCGTTTGAAATGTTCTTAAAGTGCTATTCTTCGATACTTTTAGTTTTTATTCAATGTCTCCAAAGGCATTTGAAATTTAATTTCCATTTTCGGATCGTTTGTGAGCGAAGATCCGAAAGGCTCTCATCCCCATAAGCCTTACTTCAATTTGGAATATTTATTGTATTGATAGGAACCCTGTAATACTAGATTGTATACTGTTCACACACATATTGTTTTTCATTTAAGGATGTTTACAAAAATTATTTAGTGACTACTCTATCTATGAAAATTCTACAAACATAGGTCATGAACCCAATACTGATAGATTACATTGTAGCACGTTAATTCTGTCGTGACCAGAAATGTCCTTACCCTGGGGACCTCGAAATTCTGTACCACGGTTAGATGACGAGGATGAATAACGAGTTAGCAACTGGAAGGTGACGAGTTCGAGTCAAACCATACACTGGTGTGTAGAGGGGGGCTGGTGCACCTTAAATCTTACTTGGCCTAAAATGTCATCCCGTTGATGTGATGTTGGAGTGTGGGGTGCCACCTCATTTGTGATGTCGTCAGCTCACCGTGGTTGAAAATTACGTGGTTCTGTCGTCGGACCTTTCCTTTCATTCTTGATCCCGGACCGTCGTCAATAGCCCGTGGTTGCCTCTAGTGAGACTCTAGTTGAAATACATACAGCTGGTTCGATATATTTTTAATAGAAATGCACTGTGCTTGAACTGACAAATTCACTCTTCGTTTAGTGGTGTCAAAATTAAATTTCCTTTGCATAGTTTTGTAACGTTAATAGTGTTCTTAAGCCACTACAGATATAATGTGCACATGTCCCCCTTTGAACACTTGTCAAAGAATATAAATCAAGAGCAGTTGGATCCAGATGTTTTTGCATCCATCGCATGATCAAGCAACGACATCCTTTCACGATTCGAATGCACTAACATACGTAGAAAACAAGACCAAAGCAATTGGAGCAAGAGTGATGGGAATTCGTGTCTGAAACAAGGACGCCTTTTCACTTACGTCAACGTGAGAACACTAAAGTTTGAACTTGCAGTTACACCACGGTCTTAGGTTGGATTCAATTTCTAATCCATTACACTTTAAACCGGGCTACAGGGTTGGTATAGCATGGGATTAGCAACCGGATGGCTGCTAGTTCGAATCCAGGCAAAGACCATCATGTACGAAAGGTGCTTGAACAAGTTAAATCCGGTCTCGAATGTCCTCATGTTGGTGTGGTGTGGAAGTTTGTAGAGTGGGGTTGCCAGCTCCAGATGTTGCATTGTTATTTGTCCGTGGATAAAAATTACGTTGTATTGTTAATAGCCTGTTGTGTTGCGTCCAGTGCAACGTTAGTTAACAATACGAAATACCGGACTACTGCAACCTTATAACTCTCAGAAAAAGGAGTAGAGCAAGAGTTATCATTAGGTAAGGTAAGGTAATTTTAATTAACGTCGCACTAGCGCAACACAACGTGCTATTGATGACGGTCCGGGATGCATATTAACAACCTTTACCTGGAATAGAAAACATGGGGAAATTTTAAACCCGCTGATTCGTTGGTTTCAAACTGTCGACTATGACGTCACCACGTGACATCATCATTAATGGCGATGCTTCACGTGGACTCTGTCATTACTCATTACTCGGTAGTTTCTGCTTGAACTGAAAGCCGGTGACAAAACCTCTGCAACAAAAATAACGAATCTATACAACAGATCCCCAGTAATAACGAAAAACTCCCCTGTTTCCGCCTTCTATTCTGTTCCCTTAAAAAGATACTGATGCTATACGAAGGTCTTACTACTGATGAATAATTGTAGACTTTTCAAGACAGCACCGCAAGCACAGCATCTGATAAAACTGAATGTAGATTATCCGGCATACCTTTAGCAGCCAATGCTTCTCTGTGGATGACACAATGTGTACTTTGGCATTCAGGAGCAACTTTATTTATTTTTGCTGCTAGCCCTGTCAGTTTTCCTGACATAGCTTTTGCAACATCTGTACACAAACCAATACACTTGGACCAGTGAATGCCTAATTTCAGCACATACTCATCAATGATGTTAAAGATGTGTTCATCTGTAGTGTTTGATTCAAGCGGTTTACAGAACAAAAACTCTTCGGTCACCTCTCCATGATTATCAAATCGTATGAATACAAGTAGCTGCGCCACGTTTGTGACATCAGTACTCTCTCAAACTTGAAATGCAAAATAAGTGCATTATTTCAGTTGTTCAGTGTAAGACATTTTTTCTTCAATGTTGGAAGACATATCGACAATTCGCCTCTTTACTGTATTGTTTGACAATGGTATTTTTTTTTAAATTTCTTTGGCTGCCTTGTCTCGTAACACGGCTTGGACCATATCCATAGCCGGCAGTTAAAGTGTCTCACCTATTGTGTGAGGCTTTCCATCTTTTGAAATTTTATAACTAACAAGGTATGACGCCTTTATCAAGTTATTATCCGTATTGACAAACTTTCCCTATTGGAAAAACATACCGGTTTATGAAACACCGGTTCCGGTATGATACTGGACCCAGTATCATACCGGATCCAGTATCATGGAACCGGTATCATACCGGCTTATGAAACACCGGTTCCAGTATGATACTGGATCCAGTATCATACCGGAACCGGTATTTCATAAGCCGGTATTATACTGGTTCCATGATACTGGGTCTGGTACGATACCGGTTCCAGTATGAAACTGGAACCAGTAACAAACCAGTATCACACTGAAACCAGCATACTAGAATATTGTTTACAGAATTGCACTGGATTAGATACATTTATGGAGTACAAGATTTATCTAATTAAATCATTCAGTCAAAAATTTGAAACGTCAAATTAAAGAATAAGAAAGTGTGTTTAATATGTTAAAAGGTCTGTGTGATACATTCTTTTTCTGCTGCTTCAGCAAATATATTATTTTGTCAGAAAGTTTTTTCCTGACCGCAGCTGTTGATGAGAGTTCAAAACCTTGCTGCTTCTCCTTTCCCTGGTGTACTGTTAACCAGAATCGCAATCCATCTAAAAAAAAGCATTAAAAATGAGTCAAATGTTATTTGCTAAATAGATCTGGAAGCATGTAATAAGAAGTGCAGAATTTTAGAGGGCTGCATTGAAGTTCAGCAAGAACAGTGTAATAAAACTTTTCAACCATTTTATCATGCATACTTTTTGAGGCAACACAAAACAGCTTAGTTTCCTGTAACAAGCTAAAAAAAGTAAGGTACAGAAAATACTTCAGAGGTACTGGATGATTATCTATTCTGAATCTAATTACAAAATAAAATAACTTAATTTAAAGTTGTAAAATGAATAAAAGTGTTTTTATAAATATTAATATTTTTTTGAGTTGGGAATGAATTAATATAATTTAATAAACCTATCGCAATTCAACTAAATTATACAAGCTGGAGTGTTACATTTAAAACGCTTAGTTTAAAAACACACGATTGAAGAAATGTGTGATTTATTAATTTATTTAACATTCATAGTATGCAGGAATTCAACTGAAAAAAATCACTTGAAATACAATAATGTGTAGATAAAGTACAAAAAATTTAAAAACTCTAGTGATGGAAATTTATCACATAAAACTTGTCATTGGAAACTTTAAATATATTTTTTTACATACAACCAATATTTCCCATATTACAAGCCTTGAGATGTGTGTTCTTAGTATTGTAACTTTTTTTATATTTAAATTATCTGCAATAGTTCTTAAACTATAAAATTTACATCTAAAAAGTTAATAAAAATTACAATATATCCACTCATATTTAATTGTCAGGTATTGAGAAAGACCAAAGATATATTTAACATACCATTTGTATTTAGCAATTGATAACAGCTGGGTCTGCAAGCTCATGTTAAGTTCTTGAAGCTCATAATTTCTTTTCTTCAGCTGTATATTTTCTTCCTGCTTTAGCTATAAAGATAATTTGTTTTTAAAAATCATTTTCAATTCTGTACTTTTTATAAAAATAATATTAATACGGTAGAACTAAATTTATATTTGTTGCAAGCAATGTTAAATATAAATATTTGAGGAATAGGGAAGTAATGAACAGTGGTTTGGGCCTAATAGCCGAATATTCGTTACATCCCTACAGACTCGTGAGGCTAAAAATAAGCAGTCGGAAACTTTATCAACCAACATATATTCAGAGGTGATTACTGTTTGACCACCAATCTAATATACGATTGAGTATGCACAGGGTACCTAAGGATAGAATTACCACATTCCCTCAACATTTCCAAAGGTGCGTGTATCTTAAATCATCACGCATGTTGAGAGTGGGGTACAACTCGGTTAAACTGCCAATTTGACTTTTAATGCACCCTTCTGTATCATAAAATGAATATACATATAGTTGCCTTGTATCAAATTAAAGGATAAATAAAATTTTACCTTGATTTTTCGCCCAGCTCCTTTGTCAACCATAGACTTTTTGGTCTCATCATCCACCGTCATGGCCAGAAGCTCCTCTAACCTCTTCGGAGGAGGCAACTTTCACTCTTTGGTTTCGTTGTTCAATAAGTTCTTCAGTTTCTAAAAAATAGAGACAACGAATCACAATGTACCCCAATAAAATAGTGTCATTTGTAATCTACTGTTTTAGCTTAAAATACATTAAAACATGTAACTTACCTGCAACGAGAAGAACAACGGCATATCAATAACCATGTAGCGGTCAATATAACTTAGAAGCATTTATGAATGCTGAGTATAATCTTTCTTTTCTTAAAGGCTCTACATCAAAACCTGGCAATACCAATTAAAAAAGAATATAAATTCTTGCAAACGAAAGATTGTTGTTCTGCTTATGATTCTGATTTAAAAAAAACCAGTTGAGCAGCAGTTCTGTTGTAGTCAATATGTTCGTTCTTTGCATGCAGTAATAAAAATTATTACTTGGAGATATTGCTTGACGAAGCAACACCTGAGCTGGCACCCCACTCTCCAAACTTCCACGCCAACCCAACGTGAGGACTTTCGGCCACGACAGATTTAAGGTGCACCAGCCGCCTCTACACCATACGTTTACAAACATCCATGCCCGGACCCGGATTCGAACCGGGAACCTTCCGATCTAGAGGCTAACACCTTAACCACTATACCGGTTGGTCGGCTACAATTTTTGGACAATTTACAGACAGGAAGAGCAATTAAGAGAAGGGCAGAGAAACTAGTCAAAGAAAACAATAAAAAAAGACTGCAGCACAAATGCAATCACTCAATTTTTAAAATGCAAAATGAACTCATAAAATAATTCAACAAAGAGTAAAAATCACAAAAGCGAACAATGGAAACACAACGAGCGAAAAGCAAACAGTAAAAAATATTTGAGAACTGACATCCACAAGAAATACAAAAATGAATATCACAAACAAAATAACTTTTAAAATAACAAAATAAATAATGTAAGAAAAAGGATAAACGATTCCAGGCAAGCTTCGCGATATCAAGGAGCGTAACAAATCAACAGACAGGCACCGAGCCTTCCTAAGCGACTGGCGTGATTTTCCACTACAGTACAATGCATTCCAAACTTGGCTTAAACTAAGTTGGCTCCCATGCCAGAAAAGTTTTTGAGCCAAGACGGCGAAATCTATAGCAACCTAGTGTGCCCCTAGGCGCTGCATTTCGCACCCAAAAGAAACTCTCTACCTCCATCTGGTATGCTTAAATAGAAAATATTAATTTAAGCTCTTTCCCAAGCTGTGTGAAGAAGAGATTTCTGTTTTTAACTTTTATTTATTTTGTTCTCATGCGCACATTTTGAATGCACTTTAGTTTTAAATTTGTCTGTTTTCACTTATTTCGTTCAACAGAAAACAGTGATTCAAAGTGCTTTGGTCTCTGGAAAACAACAATAAAATTGCCTAGCAGCATAACGTGGTAAGCTGAAATTTGCAATATACAGTAGAACTCCAATTATCCCGATCAGTTGAGACCAGACGCTATCCGGAAAATTCACTAAAAAGGTTATTCTGTAGTAATAAAAAAAATTTGCTTTGTTATGTAATTATTTAATGACTATGAAAACAATTTTGCTTATATTTAGTACTTGCATACTGTATTAAAATGTATCATTGCATGAACATATCTGTCCAAGTCATTTGTTTCGCTGTCTCTACTCGTTTCCGTGCAGCCAGTCTCGAGCGCTTGACGATGAGTAGTTGTAGATGGCCGCACATGTTGTCGTCATCTTCCGTGTCATCAATGAACTCTTCTCACTCACTTTGAATGAGTTTATCGTCATTGTTTAAATTCGATCTAAATCTTTTTCTTTAATAAATGACAATGAAACTAAACGAAAACCTTTTTAATTAACAGCGATAAGAACAGTATACAAACGAACTGGGTTATCGTTTACTGTACGGTCCATATTGGCGACTTTTTTAAAAAAGTCGCCAAATTTGCGATGGAGTCGATGACGTACATCAACAACATGCAGAGAGGAGCATGATAAAAAAAATTATCCATCCAATATTGTGATTGGTTTGAGCAAAATCCACACTGTGAACCTTTGCATATATGGATATTAAAATTAAAAAAGCACAAATAAACAGTTAAATGTAAGTAAACAAACTTACCCCTTTGCTCCCGCTCGCTCCATATTTCTCCGCGGTTTCGGTTCTTTATTGGGCCGTTGCTGCCTTTCGGCGCATCGCAAGTTAACGGCAGATATACACGAATTATGGCATCTATGAATGCGAGGAATAAATTTTTAAAATTAGCATGTTTTTTTCGCCAAACGTATTCTGCCAGGTAATAGTCCAAGCCGTCTTTTGTGCGGCTTGAACTCATACCTCGCTTAACGGCGGCCCACGTACCTTCGATTTTATTGGTGTGGGCACCTGTAACCGGATTTTTGAATTCCAGCCTATGGTTAACTTTCAGGTGTCTGAACTGTCAGACGACCTATCAGGCACCACTTGCATAAAACATTTGCCCGATCTCCTCTCAATTCCACCAAACACCCATTTGCCATCCACACGTTTACCACGATTAAATTTCCTTTTACCAAACTTGCTCTCATCAATCTCTACAAGCACTCCCATACCCCCGATTTTCACACTATTATTCATCATTTCAGTCACGCAAACCTCTCTAAAAAAACTCTTCCAATCACACAGTCTTCGAAGAACATTCACCTTTATGCATACTAAATTTACTCGTTTGCTTCTACACCCAATTATACACCAGAATTAAAACCTCATTCATCGACAATCTGCTCAAATCAAACCACGAACCCTTTCTCACGCTTCTTTTAATATTATGTGCACTCCCTTTCACACTAGATCTACACCTCCACTCAAAACCATCACTCACATCTTTCCTTTCACACCGAACATTCATACCTATTACTTATTAATCCCGCTTTCTTACAAAAATCAAACGTCTTTCGCCCATTATCCAATCCATACAAAAACCTCAAATTCACAATATCATCATAATTCAAACCATCAACATTCATTCTCTTATTTACTTCAGACATTTCCTTACTTACCTCAGGCATACTTACATTTTCAGACATAATAAAGTATTGATGGTGTAAATCCCACAGCAATAAAATAAAAAGTAAATGAAAAGCGATTGGCAGAAACTCACAGAGCAATCAATAAAAGCACCTAATGCAGGGAGAAGACGCAAAGGAATGTAAAAACAACGGTCGAAAAGTAGTGGGTGGAATTTGAAAAAACCGGGGTTAAGGAACTGTGGGAGTGGGTGGTAAAAAAAAAAAAAGAAGGGACGGGGTTAGGGTTGCCTTGAATAAAAGTGTGCCAAAAGAAAGCCAAGATCCATAACATTTGGTTATATTCGTCCATTTGGCGAAGAAACGTGAAATAGGGAAAAAATCACTATTTTTGAAAGTAGGGTTGCCAAAAAAGTAATTTGGCGAGAAATCAACCTGGACCATACAGTAAAGGTCACCCACGAACTGTATCAATATTATTCATTAGAAAAATCAGAACAACATAACTGTTTGCACAAACATTTTCATTGCAAAACATGTTAAATTAAAGTCACAATCATTGAGTCTGTTCACGTTCTTCAACAGTCATTGAGAATTTGGAGAATCACACCAACCACTAGACTACGTCCTCTGCACTGCACTCGAAAGATCTAAGAATTTTCACTATGTTTTTTTTTTGTCTTCAAATGACTTTTTGTTTGTAACATTTACTGATAAGAAACTTAAAATGCGGATTTTGCCGATTTCTTTCTTTCTGAAAAAAGAAATATGGATAACTGGAGTTTGAATAATATGCAAGTGCTTGTAAAATGAAAATTGAGTCCACTGGGTTGTTTCCAAAACTTTAATCAAGCCAGGACACGAAGTTAACCAGCCAGTTAATGTACAATAGAACTCCAATTATCCGAATCAATTGGGACCAGACACCATCAGGATAATTTATGAAAAAAAGGTTAAAATTAAAAAAAAAAACTAATTTCTCTTATTTTTTATTATTTTTAGTATGTAATGTCATTTGATGACAATGAAAACAATTTTGCTTACATTTTGTACTTAGAAACTGTAGTAAAATTTATCATTACTTAAATATATCGGTCTAATTCAGTTGGTTCGCTGTCTTGACTCTTTCCCGTACAGTCAAGTCTCATGTGCTTGACAGTGAGTAGCTGTAGATGGTGTCGCACTCAGGCTGCAGCTCCATACATTTTAGCGCTGTGTCAAGGCCCTCAAAAGCCTTAATAGTTGATAGTTCCGAGTCTTTTTTTGAGTAGCAATGTCGTCGACGTATTCCGGGTCATCAATGCATTTTCTCTCATACTTTGAATAAGTTCCTTGTCACTGAGAATTTGGAATCCAGGGTCCAGACTATCGCACACACCTACCTTCTCTGCTCTGCACTCGGAACATTCTGGAATTTTCTTATATCCTCAACTGACACTTCGTCCTCTTCGTTTTTATCATTCACCGATCAGAAACTTTTAAATGCATATTTTGCTGATTTCTTTTTCTTCTCAAAGCTATCCGGATAATTGGAGTTCTACTGTACATTATTTATTCATAATTTGCACCAGAGCTAATTTGCTATTGCCTTGAAGATTATTTTTGTTTTATTATATTGCAATAAAAGTAATTAATATTAGATAAAGTCCCATATTTTAGTGTTCCATAGTTTAATAGATTCATTTCAAAATTCAAATCCTTGTTTAGTGTAAATATTTAGAGGATGACCAATATATTTCATAGAACAAGGTTTCCAGGAACCTTGAAAAGTACTTGAATTTCATTTTCGTTTGCAACCTCCCCCAGAAAGTATTTGAATTTGGTGCAAAATGCTTGAAAGTACTTGAATGTATTTTGAAAATTTTTCATCTGTGATTTTCTTGTATGAATCGGCTCACAATGCGCTTAAAAGGCGATGTTTTATTGCGTTTCCAAAGAATACGCCAAATACGCTTGTTCATCACAAAAGAGAGGTATGTGTTTATTTTCTTTGCTCAAGGGTCAGTGAGATTCTATGTCAGTTTGAGCATATAGAACATAAGTATAATAACTTAGCTACATTACTTTTTCTTTTTAAGAATTTTTTCTTTCCCATAACATGCTTAAATATTGACTAGAAATATGTTTGGAATTGTTAAGTATGTGAATGCTAATGAAGAGGTTACATTTAGGAAAGGTTCTTCAGAAAAATTGTCTACTAAAATGAGGGGTTACAGAGGGAATTTCCTTCAAATAGGCCTTGAAAAGTTGTAGAAAAGTACTTGAATTTTTTTTCCACTAAAAAGTGGGAACCATGTAGAATAGGTTAACATTGTTTACATAAACTTGCATTGAAGTAAAACTAATTAGTAAAAGAAATTCTTGAAACAAACTAATGTATAAACAATTAAACATTTTTTTTTAATTACGCCCGCCATCGTCATTTTGGACATGAGGCGTCTTGCAGTCCAGTATAAAATCGAAGTGTCTCCAGAAGGTGTGAGGGCCCGAAAGTCATCACTGGAGCGGACGTTAGAAAGAGAGGGGCAACTAAAGAGATGCTCCCCAGTCATATGCGAGGTGCCACAAAGTACACAGTGAGGTGAATCAACCAAGTTGATTTTATGTAAGTGGGCCTGCAGATAGTCATGTCCATTAATAATTCTAAAATTTGCAACTCCTTCTGCCCTGGGAAGGAGGGAAAGACGTGAGCGCTGTTGGCCGTCCAGAAGGCAAGCCCATGGTTTTCCATCTGCCATATTCCTAAGAGCAGAAATTGTACCAAGTTTGATTTTGCTCCCAAAAAGTCTCTTAGCATTTCGAAGAGGGACCTGGTAGGAAGATGGGTGCAAAGATGAAGCCTCCCTAGCCAAAGTGTCAGCCCGTTCATTTCCATAAATGCCACAATGGCTAGGGATCCACTGGAAGACAATCTCTCTTCCAGAACGCAAAAGAGAGTCAATGTGCTGTTTACATTCCAGCTCAAATTCAGTGGGCAATAAAGCGTAATTTGTAATGGTTTGAATCACTGCCTGAGAATCGACGAAGATGACAATATTTTGTTCATCTGGTTCACCAATAGCTCTGATGGCCATGAATATTGCATGCATTTCTCCATCAAAATTATCCGCCCAAGTGTCGAGTGGTTCTCTTAGGCTAAAATATTTGGAGTAAGCACTGGCTCTGGCTCTACCAGCTGAAGAAGTGGTGGATCCGTCTATAAAAACCTGTAACCATTCCTGGTCAGGGTATTTGTCATGAATAGTGGCCAAAGCAATGGAATACAACTCAATCTGATGAGAATCCGACTTCCGGACAGGATGTATCAAGTCCAATCTAGCCGTGGCATATCTCAGGAGGCCAGTAAAAACAGGCGGCCTATAGATGCTAAGTCTGGAGTTGGAGACCCCCAGGTCCTCTGCAAGTCTTAGACACTCAAAAAGAAAAGAGTGTTGAGATTTAAGTCTATTTTGAGGAAGAATGTAGTAAGGCCAGAAATGCTCCTTTCTCAATAATCTTTCTCCGAGAGAAAGAGCAGCATTGACTCGCCTATCAGATAAATTATAAATTTCTGTCTGTAGCTGCATAGCAGAGATAGGGGTTGACACAGCAGCACCAGTGATGAGTCTAAGTGCTTTATTTTGGGTTAGGTCGAGCTTTGACAATGCACTTTCAGATGCAGTGACAAGGACCTCTGAGCCATACTCTAATACCGGTTTAATATAAGATGTAAACGTGGTTTTAAGGACACTCTGGGAAGAACCCCACTTTATACTGGCGAGGCGTTTCAAAAGACCAAAGCGAGCTGTTGCCTTATTTGTTACTTGATTAATGTGTTTTTTCCAAGTTAGTCTGGTGTCAAGAGTTATGCCCAGGTAAGTAACACCATCAGTCCTATCCAATGCACTGCCTTTATACACCAAGTTAACATCAAATCTTTTGGTACTTAGGGTGAAGAGTTCGAAACTTGTCTTTTCCGGGTTAACCTTGAATTCATTGTCAAAGGTCCAGGACTCCAGAGCCCCCAAAGCAAGATTCAGTGCCCTCTCCAACATAGGGATGTCAGAGCCTGTGGACCAGATGACAAGGTCATTGTAACAATGGTTACAATGGAGATTTTCAGATTTAGGATCGTATAGTGGGAGTTTAGAAATATTCACTAAGGAGGAATGATTAGAGCTTATTGTGTGTTGGTTTTCCGTGATTGTAAGAAAGACAGAGTTCTGGTGACAAATGAATCCCTGTTTATTCACTCGAGAGTAAATATACATAAGTTGTACTGGTAATAATGATAGTTGTCAGTACAACGTTATTCGAGGGCTGGTGGTGTTCCAGGGGGAGTTGGAATGGATACTTATAATGCTCTAGTCTTTTTAACAAGCCACAGAAATAGTCCAAAAATAGAATCGTTACTTCCGTGGGAGGTGACAAGTCTCACTAGAGATATGAAATTGTCAAAAATTTAAGGAGGGGAGAGTGTAATTCAAAACATTTAAATACCTGAGTTGTTGGGCCACTCCAGACGGAACGAAGGGAAGACTGGTGAATCGAAAACCCTCGTTTTCGCGCTTGAGCATTTCTCTCGCCAAGCAGTGCTTGGAGCGAAAAGATTGGCGACAGCGCTCGTGCTATGGTTGGGTGGAATGTCGTTATACGCCAAGCACTGTACGATTCCACTCCAATTCTGTCGGCCCCAACGGACATGGTAACTTCACACATCTGGCTTTCTCATTAAGGGAAAGTTTCGTTAAGCGATTTTGCAGATGTGAGAACTGAAGCGTCTTTCAAAAGGCCAAATCGTTTCTTCTCTCGTATGGTGTTAAACTGGGAAATTGGGTTCTGTTCTTTGGGATTGGTCAGTACAACGTTATTCGAGGGCTGGTGGTGTTCCAGGGGGGAGTTGGAATGGATACTTATAATGCTCTAGTCTTTTTAACAAGCCACAGAAATAGTCCAAAAATAGAATCGTTACTTCCGTGGGAGGTGACAAGTCTCACTAGAGATATGAAATTGTCAAAAATTTAAGGAGGGGAGAGTGTAATTCAAAACATTTAAATACCTGAGTTGTTGGGCCACTCCAGACGGAACGAAGGGAAGACTGGTGAATCGAAAACCCTCGTTTTCGCGCTTGAGCATTTCTCTCGCCAAGCAGTGCTTGGAGCGAAAAGATTGGCGACAGCGCTCGTGCTATGGTTGGGTGGAATGTCGTTATACGCTAAGCACTGTGCGATTCCACTCCAATTCTGTCGGCCCCAACGGACATGGTAACTTCACACATCTGGTTTTCTCATTAGGGGAAAGTTTCGTTAAGCGATTTTGCAGATGTGAGAACTGAAGCGTCTTTCAAAAGGCCAAATCGTTTCTCTCGTATGGTGTTAAACTGGGAAATTGGGTTCTGTTCTTCGGGATTGGTACTGAATTTTGGAAAGGACGGATGTCGTATGACAGTCATCAGCATACAACAGTGATTCAGTCTGTGGAACAGTCTTTTTGATAAAACCCAAAAGGTCATTAATCATGACATTGAAGAGGACAGGACTCAGGACAGAGCCCTGAGGAAGGCCCTGCCTGGTTTGACCAAAACCTGAATGAGAGTTGCCATATTTAATGTTCAGGAATCTTTGTGAAAGAAAATCCCTAATCCATTTCAAAAGGTTTCCATCCACTCTCATATGAATCAGCTTCCTAAGAAGCATTTTCCGCCAAACACAGTCAAATGCCGATTTAAAATCTACAAAGACAGCAATTGTGCTATGTTTCCTCTGAAAACCGTCCTTAATATGCTGCGAAATTCGAACAATTTGTTCGGTAGTATTGAATCCACGTCTGAAACCTGCCTGTCTCTCAGAGATATGGCCATTGTGGTCCAGAAAGAACTGGAGTCGATCAACGACCATTCTTTCGGTTTACTTACTCAGGATGCAGGTCAAGGAAATTGGCCTAAAATTTTGGATGTCTATCGGTACTTTTCTAGGTTTCAAGATAGGTATAACAACAGCCTTTCTCCAGAGGCTCGGGAAAGTGCCACCCCAAGTTTTATTAATAAAAGATAAAACTGTTTGTTTAGTTTTAACACTTAGTTAAACAATTAAACATGATAGCCATTAGTACAAAAGTTATACAAATAAACTAGCTAAAATATGTAACATACCGTTATAGGTGGTTGGGGTGGTTATAGCACACCTATAATACTGGACTAAGAAGATTTAGTGTTAATTGAGGTTCTATAGACTCTTTCCTCACTACAAATTCCATTACTTCTGCATTTATCCTCTGCTTGTTTAGTCTGCTGCTTTCTCTTTGTTTATAGTTTGACCTATCTTGCCATTTTTGCATTTAAATATCAACAGATTTTTCGCTGTTCTAGTTTGATCCTTGTGAATTTATGACATCTGTCAATATATACTTTGTATGCATAGTATACATATTTAATTGACTACCTCTTTCAGTAATTACCTGAATGCTTGTCCAGGCTAATTTTTTAATATTTTATTTATGGAACATAATTGCCAATCACTTAGTCGTCATGGGACCTCGATATCCTAGTTGAAGGATCCAAAGACCCGTGCGTTTGTTGGCTGGTTCATGTTAAATCTACTGTGTCATTGTAATGGCATAGTGTAGAAGTTTGGAGAGAAAGGGTTCTACCTCTGGTATTGTTATGGTCATCGCACTGTTCAAAATTACCAGGGTTGAGCAGTAACGCATTACTTGTAATAATTACTTTTTACAGTAATATTATAGGTAATTCGTTACATTTGAAAACCAGTAATTTTACAGGTAATTTGTTACATAATTTTCGACAAATTAATTTTAGTTAAAGTAACGCGTTTCAAAACTCAAATGACTCCTTAAAGTATTGTGAACCGATTATTATTTCTTTTAACACAAGGTGTAAAAAATAGATTTAAACATTTTTTTACTGATAAAACCGTAGTGACTGGGCCAGTGTTCTTCACTCAAAGTTTAAACTCGGTACTTTGCTTGATCCTGTCATAACTGATTCTGATTGGGATACTGTCAATGCATTTCTTCAAAGAGAAAATATCTAACTAATTGTCAAAGATAAATATTGTGCTCACAAAATGAAGCCTTTACTACTGAATGTACTGATGATGAATTTTTTGAGGCAGTGAAAATTAGACATCCTGCTGCCCATTTTGAGTTATCCACTTATTTTCAAAACAAAGATTTTAGTTTGTCTGCATTCTGTTCTCTACCTACAGTAAAAAGCATGTTTGTAAAATACAATACTCCCTTGGCAGCTAGTGCGTCTGTTGAAAGATTGTTTAGTTGTGGCTGTTTGTGTCTCCGACCCAATTGCAGCTACGTAAGTGACAGAAATTTTGAGATGCAGCTTTTGCTGTATCACAATAAATAGATTTTCTTATAACGATGTAATAAAGTTGATGGAAAATCTTTTTCGTTTATTGATTCCTACATTATTTTAAAAACATTTGTAAGTATGGAATTTTGTCATATAAAGTAATCTTAAAAGTAACTGTAAATGTAATGTGTTACTATTGAAATGTAGTAATTTTACAGGTAATTTGTTATTTTTTATTAAAAGTAATTGAAATTGTAACAAGTTACATTTAAACAAGTAACAGCCCAACCTTGCAAATTACAAGGAAATTGTCCTTGGATTTTTACCTTCGGGACTGAACCTCGACTGTCACCAATAGTATGTTGTGTTGCCCCATTGTGTCTTTATAATGGAACTACCTGCCTACACTAGTAGTCATGAACTATCAAATTGCAATTTTAAGTTTGCCTTAAAACCTAGTAACTGACCAGTTTGGATTGCTTGCAGTTGTGTTCTTTCAATGGATTTAAAATTAATTTAGGTGTGTAAAAGTACTATGGGTGAATCAAAATTTGAGGTGCTTATTTAGCTCCATGCCTATTTAAATAAAATAAAGAACGTTATCAGCCTAACAGACTGGGATAATGTGCAAGCAGTATCAACAACAAGATCGAATAGATCTGTCTCCCAAATCATACATCAGCAGATCCACTTGTCTGCGTATGTATATATAGGTTAAGTAATTTACATAACCATACATCTTCAACTTTCAATCATCCAATCACTAAAATATATCTTGAATTAGAATAAGTGTGAATGATTGAAAGTTGAAGTGTAGGTTTGATCGCATAAATAAATGCTTAAAAATGTATACAGTTACCGAGATATAAAAAGTTAAGAAAGGTTGCGAGAAATTAGCACTTTGCCATAAATTGGTGCCAACTTCTAACAAACGACATCTTTACCATAGCAATCGTCACATGAAATAAACAAGTTACCACATTAGGCACATAATTATGACTTTGTTAATTCAAAAGTAACAGACAAATTTGTGAATTTCAGATTGGTTACAATTTTGTCAAGCCGTCAATTCTCTGCAAGAAGATCAATTTAACTCATTGTGGAACACACTAGTTTGCAGGGTATAAAAAATCATGATTTAAAAAAACAAATCAAAAACTTATTTATTTAATTTAAAACTGACTTTTTTATTTAAATCGGATTTTTGTGATTTCAATTCATTCTTTACCCATACAATTTTAAATTTGTTGGACATGAGACACGCAAATTACGGTGTAGTATCTGAATAGTTTGATTTATTTAAACACTAGCCACTGTGTGGCCAGCACAGCGTCGCTCGTGACAGTTCTTTTCATGGGATCAGGTGTGACCACTGCTTGCTAACCACATTGATTGCTAAACTGCTGCAAAATTTGTCGTGATGGCCAAATACGACCAAATTTTAATTGCTATGAGATCCAAATGGCGTTTCTTGCGTAAGTATAAATATTTAATTAAAAAATTATTCATTAAAAGAAAAACTATCCATCTATTGTAAAATTTTCCGCTGGTTTCGAATCCGTTGAAATTTTTAATCTGTCTTTAATGATTCTGTTTTTACAAAATAGAACTAAACAATGCCAGTCAAAATTTTTTTTTATTTCTTTCGCTTTCCAATGCTAGAATTGTTTGAGTGCAGGATATAGAATCTATTGATTTCTTGACATCAAAGGTTAAATTTGTATATGGGAAAAAATATTACAAATAAGTTACAATTTAAGAATTATGTATTTAAAGAAAATCATATTTTTAGGTATTGATCTAATGATAATTTTTCCACAGATTTCAAATTCGTTGAAATTTTTGCGCTATATGTTACTATTTTGGAAATAGAAAAAAGAACTGTTCATAACTCCAGTTAAAACTTTATATTTTTTGTAAGCTGAAATCGTTCCTCTGCAAAATCGAATGAAAAAAATAAATTTAGAATCTGTCATCTCTTTATGCAGTTGCCACTCTAAGGAAAAAAGCAACGAGTTCGAAAATATTTTTGTATGAAATAAATAATTTCTCGACGTGTGAACCTATTGCATCCTAATCAATACAGTTATCTTTGGTAACCTCAAAGAAAACTGTAAGTAAGTAATTGTCAGTTTTAAAAATGATCAATCTAGTGTGTTACTTTGAAGAAGCAAACTTTTAAACTGATTTATATTGTACCAGGTTTTCAATATTATTAAACTTGAGATAAAAGAAAGTTAAATCAATGAATTTTAAAATACAAGTGAAAATCACTTGTGTGATTTAAATCAATGAATTTTAAAATACCAGTTAAAATCACTTGTGTGATTTAAATCATGATAATATTCATGATATAATTTTGCTTACCCTATATTTCATCTCACATTTCAATATTTATTGGAGCAAAATCTAGAGATGTGAGTAGAGAATAGTATTCTCTGAAAACGAGTTTATTCTCCAAAGATTAAAATTTGAAGAATTTTCGATTTTAAACCTAATTTTTCAGAAAATTGTAATTGCTTCATTTTATTGACTGCAGAAATGAACAGGAAGCTTATTTTATGTATCATTGACAGTATACATATCGTCATTGAGCACTTTATTATAGAAATTAGTTATAATTGTTATTTTTTATTGAAAAACAACACAAAGGAGGAAAATTAACACAAGTTAATATTTATGAGGGTTTTAAGGGCAATGTTATGTAAAACAAAGGGGATATATTAAGTAATATTTAATGAATTTTTAAATGGCATAACTCAGAACCACTAAGTACCAATCCATTTGTGTTTGATATTGGCACCAAATATAAATGCTTAAAATCTATTTTTAAAATGATTTGGGGAAATTTTCATGATTTTGACTTGAGTTGTGCTTTCTTTGCGAGGATGCTATGATTTTTGCTATAACTACAAACTAGTTATCTACGTTTACTGTTGTCATGAATGCCTTTGGTTGGTATGAATGGCTTTGCATTGTTTTGTGATGTTAATAACATTGTTGGAGCTAAAGCATTTTATTTGATGTAGGTAGGCAACTAATGTCCCACTGGAGTGACACAAGGAGCTATTCACCCAGAAAGGAATAGAACTTGGCTAAAACACCCGAGCTGGCACCCTACTCTCGAAACTTCTACACTGCATCAACATGATTCAATTTCTGGAATCGTCTTAAATAAACACAAAGGTAGGTATTTGAATCATCATTATTTGAATTATTTGCCTCAAAATCTATGTTTAATATCTCGTTACGGGAAGTGCCTGGTCAAGCAGAATACAGAAAGTGCCTGAGCGCCCCAGATTATTGATTCCCCCTAGGAGGCGTATCACCTTGTCACTCTTCTTGACAATCTACTTTGTATGGGCTTTAGGGGGTCAAAAACTACTCAAGTTTCCCATCGCCTTCTATGGATTTTGGAGGCAATTCTTTTCCTGTGACAATGTCCCAGCAGTCTCTTTCAAGTAGTAACACTCAAGTAGTAGACTCTCACATCCGAACACCATGAGGAATAGTTGGTTCCATCAAGCGGTTTGATTTTGAAGAAAGTTTCCTCCATCTCAAAAAAAAAATCCAGGCTTGTAAGGTAAAAATAGTTATACTGCAAACTGGCCTCCTACTTTTTACTTCTTAAAATAAAAATTTTAAGTTTAAATAAAAATCTCCACTCTTGGGCTAAGGCAGAATGAAAAATAATAATACTGCAAACTGGCCCTCCTACTTAGAACTTCTTAGAACAAAAATTTTCAGTTTAAAAAAAATCTCCACCTGGGCACGGGTCCATAACCATTATCACCCACATATTGTGGATAAGCAAAGTGCCCAGTGATATGTGGAGTAAAAAAATAAATCATCAGATTTAAAGAGCTAAAAAACATTTATTCATTAAAAGCTGTAAAAACTATTTACAGAAAAAGAAACAAAGATTGGAAAACCAGAGATACATCTCTGTCCAATGTATGACAACAATTGAGAGCTGAAAGAAAGGAATTCTCACTTTCATACTTCTTGTATCTCTAGATATTAGCATAAATATCCCAATGGAAAGATTGCCATAAACAATATCATAATACTGCATTAAGTACATGATTGGCCATAATATTATGACCACACCCCTTTATAGGTGTGATGTCATACTGTGACCAATCACAAAAGCATGACAGCTCAACTTGTTTGTTTGTATTATCATAACCAAACAAGAAGGAGGTGCAAACATGTGACGATGGATTTGAATAAGCAAGTTATCTTTAACAGTTGTTTTCCCTTATCTTTCCAAAGCATGGCATTCTGCGACACAGAACCAGTTTGTACTAGAGTGCCTATATAAGAAGAGTGGCGACATACAGGAAACACTTTCTGACTGGCTTAGAGACCTTTTCTATCGCCTGAGGCGGTCTTTTCCTAGCTCCCGTAGACTTAATATGGGAACTTTTTGTGTGTTCGAGAAAAACGTGTGTACATTAAATAAAACAGAAAATATAGCTTATTTATGTTCCATTTCGTGTTCCAGAATGTTTATTTATTATTATTTTAGTGTTTTGTCAGTATAAATTTAAAGGCTTTTTAAGTAAATAGCTTTTTTTGAACAACGTGGTGTTTCCCGCAATCTAAGTTAGCGCGTTGTGTAATCGATCTCATCCATTATGCATGTAATTGAGCATTTATATGATTCATTTATACCGAAGGTATCCATATTATAACAATTATATGCTTTTTGTTCTCCTTGAAATGATATATTAATTCGCCCAGCAACCTTCTTTGAGACAATTCTGGTAGAAAAATGGCTGCCTCGCATGCGCATTGGGCCAAATTTGGTCCCTTGTCGACACTCTTATTATATAGGCACTCTAGTTTGTACAGGTTGATGTAGCAAATTTTATGTGTGCCATTGTATTATTGTGTTTTTTATTTTCTCTTACGATTTGCTGCTGGCTGTTACCAACTATCTGGACAGTGTTTTTACTCTGATCAGACAGGCTTTACCTTCACTCTGCTTTTGGATAGTGCTTTGTAATTCTGTTCTCGTTGTAAAAAAAGTATTTTTCAACACTCTTTCTATTTAATTTATAGGTTTGAAAAAAATACGAATTTGATTCGTGATTATTATGTCTCACTAAACCAAATCGCGCTGACCCAAGCGGAAATGGAAGCAATTTTGTTTCATGATTCTGATTAATCATATTGTTTTTTAAATGGGATAATCATGATTCTAAAAGTACTGAAAAAGTAAACTGTTTTAGTAGTAGTTTATGTAGATGATGTTAAAAGAGAGTTGAGATGAAAATGTTGGCGAAAGCATTGATGAGTCGATGCTTAATTTTAATGTTGATTGGTCCGAGAAAGTTTTGAATAAATGCATTCAGGAAACTAAATTTGTACATCACACAGGATTAGTGATGTGGGCTGGGCAAATGCCCAGTGGGCTGGACATTTATTTAAATGGGCATTTGCCCAAAGCATTTTTAAGCGCCCAAAGTCCAAGCATTTATGAAATAAAAAGGAGAAGAAAAAAAATTTTAACATAAAAATGAAATAGAATAATTTATAAACTATATATGTGAAGAAAAGTAGTCCTTTTTCGGTAATTCAATTTTTAATTTAATTGGCATCACTTCTAGATTCTAGCATACACAGACAGAATTGGCAGCCATTTTGTTTTGTGACTAGTTCTGTTTTGGCTAGGTTGGCTGCTAGAGTGAGGAGTTATCCTTTCTGCCTTGAAAGTTTGCAGTCTAACAAAGTAGTCTTACAAACTGTAGTCGTCAGTGAAAAGGCGCAACTGTACCATAAGCCAGAAATAAAGAAGAGGATTCTCGATGATGATGTTTTCTGGGTGACAATTGACAAAATGATAGAGCTGATCAAGCCAATTGTCCATATGATTACAGCTTTTGAGTCCAAGTAGCCACAAATTCATACAATTCACAAAGCTCAATAACTTGGAAGCAGTTCTCATTGAGAAGCTTCCATCCACTCCATTGCAATTTACAGAAGAGAAGGTAATTTTAACCTAATTCAAAAGTTCAAGTCGGAAGGAATTTGGTTTGGTATCGATTCATCTAGCAACTTATCATCTTGATCCAGCAGCACAAGGTTGTAAACTAAAACCTATTGAGATGCTTGATGCAAATAAGCTTTATTATGCAAACCAGCAAAGTACACAGGGTAAGATGTAATTCAAGTGAGAAAACCTAGCTGATTTCAGAGACAAACAAGGGATTTGGTTAAGACAGTTTGTGTGGGAAGGAATTGGACTGGAAAGTAACTATCCTGTAAATCCTTTACTATGGTGGCGAGGATTAAGAGAAACCTGTGATCTATAGCAGAAGTTGCGATAAAAATTATTGGGGCACCAGTGACATCTGCTGTCACTGAGCGAACATTTAACACTTTTTCCTGGATCCATAATAAAAAAAGAAATCGACTGACATGTGATAGGGCATCAAAACTAACTTATCTGGCTTATAATTGGAAATTAATGTACAGAACTCTTAAGTCCCAGAAAATAATACAGTAAAATGACCTAGAGAAAGGTAAATTTAAAATTTTAAAACCTGTTACGAATGAATCCCAGAGTTTTATGAATCAGAGTCAGACAAATCTGAGCCACTTTACTCCTCTGAGGAGAACAGTGAAAGTGAATAAAGTTGTGGAAAAAGATATTCCATTTTATTTCGTAAACTAATTTTATTCCATGAGTGGTTTTATTAGGTAGCTTTTGACCTGGCTTAATACATGTTATTTGCTATGGAATGCCGAAATAAAACTACTATATATGTTAAAATTTATTAGTGTTAATAGTCAAATAATTCCTACACCAACCATAATGAAGTTTCAGAAAAAAGTTAAATCGTTTGATGAGTTTTTGTTTAAAACAAATATTGTTTTCGAACTTAGTCAATTATATTGAATATACAAAGATTATATATCAGATTTCATCAATAATGACTTATGACTTGTAAAGGGGTGACTCCGAAGAGTGCCAGCACCGCGACTAATAGTCAATTGTTATGAGACCCCTACTGATCCACTAAAGACCGATTGCCGAAATGAATTTCCACATGTACCTGATTGGAATGTTTGACAGTTCCCAGGGTTCGATACAGTGGTATTCCAGATATACAAATCGCTGTGCAGAGTGATGGTCAGGAATTGCATAGATGAATCTCTGCTAAAAATGGAACGAATTGGTTGTAATAAATTCCCCCTTTGATATTCGGTCGCAGGCAGCCAGCAAAATGGGGTTTTGCCATTACACAAGCATCCGCCATTGTAAACGGAAGTGGTCACACCTTAATTGTGTAAAGAGCGATTTCAGTTAATCTATTTGAGACTTAATTGTCAAAAATTTCCTCGTACAATTTTCGGGTACCCGATTGGAGGAGACGTGGAATGTGTAACCAGAACAATTAATAAAGATAACATGCGTCGGGGTATTGTTAATTGAAATGACTGTTTCAGCACTGTTTTCTATGCAAAAAACAATCCATCTTTTGTAAAATCAGTTGCCGACCAACCGGTATAGTGGTTAAGGTGTTAGCCTCTAAATCGGAAGGTTCCTGGTTCGAATCCGGGTCCGGGCATGGATCTTTGTAAGCGTATGGTGTAGAGGCGGCTGGTGCACCTAAAATCTGTCATGGCCGAAAGTCCTCACATTGGGTTGGTGTGGAAGTTAGGAGAGTGGGGTACCAGCTCAGGTGTTGCTTCGTCATCTGATCATGGTTCAAAATTACGAGGCGTTGTCCTCGGATCTTTCCCTTAAGGGACTGATCCTGGGCCGTTGTCAATAGCCCGTTGTGTTGCTCTAGTACGACGTTAACTAAAAATTACAATTGCAATTGTAAAATCAGTTAAAAAATATTGTTGATTGATAAAGAGAACGTGTACAGAATTCCTCTGCCATCCGACAAACTCTACATATTTGGTCATCTATAACACCCATAATGTTGAGGTGTCTATTCATGGTACAGTAGCCAGTTAGGAGGCCAATAGCTATCCTGATTTCTTTCTTACCCAAATTCAGCAGCTCTCTTGATCTATCCCAAGGAGACTTCTGATTGAGCTCTTTGGCTTGTCTTTGATTACACTGCTCTGCAAAAAACTATTTTTTTTCAAGCCCTGGCACCATTCCTGCTGATTCTTATTTAAAATAACCTCCTTAATCCGAATATGACCCCCGTTTCCCCCCATCACGTACTGTATTCTGGGGACGCACCCCACTATGTTTATCACTTTTCTATATATTTTATGGACGTAAATTTGATTTGGAGTGGAGAAAAGGATTATTTTAACCATTAAATTTCCTCTGAGGGGCTAGAAAAATGAAAAGCTCTAAGACATGAACATTTGTACAGGCATGAGAATCTTCCGCGTTTACATGGATTTCCGCTCTTTGTGTTTTTTCCGGTTTTTTAGTAATTTTCCGCGTTTTTTCTTACGTGACATTGACCGTTTTTGAGAATATGACGTCGTTAGTGTTTCTAGCTAATGAGAGTATATTTCAAGCTTTGAAGAACCGGATGTCCTAGTAACGTTTTTATGTACTAGGGGGTAGGCCTGGGCGATGTATCGATACATCGTGAAAAACCGGTATGATTACGACTACCACATCGATTTCGCGATTTTCACGATGCCTATGCATCGTGACATCGCGATTTGTCCCGATCTTACACAGCCATCCCTTAGGTAGTGCAGATCTTGCGGTCATAGTGGCATCGCGATTTTTCCCGATCTCACGGTTTTCCGGTGTCACGATGTTGTTGCTCAGTGCCAATAATTTCAATGCTTTCCTAGTGCATGTGCGATATCTGATACCTCACTAATCAGTATTTCCAGCGAAAATTTCGTGTTTTTTTAGCATCATTGGGGGAAAATTTGGGTTTAGGTTTAAACCGACTCAACAATTCCAATGTTTATTTATGCGCACGTGCGATTTTCCAGCACTTAACTTAGCTTTCTGATGCCGCGATGAAAGGCCTACTAATGAGAATATTTTGTAATAGTTAATTTTGTGATTACTGCACTGATCTTTTTTTTGGGGAGTAAGGTGACAGGTCACACATAAAGATTGAAAATTAATATTTCAAACTGCAAGGGAGCAAATAATTCTACTCTATTTGCTGAATTTTTCTGGTCTTTATATTACATTTTTTAATTAGTTAATGTTTTTTTTTCATTAAAAGTACTTAAGAACAAAATAATTTTGCAAAATCTGAGAATTTAGTGATCTTTTTTCATTTTTTTTAATTAATGAGGAATTTTTCAAAGAAATTTGTGTCCTAAAGATGACTTTTGATTCCAAATTATTTTTTTAGCAAAATTGAAATTCAGTATAATTTAAAATTTTTTAAACAAAAATGATTTTGCACATTTTAAGTTGAATTCCAAAAACCCATTCTTGTTTTTTAATATTACAATCAATCTGTTTGCATCCTTTTTTGTTGCGAACTTCTGTGGCAATCTAGGTCATATATGTTGTCATCATTACTTAGAGGAATCAAATGCCCCTTTATTTCTATTTATGCTGAAGTTTTTCTCCTCCTAAAAAACTATTTTTGAATCTCTACTTGAGCATATATGGTGTGGGGGACACATGCACACAGATATATATACAAAATCTTGTTTTAAATCATGCATGCTTCTTAAATGTACAATGCAGATTTTTACTTGTTCTTTTTTTTCTACCACGATTTTTTATAGACAAGAGAAAAAAGAACTTAAAAATAATTATATATATATATGTATATATATGGTGATGTAGGAACAAGGTTTTGCTATGTATAAAATTCACATTTTAGAGGTACTTTAAAAAAGTTCACGGCTAACGACTGAAAATTTGTACGTCTTTTGTTCACTCACATTAGAAATAAATTTCCGCTTTATTTTACTTTAACACTTAATGCACGCTAAACTAATAGCCGCATCAACAAGATGAAAAATCTTTTTCATCTTGTTCCCTGTACAATTTTGAACAAACCATGTTAGTTTCGTAATTTTCTTATCTGTACATTCTTGTTAACCACCTAAGAATCAAGCGGAAAAAACGAGTTTTCAACAGTGCAACGGCTGTAACTTTTTTAATATAGAGACATCTACCTTGAGATGTTTTTTCGGATGACCGATATTTAGCATGTGCTTGTAATTCACTGCTTTTCCCGATTTATTGTCTACCATTAACTATTTATAAATTCATAAATCAATTATTATAACTCCAGGCTAATGTTAATTTTTACTATTGCGAACTACTGTGCACAAACCTGACTCTTGTGCATTTAATTTCACATTTTGGTTTTCCTCTTTTTTGAAATTTTGCATTCTTATGCCTGATTTGTAGCAAAGAGGGAGATTTGGGGATTTGTCCCCTTAAATTGAAAAAAAAAATCATTAAAATAATCGTTTCTTCTGGGTTTATTTCGCAATTTTTTCACTTATTTTCTGCATATTCCATGGTCTAGTCCCCCTTTTCCTCCCCCAAACACCCCAACTAATAAAAATATGTAGCAACAATTTGGCTAAAAGCGGATGAAGGGGAGAGGTCCCGAATCCCTCGCAAGAAAGTTTGGAAGATTCACTGTATGACGGTGTCGCTCTCAATAACTCGCGTGCTTCGTGGTTTGCGCAGGAATTTTCATGCTTTGACAAGCTTAAACTTGCATTGCCTTTATCACTGTAGTTGTGAACTGTAATCGCTATCTTCCCTCATTACATCTTTTGTGATGGAAGTCAACTTTTTGGTATTCTAGGCGAGGATTCTGTGTTTCCAAGTTGTTTAGATTGTGTAAAACGGTCCAAATTTTTTTGCTCCGTCTTTTTCAAAGTGAATTACAGTACGTGAGTTTGAATTGTGATTAATACTGAGCATTGATTTACTGTTTAATTATTCCTCGCGAGTGTAAAAATCACATCCCGATAGCTTCTGCTATGTTTTGTGTGAATTGACTTTAAAAGCGTAACGAAAACTCCTTGCTCCACTTCTTAAAACAGTTATCAATTTTACTTTGATTGGCAAGTTGGTGATCAGGACAAGGATTGGGCTCCTAACAGTGGAAGTCATACAAAAGTAACAATCTGTGAGATGACAGCGAGGTTCACGCCAAACCATGGGCTCAGCAAATGGCATTGATTTAAGGGTATCTTTGAGCCATTTGGTTAAGCTACTGTAACAAGTAATGCAGCAAAATTTTGGTTCCCAATCTTTATCCTGATCGCTGTGACATAAGGCCTATTACAACGTGGGTCGCCACTTCAGGAGGTGAACCATTCGCGACAACCTTCAACCCCAATTGCCATGTGAATTTCACATTCTCATCAGCATGGTATCCACACCTTGGACTTAGATTGCCTTTTTTCTGCGTTCTCCATCATATCCGTGGGGTCTTGCAAAGACAAGACTGCACACAGATTATCTGGATCCCGACAGATTATGCCAAGGACAATTTAGGCACCCTCCTTCTTTCTCAACCGGGCTTGGAACCGGCTTTGGCAAAGTTATTTGATCAATTAGTATCATCAATAAACGTTTGTTTGACAATAATCAAAGATATGCATAAATGCCAAGGCATTTTTGGATTTTGGGCATTTACCCCAATTTATAAATGCCTGTGCATTTTACATCACTACACAGGACCTGTGCATAATTTTCATATAGAGAAGGAAGTTGTAAGTCAAAATGTCAATTTTCCTTACGTACAAAAAAGTTTAACCTCTGTATTCTATTGTGGAAAAAACATGCTCTCAGCATCGTGATGCTCCCAGAGAAGTTTGTATTGGTGAAGCTTTAATAAAATTTAAGGGCCAAGAACTGGTCATTGTCCAATATATGCCCTTAAAACGGCCAAATGAGGTCTGCAAATCTGGCTTCTTTGTTCATCAAAATCTGGCTATGTTTTAAATTTTGAACTATATGCAGGAACACCTTCTTACCACGAATTTGTTTGATCCGCAATACTTCTGTGTTCGCAGGATCAGACACGCGTGATCAAAGGGTTGATTCAGAAAGCAAAAAAATGAAATAATAATTTGATATTAATTAATTTTAAGCTATATTTTAAAAAGTTGCATTTATGTTGCGGTTATAACTCACTCACTATACACCCCATGTAGGAGGAATTTTGGTTTTAGTACTTTACATGCAGCATAGAATGTATGAAAAAAAAGTTGCATTTGTTGCAAAAAGTTGCCCTACTTATATGTTTAACTCTGGTTTCAAAATATTTTACAAATATTATTTCCAAAAATATTTAAACAAAAATAATTGGCCAAACTACGAGTTTCCTGCCGTAAAATATGTTAAATGATACCATACTTATGAAGAAGTTATGGTTGGAAAAGTAACAGACTATCAACTGGAGAGTTCGAATCCAACCAAAAATCGTTGTGTGCAAATAGGAATGTTGCACGTTAAATCTGTTATGGCCTTAAATGGTCACACATTGGCATGGTGTAGAAGTTTGGAGAGTGGGGGTCTGGTAATCTGACCGTGGTTTAAAATTATGTGGTGTTATCCTCGTAATCCACTGGAATAGAACCTGTTCTGCCTACAAATGACCTCCACTTAGCACAGGGATCAAAACCACTGTCAGTTCTTTCTCGGATTGTCACTAATAGCCCTCTGTATTGAAGTGCGACGTCAATTAAATACCTACATTTTTTAGATAACTACAAAGGTAAGATTTATGTGTAGGACATACAATAATTGCAGTTGACAAATACTTTATGTTAATCGTCTAATTGTGAGTTGTCCTGAAGTGATTGTAAAACAAATTAATAAGAATTAGAAACTAAATAAAAGTAGCAAATTTTAAAATTGGACATAGATTTGGTACTACTTGATACATGCAATGAAAACCACCACACCAGGCCAACATGACGATATTTGAAGGCATGGCAGATTTAACCTGCACCAGTCCCTGTGTGTATGACGGTCTTTGGCTTGACCTAGTTTCGAATATGCAACTCTCAGATTGTAAATCCGCTACTATTCCAACCTGGCTAAAGCAGTCCTATTTATATTCGAGATCTACGGATTAAAATGCTGTATTGCGTATCCTAATAATTTGTATACAGTTATTTAATATTTTCTTAGAGGATAACTATCTCTAAAAGTGTCACTAAAAATCATTTTTAATTTGAGGAGAAAAAATTGTGTCACTCTGAACACAAATGACAAATTGTCTGATGTTTATCAAGGGAAAAAAATAAAATTTGTTTTTTTATGAATGAGGAAGAATCAAAGATATTACAAATACATAGATTATCTAATTTGCGGACAGATTGAATTTTTAGTGAAGATTTAAAATTGTAAGGGATGTGTCTTCTGAAATACTATTTACACTGCTTTACCATTACTGATTGTGCAAAATGTTACAATAAATTGTTTTATAATGAAATGAAAAAAAAAATAAACATTTGGTGGCACTACACAATGACAAAACATTCTTAAGTTGAAAATTGTACAGATTAAATAGTATATGAAATGTCAATCTAAATTGATTATCGTTTGTGAGTTCATCAATTATCTCCACAATATCTTCTATATTAACAACAGAAATATCATTTCTGTTGTTCATCATTTTCCAACCAAAAAACGTTTGCTCAATCTTTTTTTTTTTTTAAACTTTACTTTGATTTGACTATGGACTGAAATCACTTGTCCAACAGGCTTTTTTGTTCCCTTTTTTGTGGTCAGTTTTATAATCACCCATAAGCCAAATATTATACTGTCTTTACTGGATACAAATTTATATCGGTCTGCTACATTTTTATTAATTGAGAAAAACTTTTCGATCTATAAAGAAAAAAAGCTTTCCAGATTTTCTAGAAATTTCTGAAACGTACACAATATTTTTAGAATTTGCCATTGCACTGAGGATTTATGAGTCTCTGAAATTGTTCGTATTCCTTTAAATTGATCGTTTCAGTTGCTAATGTTGCTTTCAATTTTTTCATTACGTACAAAGATGATATTTGTATACGAGGTGTTGTCCTTCGGTCTCTCGATCCACAAGGATTGCCAATTTTCTGTTTCATTTCTCCTGTGCGATGTTAGTCAACTATTTGCTTACCTATCCACGTAAAAAAAAAAATATTACTTATTCTGATGATTTATTTGCTAAAGTAAGAGCCTTGTAATATAGTCGATGGTAATACTAAATATTCTGTATCACGATCAGTTGTAATCTTCAGACTGATAAACTGTGACCATTTTAATAATCTTTGTGATCACATTGATATTCTGTGCTCATTCCATCATTCCATATTACACAGTCCAGTCACATTAATGTGACCACCACCTACTTTCGACGTCAACGTGAAATAACCAATGACAAAAGGCAGGTGGCAGCACATTGCAGTGGAGTGTATATAAAGGATGTCCTAAGGCATCGGAAAGCATTTCAATCTTTGGCGTAATGCAGAAATGTAGCGATTTATCCAACGTTCAAAAGGGCATGATTATTGGCTTTCGGTCCAAGGGTGGAAGCATTTCGGAAACGACTAATTTTGTGAACTGTTCGCGTGCCACTGTGGTAAAAGTATACCGTGCATGGCAAAATGGCACTATCCAAAATCAGCGGCGTGGCACATGTGGTGCACCACGGGCTATAGATAACAGAGGCGAACGAATGCTACGGAGATGCGAATAGACGTGCAACTGTTGAGCAACTGACCGCCCAGATGAACCAAGGGGCTACCAAGACTGTATCCTCAACAACGGTTCAGCGAACGTTGCTTCGCATGGGCCTCCGCAGCAGACGCCTGATTAATGCACCTATGCTGACTGCTGTTCATCGGGTGCGAAGGCTGGAATTTACACGCCAGTACCGCAACTGGACGTCCACAGAGTGGCGACAGGTGACTTTTTCCGATGAATCACGTTTTATGCTCCATCAGACAGATGGACGTTAGCGTATACGGCGTGAAACGTCTGAAAGCAAACACCCTGTAACAATTGCTGGGAGGATCCAGGCTGGAGGAGGGAGCATTATGGTTTGGGGAATGTTTTTCTGGCATTCAATGAGTGCACTCATCATTGTGGAAGGCACGATGGATCATCACAAGTACGCATCTGTCCTTGCGGACCATGTCCACCCCTACATGCGAATTATTTTTCCTCAGAATGATGGCATCTACCAGCAGGACAATGCGAGGTGTCATACAGTTCGCAGTGTATGTGTGTGGTTCGAAGAGTGCCAGGATGAGTTTACCGTACTCCCCTGGCCAGCAAACTCACTGGATTTAAACCCAATCGAGAATCTGTGGGACCACTTTGATCGGGTTGTTCGCTCCATGGATCCTCAACCGCGTAATCTAGCGCAGCTGGCCATTGCACTGGAGTCGGCATGGCTTAACATCCCAGTGAACACCTTCAGAAACCTAATTGACTCTCTTCCTGCACGTCTCGCAGCAGTCCGCTCTGCCAAAGGTGGTTATTCACATTGAATTTTCAACTTTGCTTCACTGTTTTTTAAATATCTTTAGTTTGTAAGCATTTTAAGTCAGCAAAGTAGCAAAAATTGGCATGCTAAGAAACTTTGCTTTTATGAAATAATGGTTCAAAGTACGCAAAATCATACAGTAAAAATACTTTATGCGAAATTATCTGTTTGAACTCCGTATTTTTTACAAAATAAGCACGAACTCCGTAATTTTTACAAAATAAACACATTTCGTTTATTTTGTGCTTATTTGGTTCTAAAAGATGAAAGCCCGATAATGTTTACATTACGCAGGCGAAGGTATCGACAAGATAGTTTACGTGGCATGGTGATATGAAGCCAAATCTGGTTTAAGGGTGGGCTAAAAACGCAAAGTCAATAGTACAACAGCTTTTTCGACCTCGTGAATGGCGATGCGCTCTCTATTCTTATCTCTTCTCTATGGTCTGACCCCTGTTATCTAGTTATCTAACTTGTGCGATAGAGCCTTGAGTGGCATTTACAACTGAATGTCAGTCGCTGACAGATCGCAAATGGTGATCGTTAAATATTGAAGGAGCGTTGCGAACGTATTGAAAATCGCCATCTGTTATCATCGAAGCTGATTATTACAAATTCTTGAATTTGTTTAGCGAAAGCGTTAGCTTACTTATTAAGTAGACAAAATATTATCGCATTTAATTTATTTTGAATTTAATTCAACATTAAATCTCGATAAAAGAGTAGCATTGAGAAGGTATTGAAAATCGCAATCTGTTATAATCGAAGTGGATTATTTCATACTTGAATATTTGAAGTTAAAATATAATTTACCTCTTCATTTTTAACAAAAATAACTGCGGATTTCATTCATTTCTGTCTGAAATCTGTCGTTTGTACTTGTAGAATACAATAAAAAAATCTCAGCACAGTAAAGTCCCGTATTTCGAACTTTTCCGAATTTCAAACTCTTCCGCAGTTCGAACTTTTCCGGATTACAAACTTTTCCGAATTTTAAACTTTTATGGATTTTACACTTTTATGGTTTTTAAACTTTTCTATATTTTGGATTTTTTATTTTTCGTATTTTGGATTTTGTCGGATTTTGGACTTTTTCGTGTTTTGGACTTTTTCGGATTTCGGACTTTACCGCATTTGGGACTTTTCCGGATTTTTGCACTTTTCTGGATTTCTGACTGTTTGCAATAGTAAAATAGCAGATATATAAATAGCAATAATTAAAAAAAAAAAAAACTTCTGAAAAAATGCAACAAATTTTTTCTTGCAAATCTTCTAATTTTTGTGTATCGTATTTTCTTGGAACATGTCCGTTATTTTGCGTAATTTCATCAATTAGGTCCAGGTTTAACTTCTTGGTCTTTACAAATTGTCAGAAAAATGTAAAAAAGTGTGAAAAACAAAAAAAAAACGCCAGTTCGCAAAACGACCGCATTTTGGACAATTCCGAATTTCGGACGTCCGGATTTTGAACTTTGTACTGTTTAACTTTATCCTAAAAATATTTAATTGATATTTTATTTTGAAAAATACTATAAATTGAAAAGAAATATGCTTGGATTTCTATTATTGTGAGTTTTAGCTGGGATGTGAGAGAAATATGTACTTTTAAACTGAAAAACGTTATACTGAGATTTTACTGTATAAGAACTGTTTAGAGCAGGATCCTAGATAAAACAGCTCCAGCAAGCAAGGGGAAAAGGAACTTGTGTTGAGTTGAAATATCAAAGTATAATTTTATTGTTTTGAGTAATTAGTAATGCAGTATTAAGTGGAACTAAGTTCTTAAAAGTGTTGAAACACTTTTATTTTTCGCACTTGAAAATGTGTGTATAAACTTTCTAAGAGTCCTTAAAAATTTCGAAAGAACTCGTTAAATACTCCTTATATACTCCTTAATTTTTATATTCTATGACTCCTTAAAAATTTTGAGACAACTCATTAAATACTCCTTAGATACTCCTTAATTTTTGTATTCAAAATTCTGTATGAACCCTGTTTAAGAGCTCTTTCCCTTCCTAAATTAATCTCTCTTTGCTGTAAGGGAATTTCAAAATTTCTAGTTCCAGTATTTTTTATTTATCTGATTGCAGTCTTAGATTTTTGCTGTACAAAATGCTCAAAATAAATACAGAATAGCAGCACTCATGTTTTATGTCTATTTCATGTTCAAGCAACGGGATTCTTTGGTGATAGGAATTCACTAACACCTCAAGAATACAAGACCAAACCAACTCATGCAACAGTGAATGGGATTCGTACTGGAGAAAGGACTTCAGGGCCAAATGAACTAAAGGTTCTAGCATCAATATTGGATTTATTTGCTACAGTTCTACACCCGAATCTAGAAGCACAACATTCATCTCAAAGCCAAACTAATTCGAAGAAACACTTTGCAGAGTACAAACACCTCCACTTTGAAAAAAGCAGTAGAATTTTAGAGCACATAGTGGAATCACCTGTCTTAACCTCAAATGTGTCAAGAGATCTCATGCCAATGCCTGATACACAAGACTGAACTAGGACCATGTTTCATTCTGATGACTTAGAATATACTTAGATCAAAGTGAAGAGAAAGAGTGACATGTGTGCTGAAAAGGACAAGCCTAGTTACTAATTCAAGCAGCACATGTGTATCGTTTCAGAGTGGAAGCTTTAATCCTCAAAAATGCCTCTCAACACAGCATCCAAACCACGAAGATAAAATGGCCAGGAGTGTAACTTTTCCAGAAAAAGAAATTGGGATCCAAAAAGAGCATTCTGAAAAACTTTTTTCTTGTGATATTTGTAACGCAGGATTTTTAATAGCATGCACCTTACAGGAACATAGGCGTGAACACATTGAAGAAAAGCGGTATGTATGTGAAATTTGCATGAAAAAGTTTTCACAAGGTTCTTACTTACAAAGACATAGGCTTACACACACTGAAGAGAAGCCGTATACATGTGAAATATGCATGAAAAAATTTTCACTAGCTATTTACTTACAAAGACATAGTCGTGTACACACTGGTGACAAACTATACGAGTGTGAAGTCTGCAAGAAAACCTTTACGCACAAGTGCAATTTAGCAAGACACGGCCTCATACATTCAGGTGAGAAACCTTTTTCTTGTGAAATTTGTAACAAAGGATTTTTACTAGCATCCTCCTTACGAGAACATAGGCGTGTACACACTAAAGAAAAGCCATATGTATGTGAAATTTGCCTGAAAATGTTTTCAAAAAGTTCTAACTTAGGAAGACATAGGCTTACACACACTGAAGAGAAGCAGTATCAATGTGAAATATGCATGAAAAAGTTTTCAGACGTTTCAACCTTGAAAGCACATAGTCGTATTCACTCTGAAGAGAAGCCGTATGTATGTGAAATATGCATGAAAAAGTTTGCACATTCTTCAACCTTACAAAATCATAGGCGTATACACACTGCAAAAAAGCCGTATACGTGTGAAATATGCATGAAAAAATTTTCACTAGCTATTTACTTACAAAGACATAGTCGTGTACACACTGGTGACAAACTATACGAGTGTGAAGTCTGCAAGAAAACCTTTACACACAAGTGCAATTTAGCAAGACACGGCCTCACCCATTCAGGTGAGAAACCTTTTTCTTGTGAAATTTGTAACAAAGGATTTTTACTAGCATCCTCCTTACGAGAACATAGGCGTGTACACACTAAAGAAAAGCCGTATGTATGTGAAATTTGCCTGAAAATGTTTTCAAAAAGTTCTAACTTACGAAGACATAGGCTTATACACACTGAAGAGAAGCATTATCAATGTGAAATATGCATGAAAAAGTTTACAGACGCTTCAACCTTGAAAGCACATAGTCGTATTCACTTTGAAGAGAAGCCGTATGTATGTGAAATATGCATGAAAAAGTTTGCACATTCTTCAACCTTACAAAATCATAGGCGTATACACACTGCAAATAAGCCGTATACATGTGAAATATGCATGAAAAAGTTTGCACAACCTATTTGTTTACAAAGACATAGTCATGTACACACTGGTGACAAACCATACAAGTGTGAAGTCTGCAAGAAAACCTTTACGCACAAGTGCAGTTTAGCAAGACACAGCCTCATACATTCAGGTGAGAAACTTTTTTCTTGTGAAATTTGTAACAAAGGATTTTTACTAGCATCCTCCTTACGAGAACATAGGCGTGTACACACTAAAGAAAAGCCATATGTATGTGAAATTTGCCTGAAAATGTTTTCAAAAAGTTCTAACTTAGGAAGACATAGGCTTACACACACTTTAGAGAAGCAGTATCAATGTGAAATATGCATGAAAAAGTTTTCAGACGTTTCAACCTTGAAAGCACATAGTCGTATTCACTCTGAAGAGAATCCGTATGTATGTGAAATATGCATGAAAGAGTTTGCACATTCTTCAGCCTTACAAAATCATAGGCGTATACACACTGCAAAAAAGCCGTATACGTGTGAAATATGCATGAAAAAATTTTCACTAGCTATTTACTTACAAAGACATAGTCGTGTACACACTGGTGACAAACTATACGAGTGTGAAGTCTGCAAGAAAACCTTTATGCACAAGTGCAGTTTAGCAAGACACAGCCTCATACATTCAGATGAGAAACCTTTTTCTTGTGAAATTTGTAACAAAGGATTTTTACTAGCATCCTCCTTACGAGAACATAGGCGTGTACACACTAAAGAAAAGCCGTATGTATGTGAAATTTGCCTGAAAATGTTTTCAAAAAGTTCTAACTTACGAAGACATAGGCTTATACACACTGAAGAGAAGCATTATCAATGTGAAATATGCATGAAAAAGTTTACAGATGCTTCAACCTTGAAAGCACATAGTCGTATTCACTTTGAAGAGAAGCCGTATGTATGTGAAATATGCATGAAAAAGTTTGCACATTCTTCAACCTTACAAAATCATAGGCGTATACACACTGCAAATAAGCCGTATACATGTGAAATATGCATGAAAAAGTTTGCACAACCTATTTGTTTACAAAGGCATAGTTGTGTACACACTGGTGACAAACCATACAAGTGTGAAGTCTGCAAGAAAACCTTTACGCACAAGTGCAATTTAGCAAGACACAGCCTCATACATTCAGGTGAGAAACTTTTTGCTTGCGAAATTTGTAACACAGGTTTTTTACAAGCATCCACCTTACGAGAACATAGGCGTGTACACACTAAAGAAAAGCCATATGTATGTGAAATTTGCCTGAAAATGTTTTCAAAAAGTTTTAACTTACGAAGACATAGGCTTACACACACTAAAGAAAAACAGTATTAATGTGAAATATTCATGAAAAAGTTTTTAGACGCTTCAAACTTGAAAACACATAGTCGTATTCACACTGAAGAAAAGCAGTTTATATGTGAAATTTGCATGAAAAAGTTTTCAAAAAATTCTAACTTACAAAGACGTGAAAAATTTTTTCATTTGCTGATAGCTTTCAAAGACATAGACGTATCCATCTAAAACAAAAATAATCGTATGTGAAAATTGTTAGAAACATTTGCGAGAAATATACTTGCAACGACATAAAAGAAGAAATATTTCCATTTTATTTTTAGAAGATGTGTTTTGGTTAGACAGTCATTTTTTATTATTTGTAAGTTGCTTTTATAATTTATGAATGACGATCTTTGGCTTGACCCAGTTTCGAACTTGCAACACATAGATTACCAATCTGTTACTACTCCAACCCAGCTATTTATATTCGATATCTTCCTAACAAAACGCTGTTTTTCTTATCCTAATTATTTGTATACAGTTGGGCAATTCCATAAGTAAAGGACAATAAAAGCATTTCTCACAATCACACTAAAAGTATTACTAATAAACATTTTCAATTTAAAAGCAGAAATACATTTAATACGTACTTTGCTGTTTTAATGGACGTATCCCTTTAGGGAAAAAAATTGTTTCAATCTGAACACAAATGACAAATTGTCTAATGTTTATAAAGGAAAATAAAGAATTTTTTTTTATGAATAATGAAATTCAAAGATATTAAAAATACATAGATTATCTAATTCGCAGAGAACTTGAAATTTTAATAAAGATTTCAAATTGTAAGTGATGTGTCATCTTCTGAAAACTATTTTTCTGCTTTATGATTACTTATTGTATAAAATATGTTACAATAAATTGGTAGCATGAAGAAAAGAAAAATAATAATTAAACATTACCATTATAAGTGTCAAAATTTAAAAAAATCGAAATGTAATGAAATTTTTAAAATTTTCATGGTTGTACACAATGACAACATTTTTAAGGTAAAAATTGTACAGATTAAATAATGTATCAAATGTCAATCTAAATTTATTATTAGTTATTCCATTATGGTCCACAATATCTTCTATATTCACAACTTAAATGTCATCTTT
Organism: Metellina segmentata; assembly: GCA_947359465.1. NCBI lineage: Eukaryota > Metazoa > Arthropoda > Arachnida > Araneae > Tetragnathidae > Metellina > Metellina segmentata. The sequence goes on from OX375883.1 coordinate 103,619,793, forward strand.
TTCCGGCCAAAAAAACTCTTGCCCCAAGTTCTTTATTTTTAAAGCTTTACACTTACTGGACTATGGACTGAAATGACTTGTCCAACAGACTTATTTGTTCCTCTTTTCTGTAGTCAGTTTTATAATGTGACCCATAAGCCGAATTTTATACTATCATTACTGGATACAGATTTATATTGGTCTGCTGCATTTTTGTTAATTAATGAGAAAAGTGTGTTTGATCTTTGAAATAAAAAACCGTTCCAGATTTTTTTTTTAATTTGTGAAATATGCACATTATATTTAGAATTTGTCAATAACACTCGAGATTGAGTGAGTCTTTGGAATTGTTCGTATGCCTTTAAATAGCTCGTTCAAGTGGTTTTAAAGTTGATGTCAATTTTTTCTGCAATATTTTCTCTCAGCAGTTACAAAATTTTTCTGCATTCAGTATTATTGAAATTTTAATTATTTTAAATTTGAGTTAAAACTACTCATCGGAATTATAAGTTTGGTCATTAGAGAGCGACATTAAATTCTTTGATTAAAAATTACTGACAACTGTTGCTCACACAGCGATCCACCGGCTGGTGGAATATGTTCGATTCCAGTATGTACCATCATTGCATTTCCCTCTTTGATAGCTGAACCCATTCATTAGAATAATTAGGTTGGCAATTTGTTAATTAATTAATGTTGAATGGGAGGTCCACCGCTTCAATAGGCTATTAGAAACAGTTGCTAATTAAACCCGAAGGGAAAGATTCAAGGACAACACAAAATTTCGTAAAGTAGATGACGAGGTCACACCAGATGTGGCACACCACTCTCCAAACTTTCAGGACAAATTTAATGTGTACCAGCCCCCTTTGTAATCTGTGGTCTTTGGATCGAACTCGCAAACCTCCGATTGATAATCCGTTACTCTTCCAATAGAGCTATCGCTGCCACGTGTCTTACTGTTGAAAGCAATGTTTGAAAATTACAATTCAATATTAGAGTTAGAAGTTGTAGTAAAGGGAAGTGACAATTAAGCTCGTAACATTCATTAAAATACCTACCTCCATTGCGATTCGTAATGGTGTACTCGTCTTATTCGCTAATGGCTCTTTTTAAATATAAAAGTTATGATTGATTTACAGCATATAGATGAGCATTTTTTTTTTTAAATCTAACAGACTAAAGTGCTCTAGTAACGTTCATTATATTATCATTTTAACAATAGAAAACCATGATTTTAATTAGATAATAAGGTCTTAATCCCATCTTAAGCATCAAAATGCATTTTTGAAATAAAGCATGCAAGTTTGGTTAATAAAATATTTGGTAAACATTATTTTTTCCATACTTTCCGTATACTTTTTTTATATGTATACTGGTGTGCAAAAATTAAGGATGAGACAGTTTTTCGAATGTAACATCCAGCAGAAGTGTTCCACATCGACCCAAATCATATAAAATCCCCAAGGTTTGACTCGACTTCGATTGGACACGACACCAACCAACCAAGGTGTGAGATTTTGGGACCAATGTGCAGAAACATCCAAACAACGAATCAAAAGGACATATAAGCACTTTATTGAAATGGTAGCTTTGAGCAGAAGTGAACGAAGACAGAAACGTCCATGTGACAGGCGCCTGGCAAGAAGAATACATTTTTTATTAGGGAATATGATTACCCCTGACTGCGATACAGGATTTAAGACGTCTTTCCATGCTGAGGACGAGGTTGTCAAGAAGCTGTTGAGGCATCGCGGCTCATTCATCTTGTAGCGCCAATAGCAGCTGCAGAATCGTTGCTGGTGATTGGTCACGTGGAAACTACTCATCGGAATTAGTTCAATTCCACCAGCCTGTAGATCGCTGTGTGAGCAACAGCTGTCAGTAATTTTTAATCAAAGAATTTAATGTCGCTCTTTCATGACCAAACTTATAATTCCGATGAGTAGTTTTAACTTGACGGCCAAGGGTCTCCCGAGAAGGTCCCTCACATGTTGTGTAGGATTTAGATCCGAGGACCTTGCAGGCCAATCCATGCGTTGAATACCCTCTCTCTCCAAGAGCTGCGACATCCACTGATAATGAGGTGTAGCATTGTCGTCCAAAAAAAAGGAAGTCCGGACCCACAACGCCTTTAAATAGACGTACTTGAGGCACGAGAACCTCGTTACAATAGTTGGCATCAGTGACTGAACCTCCTTGGAAGATGGAGGTCTGCACCGCAACCAAGCAGGATACCTCTCCAAACGAGAACTCCGGCACCTCGATTACGGTCCCCTTCGCTGATGTTGTAGGGGTGATTGCGTGTTCTCTTCTCTTATCTCTCCAGATGTGTATGAGTCCAGTATCGCTCGTCAGATTAAATTGGCTAGCATCCATAGAGAGCACTCGGCCTCATTCTTGCTGTGTCCAGTTCTTGTGTTCCCGGCACCACATAAACCGGCGTCTCCGATGAGCAGGCGTTAATGGCACACGCCGTACGGGTCGTCGTGTCAATAGACCCCGTTTGTGCAGCTTCCTGGCCATGGTAAAACGTTATATCGGACGTCTAGTTGTCTGTTGCATGTACCTTGCGATTTCAGCCACTGTCTGCCGTCTGTTTCTTGTCTCCTGTAGGACAATATGCCGGTCGTTGTTACTCGTGGACGACCAATGCTGAACTCTCCGATAGCTGTTTCTGCCGTTTGAAATGCTCTCCAGGCTCGTGAAACGATGCTGTGAGCGATCCCGAACTCAACCGCCATACTGTCACACTTCGACCTTCTTCCCAATGAAGCGACCTCGGGTAAAGTCATCCAGATGACGTCTTCTAGTATGCCTATTGGCCATATCACGGTAGGAGAGCAACTCAACATCGTTGAAATCACAACACAGTGCAATAGCTTTCACCGAATTGCTGAGCGTACAATCCTTCCCCTACGTCATGTGTCATATATGAGCATGCCCTAATGTACCAGTCCCTAGTCTATCTCATGATTGATCTTTCGATCTGTTCTGTTGCTTCTTTCCACTTTTATGCCAATTTCTCCACTTAGTCCTTAATTTTTGCACACCATTGTATATTAGAATGAATTTAATACATTCCGGTACAAAACGTTGCGAAGAATCTACTTCGTAACGCTGAACGTTCTGCGTTGAAATCACGACACAGTGCAATAGCTTTCACCGAATTGCTGAGCGTACCCTCCTTCCCCTACGTCATTGTCATATATGAGCATGCCCTAATGTACCAGTCCCTAGTCTATCTCATGATTGATCTTTCGATCTGTTCTGTTGCTTCTTTCCACTTTTATGCCAATTTCTCCACTTAGTCCTTAATTTTTGCACACCATTGTATATTAGAATGAATTTAATACATTCCGGTACAAAACGTTGCGAAGAATCTACTTCGTAACGCTGAACGTTCTGCGTTGAAATCACGACACAGTGCAATAGCTTTCACCGAATTGCTGAGCTTACCCTCCTTCCCCTACGTCATTGTCATATATGAGCATGCCCTAATGTACCAGTCCCTAGTCTATCTCATGATTGATCTTTCGATCTGTTCTGTTGCTTCTTTCCACTTTTATGCCAATTTCTCCACTTAGTCCTTAATTTTTGCACACCATTGTATATTAGAATGAATTTAATACATTCCGGTACAAAACGTTGCGAAGAATCTACTTCGTAACGCTGAACGTTCTGCGTTGAAATCACGACACAGTGCAATAGCTTTCACCGAATTGCTGAGCTTACCCTCCTTCCCCTACGTCATTGTCATATATGAGCATGCCCTAATGTACCAGTCCCTAGTCTATCTCATGATTGATCTTTCGATCTGTTCTGTTGCTTCTTTCCACTTTTATGCCAATTTCTCCACTTAGTCCTTAATTTTTGCACACCATTGTATATTAGAATGAATTTAATACATTCCGGTACAAAACGTTGCGAAGAATCTACTTCGTAACGCTGAACGTTCTGCGTTGAAATCACGACACAGTGCAATAGCTTTCACCGAATTGCTGAGCTTACCCTCCTTCCCCTACGTCATTGTCATATATGAGCATGCCCTAATGTACCAGTCCCTAGTCTATCTCATGATTGATCTTTCGATCTGTTCTGTTGCTTCTTTCCACTTTTATGCCAATTTCTCCACTTAGTCCTTAATTTTTGCACACCATTGTATATTAGAATGAATTTAATACATTCCGGTACAAAACGTTGCGAAGAATCTACTTCGTAACGCTGAACGTTCTGCGTTGAAATCACGACACAGTGCAATAGCTTTCACCGAATTGCTGAGCTTACCCTCCTTCCCCTACGTCATTGTCATATATGAGCATGCCCTAATGTACCAGTCCCTAGTCTATCTCATGATTGATCTTTCGATCTGTTCTGTTGCTTCTTTCCACTTTTATGCCAATTTCTCCACTTAGTCCTTAATTTTTGCACACCATTGTATATTAGAATGAATTTAATACATTCCGGTACAAAACGTTGCGAAGAATCTACTTCGTAACGCTGAACGTTCTGCGTTGAAATCACGACACAGTGCAATAGCTTTCACCGAATTGCTGAGCGTACACTCCTTCCCCTACGTCATGTGCCATATATGCGCATGCCCTAATGTACCAGTCCCTAGTCTATCTCATGATTGATCTTTCGATCTGTTCTGTTGCTTCTTTCCACTTTTATGCCAATTTCTCCACTTAGTCCTTAATTTTTGCACACCATTGTATATTAGAATGAATTTAATACATTCCGGTACAAAACGTTGCGAAGAATCTACTTCGTAACGCTGAACGTTCTGCGTTGAAATCACGACACAGTGCAATAGCTTTCACCGAATTGCTGAGCGTACACTCCTTCCCCTACGTCATGTGCCATATATGCGCATGCCCTAATGTACCAGTCCCTTGTCTATCTCCTGATTGATCTTTCGATCTGTTCTGTTGCTTCTTTCCACTTAGTCCTTAATTTTTGCACACCATTGTATATTAGAATGAATTTAATACATTCCGGTACAAAACGTTGCGAAGAATCTACTTCGTAACGCTGAACGTTCTGCGTTGAAATCACGACACAGTGCAATAGCTTTCACCGAATTGCTGAGCGTACCCTCCTTCCCCTACGTCATGTGCCATATATGCGCATGCCCTAATGTACCAGTCCCTTGTCTATCTCCTGATTGATCTTTCGATCTGTTCTGTTGCTTCTTTCCACTTAGTCCTTAATTTTTGCACACCATTGTATATTAGAATGAATTTAATACATTCCGGTACAAAACGTTGCGAAGAATCTACTTCGTAACGCTGAACGTTCTGCGTTGAAATCACGACACAGTGCAATAGCTTTCACCGAATTGCTGAGCGTACACTCCTTCCCCTACGTCATGTGCCATATATGCGCATGCCCTAATGTACCAGTCCCTTGTCTATCTCCTGATTGATCTTTCGATCTGTTCTGTTGCTTCTTTCCACTTAGTCCTTAATTTTTGCACACCATTGTATATTAGAATGAATTTAATACATTCCGGTACAAAACGTTGCGAAGAATCTACTTCGTAACGCTGAACGTTCTGCGTTGAAATCACGACACAGTGCAATAGCTTTCACCGAATTGCTGAGCTTACCCTCCTTCCCCTACGTCATTGTCATATATGAGCATGCCCTAATGTACCAGTCCCTAGTCTATCTCATGATTGATCTTTCGATCTGTTCTGTTGCTTCTTTCCACTTTTATGCCAATTTCTCCACTTAGTCCTTAATTTTTGCACACCATTGTATATTAGAATGAATTTAATACATTCCGGTACAAAACGTTGCGAAGAATCTACTTCGTAACGCTGAACGTTCTGCGTTGAAATCACGACACAGTGCAATAGCTTTCACCGAATTGCTGAGCTTACCCTCCTTCCCCTACGTCATTGTCATATATGAGCATGCCCTAATGTACCAGTCCCTAGTCTATCTCATGATTGATCTTTCGATCTGTTCTGTTGCTTCTTTCCACTTTTATGCCAATTTCTCCACTTAGTCCTTAATTTTTGCACACCATTGTATATTAGAATGAATTTAATACATTCCGGTACAAAACGTTGCGAAGAATCTACTTCGTAACGCTGAACGTTCTGCGTTGAAATCACGACACAGTGCAATAGCTTTCACCGAATTGCTGAGCGTACCCTCCTTCCCCTACGTCATTGTCATATATGAGCATGCCCTAATGTACCAGTCCCTAGTCTATCTCATGATTGATCTTTCGATCTGTTCTGTTGCTTCTTTCCACTTTTATGCCAATTTCTCCACTTAGTCCTTAATTTTTGCACACCATTGTATATTAGAATGAATTTAATACATTCCGGTACAAAACGTTGCGAAGAATCTACTTCGTAACGCTGAACGTTCTGCGTTGAAATCACGACACAGTGCAATAGCTTTCACCGAATTGCTGAGCGTACCCTCCTTCCCCTACGTCATGTGTCATATATGAGCATGCCCTAATGTACCAGTCCCTAGTCTATCTCATGATTGATCTTTCGATCTGTTCTGTTGCTTCTTTCCACTTTTATGCTAATTTCTCCACTTAGTCCTTAATTTTTGCACACCATTGTATATTCGAATGAATTTAATACATTCCGGTACAAAACGTTGCGAAGAATCTACTTCGTAACGCTGAACGTTCTGCGTTGAAATCACGACACAGTGCAATAGCTTTCACCGAATTGCTGAGCGTACCCTCCTTCCCCTACGTCATGTGTCATATATGAGCATGCCCTAATGTACCAGTCCCTAGTCTATCTCATGATTGATCTTTCGATCTGTTCTGTTGCTTCTTTCCACTTTTATGCCAATTTCTCCACTTAGTCCTTAATTTTTGCACACCATTGTATATTAGAATGAATTTAATACATTCCGGTACAAAACGTTGCGAAGAATCTACTTCGTAACGCTGAACGTTCTGCGTTGAAATCACGACACAGTGCAATAGCTTTCACCGAATTGCTGAGCGTACCCTCCTTCCCCTACGTCAAGTGTCATATATGAGCATGCCCTAATGTACCAGTCCCTAGTCTATCTCATGATTGATCTTTCGATCTGTTCTGTTGCTTCTTTCCACTTTTATGCTAATTTCTCCACTTAGTCCTTAATTTTTGCACACCATTGTATATTCGAATGAATTTAATACATTCCGGTACAAAACGTTGCGAAGAATCTACTTCGTAACGCTGAACGTTCTGCGTTGAAATCACGACACAGTGCAATAGCTTTCACCGAATTGCTGAGCGTACCCTCCTTCCCCTACGTCATGTGTCATATATGAGCATGCCCTAATGTACCAGTCCCTAGTCTATCTCATGATTGATCTTTCGATCTGTTCTGTTGCTTCTTTCCACTTTTATGCCAATTTCTCCACTTAGTCCTTAATTTTTGCACACCATTGTATATTAGAATGAATTTAATACATTCCGGTACAAAACGTTGCGAAGAATCTACTTCGTAACGCTGAACGTTCTGCGTTGAAATCACGACACAGTGCAATAGCTTTCACCGAATTGCTGAGCGTACCCTCCTTCCCCTACGTCATGTGTCATATATGAGCATGCCCTAATGTACCAGTCCCTAGTCTATCTCATGATTGATCTTTCGATCTGTTCTGTTGCTTCTTTCCACTTTTATGCTAATTTCTCCACTTAGTCCTTAATTTTTGCACACCATTGTATATTCGAATGAATTTAATACATTCCGGTACAAAACGTTGCGAAGAATCTACTTCGTAACGCTGAACGTTCTGCGTTGAAATCACGACACAGTGCAATAGCTTTCACCGAATTGCTGAGCGTACCCTCCTTCCCCTACGTCATGTGTCATATATGAGCATGCCCTAATGTACCAGTCCCTAGTCTATCTCATGATTGATCTTTCGATCTGTTCTGTTGCTTCTTTCCACTTTTATGCCAATTTCTCCACTTAGTCCTTAATTTTTGCACACCATTGTATATTAGAATGAATTTAATACATTCCGGTACAAAACGTTGCGAAGAATCTACTTCGTAACGCTGAACGTTCTGCGTTGAAATCACGACACAGTGCAATAGCTTTCACCGAATTGCTGAGCGTACACTCCTTCCCCTACGTCATGTGTCATATATGAGCATGCCCTAATGTACCAGTCCCTAGTCTATCTCTTGATTGATCTTTCGATCTGTTCTGTTGCTTCTTTCCACTTTTATGCTAATTTCTCCACTTAGTCCTTAATTTTTGTACACCATTGTAGTGTATTCGAATGAATTTAATACAATTCGGTATTCCGGTACAAAACGTTACGAAGAATGTAATTAATATTATTTATCAGGTTCTTAAAATTAAATATTATGTTTCTTGCAGTTTGTTTCATAATATTGAGATATTTATCAAGAGCATTAGCTGAATTACCCGCCGTTGCTCGGATTGACATTAGGGATGCAACATCGACAGCAAAACATTGATGTTTTGAAACTTTGATGTTCAAAATTAAAACATCGATGTTGATAATATATCACCCCAAAACCATCGATGTTTTTAAAATTCAGTGTATTTGAACTTTTTCCCCCATTCCTTAAAACTGGTTTAGCAACTAGTGATGCGACATCGGCTCCAATACATCGAGGTTTTGTATAAAACATCGACATCGATGTCGCATCCCTACTTTTCAGACCCTTCACCCTTGGTCACTTTGGTCTAAAAGTATGTTCAATTTGCTGATTATAAAAATTATGCTACTTTATTTTTAAAACAGTTCTTTTTTCATGTAAAAATAAAACATCGACAAATATAAACCTCGATGTTACAAAAACATCGACCCCAATACATCGATGTTTTTTAAAAAACATCGACGTCGATGTCGCATCCCTAGTTGAAATAGGTTAATGTTGATAGAAAACTGAATTAGAATCATCACTTTCCTTTCGTAGAAAAATGAAAGGAAAATAACTTAATTTTTCATAGCTTCTACAATTTTCTTGGAACGCTATTATATACACATTGAATTTCTAAATAATATAATGCAATAGGTATAAGACTGGGACATAGATGCAAACAGACGAAATTCCGATGACGATGCAGAATTATTAAATACGAAGTCGGAAAGATGTCTATTTCAGCTCAGGAAGTCGAATTTCGACTTCCTGAGCTGAAATAGAGCAGATCTCAAATAGCAATTTTTCCAGATCTCAAATAGCAAAATTACGCTTTTATGATTAATGTGTTTTTCGTTTAGGCTTTTCGTGGTGCACTACGAAATCGAAGTTAGATAAAATTAAATGTTTTAAATATTCTTTTTTTCATCAAGCAAATATTCATAACATCCGTGTAGAAATACAAAACTCTTCACGGAAATAAAACGTAATATACTTTAATCCAAAATACAAATCATTCAACCATACTACCATCTAAGATTCGAGTGGATGCTGGATATCACGAGTCCAAGACCGGGGCTAATTTCCAGAAGGTTCTACTATTCCACAACCTTCTAGATGTTTCTAGAGGTAGGCTTGAATGAACGAAAACATACATAAATACACTCATATTATGCAGAAAATAAATAATTTATTTAAATTCAACTCCTAAATAATATATCTGCAATATTTAAAATACAGAAAAACATAAATATACAAACAAAATTGAATTTGGGTCATTTTAACATAAGAAGTTGCGCACCTTACTTTTGGCCATATCACACACCTTGTATGGTATGTAGTATCCGATACGGTTACGACTTATGTGTTAGCCAATAAATGTGGTAACATTTCAGTTTTCGCGCCTTTCATCCATTTTAAGGCAACACTATTTAGAAACAATTCTGCAATGCTTCGTTCGTTGGATTTCCGACATTTACGTTGATTCTGGATATTTGTTGATTCTTTCAAGTAAGTTGCACTTTTATTTTGCTTCATTAGGGTTTACCCCTCTCGAATTCTGCGTTTACAAGTAGCGTTTTAAAAGTAAAACATCAGATATATAACTAGGAATAATTTTAAAACAGGAAAAACCCTTTTTAATACAATGGAACAAATTTCACTTGCAAATTTAATTTTTCTGTGTAGTATTTGCTTTAAACATGTCCGTTATTTTGCGTTGTTTCATCAATTAGGTCCATATTTAACTCCTTGATTTCTAAAAATTGTCGGAAAGATGTAAAAAGGTGAGACGCACAGTATCATTTTCGATTCTAGGTGGACAAAATGCACTTTTCTTAGTGTCGTAAATTGTCAAAAATACATCATATCTTAAAAGCAGTATGTCTCCTTAGCAAAACCACGGTTTTATTTTTCTAGATAATTCCTCCTAACAGAATGTACAGGGGTCCAAAGTCGAACTTTCTTCGTTGGCTGCAAAACCAATCAGGCGAATGCGTATTAGTACTTAGAGGAAAACTGAAAATGTCTTGAATTTTCTTTAACGCTACTGGGTGGATACTATCATTAACTTCTGTTCATCGAGGTATGTCTACGGGCTTTAAGTTTCTTGTGTACTATTTCGTTAATTTGTAAGATCCTTTTGAATTCATAGCTAATTAGCGTCTTAACGCAATTGCCGATTTCAAATTAGAACTAGACTTTTAACACATTATACCACAAAAACATTACATATGTATTATAGCCTGACTCATTTGACGTGCGCAAAACAAAAAATCTTGCGGAACTGATAGATAGTTCTTAAATTTCAGAATGACTGGAAATTTTTCGTCAGTCCATTTTTCACATTTGGTTGATAAATTCGAAGCAAACGAAAATCGATGCTTATTTTAACTTATATTTCTCAAGAAATGGTTGAATATATTTGTTAACAAACACTGTTTTGAATGTTTTAAACACTGTTAAAGATAAAATTTTCGAATAACCCACCAAAGAATTGAACAAATGAGGAGAAAAATGAACGGGCACAAAGAACTATTCCTCAGAAATATTTCTTGATTTCAAGGAAATCTTACCTTTTCTCACGTTGTGATTCAGATCTACCAAGTAATTCACAAGGAAGTTTGAAAAAAGGCCTAGAAGGCCTCAAAAATATTTTTTAAGCCTGTAGTTTCAAGGTATAGAAAAAGAACCTCGTAGAGACAACTAGTCAAAAATAATTTTTACTGACCACTGAAGTAAAATTCGAAAGTAAAGTGTACGATATTCTACTTCAAATCGTCAGAGATCTGTTTGTTGCTTTTCTAGAAGTGGTACAGTAATGAAAACAATTCGCGTCTTAGTAAAACGTCTGTAAAATTATCTGAAAATCGTGTACTTGGGCTAAGAGTTGACATTAATCATTCTATACACCAATATAAAATTACACAACATAAAGAAAATTAACTCTAATTTGTATACTCGGTATTACACAAAAATGACCTAAACGGTTGTTACTCTTCTAGGATGATCACGCAAGCTTCAGCTGTACCCCAACTCACAATTAGTCACTTATCAACTGCTCGGTTAAACTGTTACGTACAATTTATGAACAATCCTTCATTCTGAATTTGTCGAAAAGTAATATCAGAAATACAATTATAAAGAGGAGCTGTGATGGCGTTGGACAGAAAATTTTCCAGCAATTCTTTTCAGAAATATATCTCTATAAACTAAGTGCGTTTAGTATGTCTTTGCTTGTACTAATGAGGGTAAAAAAATTACCCTCATTAGTACAAGCAAAATCAAGTCAAAAAGTTTGTCGAAATCTCAACTAGACCTTGTCGTTCCATCAAATTTTTATTGCCTAATAATTAGTAGATTTCAATTCAAGGGAAGTTCATGGAAGTATTATTTCACTTCTTGTATTATTGCACTTGGTAATTGGTTCGCTTCATAAAAATGCAAAAAAAGGAATGAACGCAATAGGCGATAAGAGAGATATTTTCAATAAAAATGTCAAGAACTGATACACAAATCAATTAGACATGACCTCATATCCCCTATTTGTAAGTTTACGAGCAAGGTCTAAAACGAAACGCAGCCAAATGTTTCCAAAAGGGTTGACAATTTTTTTACAGAACTTTCCCAATAGAGATTCAATGTATATAATTACGTAATATTTTCCCCTTTAGTTTATGAACTATTCTTTATTTTTAAATGAGACTGTTATGGGTATATCTGACCATTGTGTTCAGGTATATCTCTAATAGGATATTAAAGGAAGTGTTTGTCTGTTTGTGTCTTGCACGCAAAGTCCTGACGAATCTATGGCACTTACAGTAATGGGATTTGGTACACAGGTAGTCCGAATTTTTTGCAATTTTAGAGTCGCGGCGAAGTTTAAAATTCAGTCTAGAACATTTTAAAATGAATTTATTGGAATTTAATCATTATTGAATGAACAGCATAGATGAGATCACAGATTCAAAATTTATTGTTTCCGTTTTGATTTTGCGCGTAGGAATGATTTTCCCCAGACAGACAATAAAAACAAATAATCTTTTAACTGGAGTCAATTTGTTCTTTTTTTATCTCCTAGACCGTTAAAGATAAAGTACAAATTTCAACGGATTTGAAATCTAATGAAAATTTCACTTTAGATCGATACTTAAAAATATGATTTTCTTTAAATAAATTATTTTAAAATTGAATATATCTTTTTTTATTTTCGCAAGAGATTGACGTCACGTGAACTTCACTTTCCAAAAATAAACAGATTGCATCTTCTGCCCTTCGCGTTAAAAAAAGTCAAATAACATTTCCAGCCCTATTCTATTTCAGCGAATAAGAGCAAATAAAAATAAAAAAACATTTTGACTGGGATTGTTAAGTTTTTTTTCGTAAAATCGGAATCGTTAAAGATAGACTAAAAATTTCAACGAATTTCAAATCCGCGGAAAATTTTACACCAGATTAATACCTTGCATAACGGCATGCAAGCCGCGCTAGTATTAATATAAAATTGCAAAATATACGATTAAAAATTGATCGAAGTATCTACTATTATAAAAGGAAGTTCTTGTTTGTCTGTTTCTTGCCGCAAAATCATGACAATTCTATAGCAGTTACAGCAATGAGATTTGGCACATAGGTAGTCCGAATTTTTTTCACTTTTTTATCGCGGCGAATTTTAAGATTCAATCTAGAAGATGTTTAAAGGAATTTAATAGTTTTGTTCTCCATCGGTTTTTCAAAGCGTTTCTTCCGAAGAACTTCCCCAGTCTAGACTTTTCTACCCACGTGACCTTGCCGTCAGCCTTTGGTACCATGCCATATTTTTAACACGAAAAACGCGGACAAGATTCTAAATTTATTTTTTGTGCCGAGGAAAATTTTTTTTTCTCCCGATTTTGCGCAGAGGAATGATTTTTCCAGCATAGCATTAAAAAAAAGTTTTAACTTTTTATTTATCTAGTTCTTTTTTCCGTTTCTTTTTTCCTAGACCGTTAAAGATGGATTAAAATTTTCAACGGATTTGAAATTTGCGGGAAATTTTACACCAGATACACATATACCTTACAAATAGTCCAATGTCTATTAAAAAAAAAATAAAGAATTTTTTTTTTTTTTAATGAGGAAAATTCAAAGATATCAAAAATACTTAGATTATCTAATTTGCGGACGACTTGAATTTTAAAAAAATATTTCAACATGTAACGGATGTGTCATCTGATATATTTACACTGCTTTACGATTACTTACTGTCGAATATACATTGAAGAGCCAAAACATTATGACCACCTACTCCATAACGCGTCGCGCCTAATTTGACCTGCAAAGCAGCTGGAACTCATTCTAGCATTCATGGTCTGTTTTACCACAACTACGGGTCCCCCAAAGCATAATACCGCCACCACCAGCCTGTGTATGACTTGCTGTACAAGAGGGGAGCAACTGATCGCCTGGCAGACGGCGTACCCTGACACGACCATTGACATGATGAATATGAAATCGGGATTCATCTAACCTGGCAACTCTCTTCCACTCATCCATGGTCCAGTCTCGATGTTCCCGGGTCCACTGTAGACGTAGTTGACGATGATGCTTGGTCACAGAGGCACACGAGTGGGACGCCATATCCAACAATGTCCGCTAAACTGTGTGTTCCGAAACACTTGCGCTTGTACCTGCATTGTATTGGGCTGTCAGCTGAGCCACTGTCTCACGCCGATTTTGCTTTACCAAGCGGGACAAGTCTCCTACGTCCTTTTTCTTTGATGACGCGTGGACGACCAACACCTTGGCGTTTACTGCTGTGTCACCGTCATTTATCCACTTTGAATGAATACTAACAATGGTAGATCGTGAACCAGTCGTGCAGTTTTGTTGGTACTCGTTCCGAGTCTTCGGGCCATTACGATCTGCCATCTATCAAATTCGCTTAGATCATCAGCCTTTCTCATCACACGCAAAAGTGCAAGAATGATTACTTACCTTCTCCAGCAGCAGTTAAATACCTTTCTCACTTAATCACGTGCCCTCTACGTCATCCAGACGAGTTCATTGAAAAATGGATGGATGGTCATAATGTTTTGGCTCGTTAGTGTATATTAAGATAAATTGTTTTATAAACAAAAATAATCATAAATAATACCATAATAAAAGGCAGAATAAAAAAGATCATGATGTAACAAAGTTTTTTGAAATTTCGTGGTACTACACAATAACAAAGCTTATTCAAGTTAAAAACTGTACAGATTAAATAATGTATCAAATGTCAATCTAAATCAATTATCGATTGTGAGTTCATCAATTATGTCCACAATATCTTCTATATTCACAATAGAAATGTTATCCTTTTCCGGCCAAAAAATTTTTTGCCCGAGTCCTTTTTTTAAAAACTTTACACATATTGGACTATGGACTGAAATCCCTTGTCCAACAGACTTTTTTGTTCCCCTTTTCTGTACTCAGTTTTATAGTGACCCATAAGCCGAATCTTGCCGTTATTACTGGATACAGATTTTTATTTGTCTGCTGCATTTTTGTTAATTAATGAGAGAAATGCTTTTGATCTATAAAGTAAAAAAAATGTTCCAGATTTTCTAGAAATTTCTGAAATATGCACAGTATTTTTAGAATTTGCCATTACTCTGAGGATTGAGTGAGTCTTTGGAATTGTTCGTATGGCTTTAAATTGCTCGTTTAAGCTATTAATATTGCTTTCAATTTTTTCTTTACACACAAAGTTGATATTTGTATACGAGGTGTTGTCCTTCGGTCTCGTTCCAGGAGCGTAGCCAATTACCCGTTGCGCTTCTCCTGTGCGATGTTAGTCAACTACTTGCTTACTTATCCACATAAAAAAAGTATTATTACTTATTCTGATGATTTAGTTGTGCTAAAGTAAGAGCCCAGTAATATATTCGAAGGTAGTACTAAATATCCTGCGCCACGATCACTTGTAATCAGACTGATGAATTGTGACCATTTTAATAATCTTTGTGATCACATTGATATTTCTGTGCTCAGATGGCAAAATGTTATATAAGTCACTTTTTATCATTTTCGTGTTGTTCAACATGTGGTTTTTGATTTATTACTATTTTCCCACCTTTGTTTTCTCATAAACTGAGAGAAAACGACTTACAACATTTTGCCACCTTCTAAACAAAAACAAACCAGACTCCAGTTTGAGTCTTACTCAATTTTTTGGGAATAGTGACTTATAACATTTTGACATCTGTGCACAGATTTGTAATGTAATAATTATTTTCTGTTACTGGGAAACATTGTATATTGTTTCAAGCAGCATGTACACACATCATCTTAATACTATATCTTCCCATATTATGAAAAACTTCATTCAAAATTTAACGCTTTGAAGTGAAGTAACTGAATACAATTCATATATAAAGTCGTCAAACCGTTTTTTGATACTCATTTGAATGCGGTTCCTGAGCTCTTTCACTTCGTAAATTAATTTATCTTTGCTGTACTGGAAATTCATAATTTCTAGTTCCATATTTTTTCTTCATTTATTTGATTCTATTCTTAGATTTTTATTGTACAAAGTAATCAAAAAGCTCAAAATAAATACTAAACAACAGCACTCATTTTTTTGTCTATTTCATGTTGCAGCATCCTTAAGTGATGGGAATTCACTAACACCTGAAAAATACAAGACCAAAACAACTCGTGCAAAAGTAAATTGGATTCCTGCCGGAAAAAGGGTAAAAAAAGGTCAAGGACACAAGGGTCAAAAGAAGCAACAAATTCGGCATTCGTATTGGATTTGTTGGTCAAACATTTTCTACAGTTATACACCCAAATCTAGATGCATTACGTTCATCTCAAAGCCAAACTAATACGAACAAACACTTTGGAGAGTATAAACACCCTCACTTTGATAAAAGCAGTGAAATTTCGGAGTATGCAGTGAAACCACCTGTGTTAATAGATCTCATGCGAATGCCCGATGCACTCAAATCAGTCTGAATCCTGTTTCATTCTGATTACTTAGGATATAAAGTTCAAAGTGAATAGAAAGCATTCCCTGAGCAGAACATAAGAAACCTTTCGAGTCGCCTTTCTTTAGAGAACATCTCTTCAAAGTCTTATGGTTCAACTTGCGTGCAGAAAATGACAAGCCTAGTTACTTATTGAAACACAAGCGTATCGTTTCAGAGTGGAAGCTTTAATCCTGAAAAACGCCTCTCAACACAGCATACGAACCACGTAGATAAAATGGCCAGGAGTGTAACTTTTCCAGAAAAAGAAAATATGATCCGAAACGAGCAATCCAACGGTGAAAAACTGTCTGATTTACATCCGAACGAAACACCAACCGTTCAAATGACCCTACAGCCGTCACAAATGTCTTCAAATTCAAATGATTTCAACCACTCTGAAACAAGGTCGCATCCATGTGAAGTTTGCAGCAAAGTATTTCCAAGAAAATCCGCTTTAAAACTGCATATGCGACTGCATAATGGAGAGAAACCTTTCGAGTGTGACGTCTGCAAAAAAACTTTTACTCGGAACGCCCACTTAAAAAAACACAGACGCGTACATTCAGGCGAGAAACACTTTTCTTGTGAAATTTGTAGCTACGGCTTTTCGGAACTTAGTTCCTTGCGTAGACACAGACGCGTACACACTGGTGAGAAGCCGTATATATGTGAAATATGCATGCAACGGTTTTCACGAGATTCGAACTTGCAAAGACATAGTCGTATACATAATGGTGAGAAACCATATGAGTGTAAAGTCTGCAAGAAAAGTTTCTCAGAAACTGACCACTTGCAGAGACATAGTCTTGTACACGCTGCTGACAAACCATATGAGTGTGAAGTCTGCAAGAAAACCTTTTCGCGGAAGTGCAGCTTAGCAAGACACGGACTCATACATTCAGGTGAGAAACCTTTTTCTTGTGAAATTTGTAACAGAGGCTTTTCGGAACTTGGGTCCTTGCGTACACACAGACGTATACACACTGAAGAGAAGCCGTATATATGTGAAATATGCATGAAAAAGTTTTCAGACGGTTCTCACTTACGAAGACATAAACTTACACACACTGAAGAAAAGCCGTATGTATGTGAAATATGCATGAAAAAGTTTTCACAATATTCTCACTTACGAACACATAGGCTTACACACACTGAAGAGAAGCCGTATATATGTGAAATATGCATGAAAAAGTTTACACAACCTGCGAGCTTACGAAGACATAGGCTTATACACACTGAAGAGAAGCCGTATATATGTGAAATATGCTTAAAAAAGTTTTCACAAGATTCTCACTTACGAACACATCGGCTTACACACACTGAAGAAAAGCCGTATATATGCGAAATATGTTTGAAAAAGTTTTCACAAGCTGCGAACTTGCGAAGACATATGCTTATACACACTGAAGAGAAGCCGTATATGTGTGAAATATGCTTGAAAAAGTTTTCACAAGTTGCGAACTTACGAAGACATATGCTTATACACACTGAAGAGAAGCTGTATATGTGTGAAATAGGCTTGAAAAAGTTTTCACATTCTTCAACCTTTCGGAGACATAGGGGTATACACACTGAAGAGAAGCCGTATGGATGTGAAAATTGCATGAAAACGTTTTCACAAGCTTATCACTTGCGAAGACATATGCTTATACACACTGGAGAGAAGCCGTATATATGTGAAATATGCATGAAAAAGTTTTCACAAGCTTCGAACTTACGAAGTCATATGCGTGTACACACTGAAAAAAGGCCGTAAGTGTAAAGTATGCATGAAATAATTTTCATTTGCTGATAGCTTAAAAAAGACAGACGTATCCATCTAAAACAAAAATATTTTTAAGTGAAAATTGTTAGAAACATTTACGAGAAATGTTCTTGCAACGACATAAAAGAACAAATATTTCCATTTTTTTAAAGGTGTGTTTTGGTTTGACGGTCATCTTTCAAAATTTGTAAGCTGTATTTGTAATTTATGCATGACGATCTTTGACTTTACCTAGTTTCGAACTTGTAACACACAGATTACAAATCTGTTACTATTCCAACCCGGCTATAGTAGTTCTATTTATATTAGAGATCTACCTAACAAAACGCTGTTTTGTTTATCCTAATTATTTGTATACATTTGGTCAATTCCATAAGTAACGGACGTATCATTAGACAATAAAAGCATTTCTCACAATTACATAGTTCAGATTTGTGAGAAAAAAAAATATTATTTATATAAAGGATAACTATTTCTAAAAGTATTACTTATAAACATTTTTAATTTAAAAACAGAAATTGATATAATACATACTTTGAAGGTGTAATGGACGTATCCCTTTAGGAAAAAAAATGTGTCTATCTGAACACAAATGACAAACTGTCTAATGTTATAAATAAAAATAAAGTGTTTTTTTTAATGAATGAGAAAGATTTAAAGATAATACAAATACATAGGTCATCTAATTTGCAGACAACTTGAATTTTTAATAAAGATTTCAAATTGTAAGTGATGTGTCATGTTCTGAAATACTATTCATACTGCTTTATGGTTACTTATTGTACAAAATGTGTTACAATAAATTGTTAGCATGAAGAAGAGAAAAATAATAATTAAACCTTACCATAATAAGTGTCAAAATTTTGAAAAATCGAAATGTAATGAAATTTAAAAAACTTTATGGTTGTACACAATGTGACAACATTTTTAAGCTAAAAATTGTACAGATTAAATAATGTAACAAATGTCAATCTAAATCGATTATTAGTTCATCAATTATGTGCACAATATCTTCTATATTCACAACTTAACTGTCATCATTTTTGCTGCCAAAAAAGCTTTTGCCCCATGTCCTTTTTTAAAATACACTACATTTACTATCGACTAAAATCATTGTCCAAAAGACTTATTTGGTCTCTTTTTCTGTAGTCAGTTTTATAATGTGACCGATGAACAGAATGCTATACTGTCATTACTGGATACGGATTTATATTGGTCTTCTGTATTTTGTTAATTAATGAGAAAAATGTTTTTGATCTATAAATTAAAAAAGCTTTCCAGATTTTCTAAAAATTTTTGAAATATGCACAGTATTTTTAGAATTTGCCATTACATTGAAGATTGAGCGAGTTTGGAACTGTTCGTATGTCTTTAAATCGCTCGTCCAAGTTCTTAAAGTGGCATTCAATTTTTTCTTCACGTGTTTTCTCTGAGCACAAAAATCAAATTTTCTGCTTTCAGAATTATTTAAAATTTTAGTTAAAAACTACTCTTTGGAATTATAAGTTTGGTCATGAGAGAGACATAAAATTCTTTGATTAAAATTAAGTGACAGATGTTGCAACTGTGTTGCTAACAGCGATCTTCCGGCTGGTGGAATCTGTTTGATTCCAGTATATACCCTCGTTGCATTTCCCACTTTAATAGCTGAACCCATTCATTAGAATAATTAGGTTGGTAATTAATTAACTGCTTTAACGGACTATTGGTAACTGTTGCGAACAGATGACGAGGTCACTCCAGATCTGGCGCACTACTCTCCAAACTTTCACAGCATGAGGACATTTGTGTACAGGACAGATTTAATGTGCACCATTCAACACCTAAAAAGAAAGCCGTCACAATCTCTTCATGACGTCACCAAAGTAGTCCGTTGGTTCATTGCTGACTTTTCTATCTATCGCACGATTCAACTGTGGATGTTTAATGCACTAATTTTTTGGATATTCTTTTGAATCCTTAGCAAACAACTTTTCTTTTCAAATATTTGATAAAATTTAATTTGGGAAGTAGACCAACTATAATTTTTAATATGCAACCTGCCTATGACATTTTAAGATGGTCATTCAGTCTTTAAAATATATTTAGAATAACTTTATTTAATTTCATTCAGTCTAAAAACTTGCATATTGTTTTTTGTATATGTGCTACAATTCTAACTAAAATTCTTAATTTTAAAATTTTTTACAAAAATGAAATTTGATAAAAAAAATTTAAATCTAAAATTAGAACAGTCATAATTAACTTGAATTTTTAAACATAACCTAACTTAAGATAAGTCTTTCACACACACAGCAAATAGCTATGATAATGTATATCGCTGAATTGTGTGAATAATGATAAATTGACTAATGTTTCTTATTAATCAAATAAAAATGCATAATCAAAAATCAAATTTTTATGGACACAAAATCTAAGGACAAATCCCATTTGGAAAAATTTTAATACCTATACTTCAAACACATGAAAATGCTAGTTAGGTATTTATATCTAAGCAAAATGTATACAACATTTTTACTAATATTCCATTTTACTCAACAGTCGAAACAAATGCAATAAATGATGCAATAACAAATACACTCATTGCCATAAAAGTTTGCGCACCAAGAAAAAGTCGTCAAAATTAAACGAAATTTTACACACGTAAGTACTACTTTGATATAAGTAAGTGATTAGAAAATCAAAGAAAAGGGATCATTTATTGCAGAAAAAAAGTACAACTGAACGGAAGTTTTAGTATTCTGTTGGACCCCTTCTAGCGCGAATGCACGATGCGATACGAGCGGGCATTGAGGCATACAAGTTCCATTTGATGTCCTGAAACATCTCGTTCCACAGTTGCTGTAAACACGCCTCTAGTTCGACCAAACTCGTAGGGTGTCCAACTTGCCGTCCCAAATGATACCAGATATGCTCGATTGGTGACAAATCTGGTTATCGAGCAGACCAGGGAAGGGTGGTAATGTGGCCGAGGCAGTCTTGTGATATCCTTGCTGTGTGTGGCCGAGCATTGTCTTGTTGAAAAATGGCTCCTGGGAGCCCTGCCATGAGTGGCATCACATGTGACTGAAGGATGTCATGGACGTACCGCTGGGCTGTCATTGTGCCATGGATCAATATTGGGGGTGACCATAGAGGAGATATAATAGTAGAGTGAGCTATGGCAACCTTTTTATGTACGCATGATCATGTGACCAAAATCAGCAGTCACGTGACTCCTTCTCTCTTCGCGCATATTGTTTGCGCATTCCTTCTTGCCTAGCAAGTAGCAAATGCATTGAATACTCAAGTTAAAATGGATCTACAGTGCTGCGTATATAGATGTTATTCCAAATTATTAAAGGCGGAAACATTACATTTCACAGGTGAGCGAAAAACATTTCTTTCACATTTGTATTTTTCAATACTTTCTACAGGTTGACCTAAAACTTCCCGTACTCCAACTTAAAAACAAATTATTGCCCGTGTTTTTTTTTTAATTATTGAATTTTATCGTCTGCTTATGTTTTTATCGACGCTTTAATTTTTATCGTTTGATTTTCTTCGCACTCAAGTTGTGCGATAATAAAGTTCCACGTCATTTTGTTCTTCATTGCAAAATGAATTTATCACGCATTCAGAGAATTTCGCTGTTTGAGGCTTATTCATCAACGCCATCTTAAATTTGGCGATTTTGTTTGAAAAGTCGCCAAGGGGGACAGTACAGTCAACGATAACCAAATGTAAGTTCATATTTTTTTCCTTAGTTATGTTAAAAGTGCTTTTCACCATTAGCATAAAAATAATTCTTTTAAAGTCTTTTGATTTTGTATAATAAATTCACGAATCGTCAGTACAGGAACTTTTAGGACACCCTGTAGTATGATAAAAATGGATATTCTAACTTAGAAATTAATAAATACAACCTGCGGACATTTCCCGCTCTATGAAAAGATTTCATACGTTTGCAATCAGTATGTATCTAAAATAATGTTTGAAACAAAATAACGTGTGGAGTGTGTTTCTAATTGTAAATTGAAATTTATACTGTCTTATAATATTAAAAATAGTTAACCGAAATGTAAAAACTTGTGCGAAATCGTTCTCTGTCTTGGCGATTATGTTTTGGCAACTAAGAGTACTATATTCTTTCGTGTCTCACGATAAAAATGTTATGAATTTGGTAACATCAATTTAAGTACATCACATAAATTATTTTTCTTGCTGAGAAAAATTGTTTTGTATCCACCCATCTGTGCAAACTGTAATTACATAAGAATAATATTTAAAATAAAAGATAACGTTTGAAACTTCTAATTATGTATTAAATAAAATCAATTTGTTAGAAATGGGATTAAAGCATTTTCTAAGCCGTATTATAATTGTGAATTTGTATTTATGATTTTTTTAGAACTATAAGTAAAACAATTTGTATTTACTTGTAATAAGAACTTGTAAAGATGTGCACCTGCTGAAAATTCATTTATTCAGTTCTTAAGTATTTAAAATTTTTATTTATTTCCATTTATTTATTTGTTTCATATTAGTTTTCCCAAAGATGAAGAAAGAAGAAAATCGTTTAAATTAATTAATCGAAGAATTTTGTTTCTGTATTTTAGTTCACACACACACATTTAAAATGTGATGAATCTATATAAATAAGAATGGAGTGTTTGTTTGTACATTCAATATTTTCGACCCATTTCAAGTTTTCTATCCGTTTTGGACCCTTCTGATGACGAATCCGTCTTTTTCTCGTTTGGTGTCTGTCTGTCTGTCTGTCTGTCTGTCTGTCTGTATGTTGTGCCCTATACACGTCCACGCGGTTTAAGATATTTTCATGGAAATTTGCATACAGTGAGGACTTATCTTCATTTAGTGAGTGGAATTGGTTGCGAAAGTCTGTCTGTCCGTCTTTCTGTTCTATGCTCGATTTTGTGTTTGTGTAGCCATCACATGAATTGTATTCCAGATATTTGATTGCAGTGTATTTTATTTTATACATTATCTATTAATGTAGTGAATGCAATATTAAACATTTCTTTATTGTTATATTTAGAAGAGTTTCAAGCTAAAACATCTGAGTTAGTATACTTAAATAAACCATAATTTGGTAGTTTTGGAAAAATTGGAATGTCTATTGAATATTACGATTACTTCGATTGCTTTACCAGTACTGTGCTGAAAAAGTAATTATTTTTCAAAAAATAATTTTTTAAATTTAATTTCAGCTCTGATACTTTATTTATTTCGAGTCTTATTTTTGTTCTTTGTGCAATGCAAACGATTTCCGAATATTTGGGGCAGACGATATTTTTCAACGAACGAGAATGAACAAGATCGCCAGAGTTGTGATATTTTCTGTTTCTTTCGCTCTGAATTAATTTCACATTTCTAAATTTTGTGCAATTTTAGTTGTAAGTTGTGGCAACTGTGCGAGATCAAGAGATAAAAATGAATCACAAATTAATATCTTTAGGACAATTTTTTCTGACATCTTTTAATTTGTTTTTTTCGCTGTTTTCTGTTTTAACTATTTATTATTTTAATAAATGTGTTTTCCTTCTCATCACACGCAACAGCACCACAAAGTATTCGACTTAAAAATGGCATGCAAGTCAGAATAAATTTTCAGCAAATTTTAAGTGTAGTTATGCCATTATTGAAAGAATAATGCCGTTATTTAAAGAATAATACGTTATTGAAAGAATAATGCCGTTATTGAAAGAATAATAAAGTTATTTAAAGAATAAGGCCGTTATTTAAAGAATAATGCCGTTATTTAAAGAATAATACCGTTATTGATAGAATAATACCGTTATTGAAAGAATAATAATGTTTAAAAATCCGAACTAGAACTTTTCAAACATTAAAAAATTCGTTGTAATAATGACAGGAGAAGATTGCAAAATTTCACTATGTCGCATACCGAATGCAAGAGTGCCACAAGTAAAAAACTATTGTTTTGTTGACTATGAGTGCGAGAGCACTCGCCATAAATCGTAATTTTAATTAATTGAGTTGAACATGAAAAGAACTTAAGAAAGGGAATTTCAAATCTCCCTCAAAATCGTCTTTTATAGTAGTAACCTTAGTAACCTTTCGTCATTTTGTAGCTTTGTCATACAGCAAGTGTGCGATGTATGTGAAATGTATTACATGAATAGATATGCATGTGTAGGATTTCTGTCCAAAATAAGTTGTAGAAATTATAAAGATGGCGAAAGGTGTCCAAATAAATTTTTATTCTACAAAAAACGTAAGTTATTATATATTTTGATTATCTTTTCAATTTAGAGTAAACCAATTCAAACCGAGTAAGGTCGGGTATTTTGCTAGTGTGTCAATAAATTTCATTACTTTTACTGTTTCTTATTTATCTTTTGTATTTATTAAATATTGATTTCACACACAATAAGTAATAAAAATTCAATATGAAAATCTTTACCCAACTTTTGTACATGCTTAGTAGCATAAAAATTGTCAAGAGT
The DNA here is from genome assembly GCA_947359465.1 of Metellina segmentata. NCBI lineage: Eukaryota > Metazoa > Arthropoda > Arachnida > Araneae > Tetragnathidae > Metellina > Metellina segmentata. Next base: position 103,644,375 of record OX375883.1, read on the forward strand.
TATTTACATCATCACTTTGATGAATTTAAAATTCATATATGGACACACAGTTGCAACTTAATTAGTTTTTGAACCAGAAATCTAAAATTGCAAAATAGCTAACATCAAGGGTATGGTTTAAAATAGTTTCTTTCAATCTTAAAGACTATATGTATAACTTTTCTTGTTAATATTTTTATGCGAAACTCATTGAATAAATTTGTGTTTATGGAAACGTAAGCAATTAAGAATCCATAATATCAATGAAAGCTTTAGTGGTTACACAAACGTCATTTGAACAGGAAATCTTCTAATCTGTTTTCAGTATTTTTATTTTATGTATCGGTAAAATATTTATTCATGCAGTCATTTCCAAACATCGGTATTTATTTTCAATTTATTCCAAATCATGCTAACCTTATTACATTAAAAGAAGTTTAAATTATTTTCTGAAATGAAATCTTTGAGATAATTTCTTCACACCTAATACAGTTTTTGAAGAAATATATATAAAATATTGTATTAATTAAAGAATGTCGGGTTTAGAATAACTATCTTATACCAAATTTTAATCTGAACTCCTGACCTGAGAGCAATCTATTGACTACAATTTATTTATCTCAAGCGTACTGTTTTGTTCGTATATGTGTTGGTTAACCTTAATCTCAATGAGAAATTCCAGTTAAGTATAAAAAAAGCTCAAATAACTAAAAACGTTAAGAATTAATATGAATTCAAAACATATTCAGCAGTGTAATAGTAAATATTCATTTGCATTGCCCAACAATAGTAAAATGTAACTCAAATTCAAGGAGCGTTCAGTATTATGCATATTCAATATCATGCACATTAATTGAAGTTATTTCCAAACATGGGTATTTATTTTTCAATTAATTCTAACTCATGCTGACCTCAATAATTTTTTCCAAAAGTTTGAAATATTTTCTGAAATTAAATCAGATAATTTCTCCACACCTAATACAGTTGAAGAACTATCTATAAAACATGGAATTAATCTATTGACGGCAATTTATTTATCTTAAGTGTACTGGTTAAACTTAATCCCAATGAGAACTTAATTCAATAATAAAACTAAAAACGAATTACGAATTCAAATATATTCAGAAGTGAAAAAGTAAATATTCATTTGCATTGCCCAAAAATGTTAAAATGTAACTCAAATTCCAGAAATAATCAGTATTATACTCATCGAATCGCTAACTTTTTATAAGAAAATGTCGCCAAGAGAGGCGATAAAAGGCCAAATCAAGCTGAATTTTCGTGGAGCAGTCACGTGACTACTGACAACATGTTGCGGACGCGAAACTCTTCTCAATAGCGATGCTCAGTCTACTTAGATTAGAAGTCTATGGGGGTGACCGTGCATCGTAAGCAATGGCACCCCACACCAGCTGTGCGAGCGGTGTGTCGCTGTAAAGCGAAGGCAGGATTGAGGCGTTCACTACGTAGCCTCCACACACGATTGTCATCACTGCTCAAATTGAATCTAGATTCGTCGCTGAAGACGATCTGTTTCCATTCCGTTGCAGACCAATCCCGTCGTGCTAGACACCATTCCAAACGGAGGCGTCGGTGGGTGGGTGTCATTGGCAGCACACGTAATGGGTGCCGCGATACCAGATGTCCTTCATCCAGTCGCCTTGCGATGGTTCGGGAAGACACAGGGGCCCGTAGTGAAGGTGCTGCCTTTGTCTGGATAGCGGCTAATGAGGCAGTTGGCTCTACGCGTGCGTTTCGTATGATGTGACGGTCTTCTCGACGACTGGTCTGTTGAGGGCGTCCTGAGTGGCTTGGTCGCCATGTAAATGACGTCTGTTCTGTCCACTGGTCCCAACACCTCCACACAGTAAAATCAGAACGGCCTACTTGACGAGCTACTCGCCGAGCTTACCACTCCATTATCGCGATGATTCATCCCTTTTCGAACTCTGACAGCTGCTCATATTGTCTTCGATGGCGGCGTAACGGCATGTCTACCTCAGCGTTTCCTTTGCAAAAGATTAAGTACACTCAAACAAGCTCTGCTTACCTGTTTTATACTCCAAGGACAACGAAGTTCAACGCCTTCTAGTGGCATTACGCAATGCGCAATCACACTGCATTTCTAATCATTTGCATATCTGACCGACATGTACCTTCATACCAAGTTTCGTTACGATCCCACAATTATTTCATGGTATGCAAATTGTTATGGCAATGAGTGTATAAAATGGATGCACAAAAAGGGATTTCAATAAAATAATGAAAGATGTTAAAAGATTAGAAAGGGTGTTTAAAATAGGTTTTTAATTTTTAGTAGGATATTTTTCTAGCCCAAATTATAAAATCTTGATTTTTGTAAAAAAAATTTGAATTTTGATCTTTAGTATGTTTAAATTATTATCACTGTTGCCTGAAAATAATTCAAAAATATTTTTATAAAACTACTTGTAACTTTTTGTTCTGGTAGGGCTGTTCGTTAATCAGTAAAAACTTTTCATTATAGGTTTGAAACCCCCACGCTACTTTGGACATCTCGAGACGAGTCTGCGGTTGTCGTCAGGACACAGTTGGAGACAGGGCTATCACTAAAGACTATTCGTCCCCAGTCGTCTGCAGAGGGTCAGGTTGGACACATGTGTGCGGTCACTCGTTAGATAGTTGCTAACCGCAAATCCGGTGCTGTGACAGCTGCTCTGTCTTCCCGTTCTGTTGTGGCCCTAGGTCGACGGCTGCCGTCCAGACGCTGACATCTGCCGTTCTCGACCCCACTCTTTCAGCATCGTTTAATCGGCCCATCGCTTCGACCCACATGTCGAGTGATTCTTCGATTCATTCAACCAGCCTCCTTTAATCCGAAAGCACGATGTCTTTCAAACTCTGACATATGCTCGTAATGAGCATGAATGTTTTGGCGAGGCATTGTTACAGCTGACGTAAAATATCCGCAGTCGAAATGCAACAGAAATTTGGACCAATAGGTTGAGAATTTCTCCTTATATACACCTGTTGAATGCGCAATTCAGATGCGCTGGAGCTCCTATTATTCCTTCATTGGAGACCAAATTTTAATCATTTGCATGTTTGTTCAAAATGTCTTTGCGTACGAAATTTCTTTACAACTGGACAACTCCTTGGTGCGTCGATATCTTTGTTATAGAATGCACAGTAATATTTTTAAAAATTTCCTTTTCACCAGTACCTGAATTGTCATTTTCAATTGTAATTGATGTTAATTTAAAGGTAAGTGTATTTTACTGTTAATATACCTGAATAATTACAATAGTTTTAGATCTCCGTTGCATGTAAATAATATAAATAAACTTGTCTCTCATACAGCAATTGGATAATTATAAAGGCTCTGAATCCAATAAATTAAGTAATTTAAAATCCTTAATAAGTGCTTTTCGTGAACTTAAACAAATTGTCCCTGAAAATAATCCCGATGTGATAGATTTTTTTAAGTGAACCGATAAACTTTAAAATTGGATGATTTAGAAAAAGATGGGATAGTTAAATATGCTCACACTCTTAATGCTAAATCAATATATCCCACTAGTCTTGAATGGCAAAATATTTGTCTGGCTTTTAAATGTTTGTAATTTAAGTGTGTGTGAAAGTTTAAAACTTGTTACTCTCAATAATAACATTTGAAATACTGTCGATACTGCAGGTTACATAAAAATTATTGTTAATTGGTTTGACATAATAAATGTCACATTTATATGATTGATGTTGCCTTTGAAATTAATTGTGTTTAAAGTATAGAGAATTAATAAAATTTGTCATGTCATGTAACCATACCTTTATCTTTTCATTGCATTATTGGTTTGCTTATGCACAATTATATTTATTTTTGATATTGAAAATTAAAAGGACCTTTTATGGGAAAATGTAAATATTTTAATTCAGGTACTGGTGATGTTTTAAAATTTTGGTGATGCTTGATTTCTTTCTATTATTAAAATGAGAGATGAATAATGAGCTTGGCTCTCATTAAATGTGTTTTTTATGCATATCAGTAAATTAAAAGTGTTAAAATGTTTCATAATTTTTAAAGTCAGTTAAAATCAGATCTTTTAACATTTTATGTAAATAGTTTTATTTTTATCTGTATTGTATAACCAAAATATCTTAGTAGCTTCATTTTGAAATGTTTCTGAACATACTTTTAAATCAGCTTTGAAATATATCAAAGCTTTGGTGTTAATCATAATCATTCATATATTTCTTGTAAGCATTCATATCTTACGTACCACTGAATAAAATTTTGTTTCACTGAAATCTGTTAAGTGTATTTTTTTTTCTGTCATGATTTCTTTACAGGGTTGGTCGATTTATATCACCTTAATATAAATAATTAAATCAATAATACTGTTTTCACATTTTAAATTTTTAAGTTATTTTTCCTAATAAAAGGGTGCACTTAGTTTTTAAGAAATTTATTTAATATAAATGTTTAATATATTTTAATCAGTTTATGTAATTTTGTATTTGCATGTTAACATTTACCCTAAAACGGACAAAGTCAGTACCACATAAAAGTAATTTATAAGGGTGTCTTATTGCACCAGTGGTGTCTAATAATTGATAAATTAAACAACTTTTGAATCTGCTACTTAATGTTTCATTGCCATTTTTTGATTCGTAAACATTTTAGAGGACGAGGAGAGACAATTTTGTTAATTTTTCACACTCATGCCATCAAATCAACAAATGTAATTTAAATTATATTTGTTCTTGTATCTATCCAAACAGTCATTTGATAGTTTTGTATTAATAAATAAAATATTAAAAGTTTGTAGAAAATTGATTAAATAAAACAGATACATTTTATTTTTATCCACCTTGTTTGTGATTATATATATTAACCCCCTTGATAATTATATTTTAGTCATTCTCATTTCCTTTTTCTCTAACTGTAGTGTTTTTTTCGCTTAAATAAAAATAATAAAACGAGGATAATTTTATAAATTTCGTTACAAACGATAAAAATGCTTCAAATATTTACGTTTCGATGGTAATTAATCTAGCTTTTTGCAACAAATATATACACTTAAAATTTACCGAGTCTGTAAAAAACACGTTATAGAATGCCCCTGATTGAGTAACCTTACGGAAAATATAAAGATTTAGTTTATCCTTTCCAAAAGCAGCAAGTAGCGAGAATCTTAGGATATGTTTCACACTGGCTGGAGCTTAACTGTCGTGACGTCATTCCACCCGTTGTGAGGCTTTCTTATCTATAGGAGGTGTTGTTTAAACCCATGTCGTTATTGAGCCACAAACTTCTACATCATTTGATGCGATGAACATTTGATGTGTGAAATTAAAACAGTCTTATACTAATTTCCATCACTCTCAATTCATCATATGGCCTCACTGACGTATTCTACGCCTTAAACCTAGCGGCTGTGTCCTGACACAACCTCGTCCGTTTTTTTTTAATTCCAAATTTCGATTCCATGAATGCAGAATGGTTAAGCTACTAATGCAATGGAATTCCAAAGGATCAATGCATAAAATTTAAATTAAAGTTACCAGAGAGAGAGAGAGAGAGAGAGAGAGAGAGAATATATACAAAACATAATGAAAACATTAACATCGTCAATTATAAATTTTTTGTGCAAAATTGGAATGGCTTTTGTAATACTGCCAGAAAACCTTTTGTTGTGACTAAGTGTCTCTATTTTTTCATGAACAGATTACAATACTACATAACATCTTAAAAAATGCAAGTTACAATTTGAGTAAGTATATATTGAGCTTCTTCGCCTATTCGACGATTTTCAGTATAATTTTTGGTGTGACGAGCAAATTCTTAACATTTTAATAAAATAACATGCATTTTATTCATAGTTATTTTATTTTCAATGTTATCCAACACAATATAGGAAAGAAACTTGATCACTTATCACTTGCTTGAAATCAAGCTGATTTATTGCCTGTTTAATGTGATCAAAATGAAGTTTAATTATTGATGCTTCAAATGATGAAAAAATTCATAGACAGACTGATAGAAAGCTCGGGCCATCAGTTCAACAGGCTGTGTTCATATACTGTAATAGGCATGGATGTTCATAGTAGTTGGCAATCCATTTTAGGCCATTTCGGTCAAATTAGCTGTTGTGTAGCAAAAAATTATACAGACGAAAACAAAGCAAAAATAATAACTTCTAGAAGTACCACAGAGACTGTAAAAATTCTGTGTTTCGCAATGGTGTTTCCCGAAATCTAAGTTAGCTCGTTGTGCAATCCATCTCATTAATTACGTATGTAATTGAGCGTTTATATGATTCATTTATACCGAATGTATCCATATTATAACAATCATATGCTTTTTGTTCTCCCAGAAATGACATATTAATTCGCCCAGCAACCTTCTTTGAGACGATTCTGGTAGGAAAATGGCTGCCGCACATGCGCATTGGGCCAAATTTGGTCCCTTGTCACCACTCTTATTATATAGGCACTCTAGTCGCCTCTACACCATACGCTTACAAGCATCCATGCACTGACTCGGATTCGAACCAGGAACCTTCCAATCTAGAGACCTTAACCTACTCCCTTTTATAATAGTAGAGACAATTATTAACAGAAGTTAAGTTCGTTCCAACAATCCTTAAATATTCCTACATTTAAGCATTGTGCGTATAAGAAATATGCAATGTTAAAATGGAGTTCAAGATTGTTGGGTGCTATGAGCTTATTAAAAAATGGAGTTATTTTTTCACAGTGAATAATGTTTACTAGCAGTGAACACAGGAATACCGAAACATTTCTGCTGATAAATTTAAAGAACTCTTGAATAATCTAAGTAAGTTGGCGAGTTTTTGTGGAAAAGAAAAAAGGAGTTGTGTGTTTCTAAACCTTCTGTAGTAAAAGAATTTTTAAATAAATTTTGTACAGTTTTAATTTTTTGTTTTAAATTTCACAACTCACAATAACTTTTTACCCAAATCGAGTGCGTGACTATTGAAGCAGATCGTTTATGAAATTTTTGACATGGATTATTCTCTAGAAATGAATTTATTGGTATTTTGATGATCAATTTGTCATCCACTTCCAAAGAATATATCTGAGTGTATTCATTTTCGTACACGAAATTCAAATATCATGAATCAAGTTGAAAACTTTCAAAGTTCTATTCTTCCCGTCAAAAAAAAGGGGGATATATCGGGACCCTTTCTCTCACCTCAAACAAAACTCCTTTTACAGTGCAATACATTTCCCCCTTACGTTTAATTTTTCAATTCGTTTGTGGATTTGAAGTTAGTTTAATCCCACATTTGAGCCGAGAGTGCGAAATGAAAACAAGATTTTGAAAAGGCGGGAAAACGGAGGAAAAGTTTTATCTTTCTTATACCTTCCCCATACCTATCACTAACTTAAACTCTTCTTACTAACAAAAAGACTATAATTTTTGGCAATTTATGGCAGATTCTAACCACAAAACAGTCGCTATTGAAGTTCATATCTCCAACTGTGCATTTGCGCAATTTGCTAGCTCATAAGAGTCAGACTGGGCATATAGCCAAATGGATGGTTCATTTCACGAGCGCCTCAATGGAGTAAGAACTCCAGACAAGCGAGAGACATTTCGAAAGAGCCGAAAATGCAATGCGAATGAGCAAACTTTCTTTGGTGATTTCGCTATTCTTGTCGCCAATTTAATGTAGGATTCTAGCTTCCTGCTGTAGATCAGCATTTGCCATTTGGATTGCATAGATGAAAGCGGAAGGACAAGTAATTTTGAGTAGTGGTCTTTCTTTTGTGTGCCGATCAAATGTTATCTATTTAGAAGCCAAATTTTAGTAAGCAATAATATTTTAATTTATTGAAGATTTTCATTCTTATCCATTTGTTTCGCAAATTGTTTTGTTCCTTTAAGTTAGCTTGTATTTAAATGCTATCCAACGGAAAAAAACTTTTGGACGGACAGATGAAGGCTCTTCATTTACTTATTTTTCCTGCATTTTATATCCCGTTTTGAAATGTATTGTTCCCTTGCTGTGCTAAATCGTGAATAACGTTGAGTTAGCTTGTTTTTAAGTGCTACCCAACGGAATTGACTTTTTGGCGCGCAGATAAAAATCCTCTGTCAGTTGCATATTTTACGTATTTTATTCCTTTATATGTTGTATTGTTCGTATTGTACGTATTTTATTCCTTTATGTGTTGTATTTGCTTCGTTAAATAGTTAGTAAAGTTGAGTTAGCTTGTTTTTAAGTGCTACCCAACGGAATTGACTTTTTGACGGGCAGATGAAAATTCTCGGTCAGTTGCATATTTTATTCATTTATATCCCTTTTTTGTACTGTTCATTTGCTTCGTTAAATGGTGAATAACTTTGGGTTAGCTTGTTTTTAAGTTAATATGGTAAATGGTTAGGTTGTCCCTCGGTCTTTCCTTGGTTGTGGCACAATGATTATGCCCACTGCACTAGCAACCTGTGAGTTGTAGGAAGTACAGGTGTGATTCCTCTGTAATTGTATTACTCTCTTCTGTGCCAGTAAAAATTTCATTTTGTGCATGTGTTACTTGATGTTGTACATCATGCGTCTATTGCAACAAGGCCAAATATGGCCCTTGCACCATAAAAAAATCAACACTTCTGGCATCTTTCTCTTTGGGATTGAACCTAGGTTGTAGTCAATAGCATGTTATGTTTTACCTGTGCGGCAAATTCAACTCCTTATATATTAATTGCTTTTTATGGTGTAATCCCTAATAATGTATATATTATTTGCTTGCTATGCTAAAAAGTGAATCGTGTTGCGTTTGCTTGTTTATAAATGCTACTCAACTAAATTCTCTTTTTGGTGGGCAGTGAAAAGTTTTGTTCATTCACATATTTGAATATTAAATACGTATTGTTCACTTTATTCATTATTTGCAAGTTCCATTGAGTTGGCTTGTTTTTAATGCTACCTAGCAAAATTAACTGAGAATATTTTGTGTTTAAATAATATTCCTTTTTCTTATAGATGTGATGTATGTGTTTCTTTCATCATTTTTTTTACCAGCTACTTAAGTAAAAATTTTCTTGCTGTGGTAAATTGTTCTGCTGATTTGTTAGATATGTTGAAAATATCTTAATTCCTTTATTGTGATTTCATTTAGTTGAATTTTTTAATTATTATTGTAAGCTAAGAATGTAAGATGGTAAAGAATTCAAGAATTTATTTTGCTTGAAAAAACCTGTATGTCCCATTTCAGCCTCTACTCCCAACCATCTGTCACTGAATTGATGTAGGATCACATTCCTTATCACTGGAAACAGGATTTTCATTTTACTCTAAAGGTGAAAGTAGATATCACATTCAATAAAAACTTGTTCATTTTCATTCTGCCAATTTGCACTGATCTCAAATGTATGTAAAAAAAAACTTTTTATTTTTGGAGATTATTATTCAACTCATTCTTTATGCTAGTAATTCTTTTAAATTTCAATAATTTATTCCCACAGCAATACGGTTGTGGGTTTGTCCATTGCTCTAGCAACCTGCAATGTAGGAGGCACGGGTTCAATTCCTGAATGTATTTCTCTCTTGTACGTCAGTAAAACTGTCTTTGTGTGTGTATGTCCATTACTTGATATTCTATATTCTACACCTTGTGCAGTACCGTCGAATTTGGCCCTTTCTCCATAAAAACCCAACCTGAACCATTAAAATAACATTTTAAATTGCCAATCAATATCTGTAGAAGTTATTGATCACTAAGCACATTTCTTTTATTTCTATTCAAAGATTTTTGAAGCAGATAAAATTCTTAATTTTTAAATTATATTCAAATATTGAATACTTTACAAGGTTGAATAGAATACACACATCTGGAGTCCAGGAGGGGAGACTGTTAAGTGAAAGTAATTTGGGTATTAAATTATAAGTGTTATGGCTAAAAAAGTTAGTATATGCTATATTATTTAGTCATGTCGAATTTAATCATGTACACCTTTAGAAGTGATGATGAACTTTGCAAAACTCCCAAAAGTGCATGGCCCTTGCAGCATAAAAACCAACCAAAAGAAATTTAATACAAGCATCGATATTAAAAATTGTTGAAAAAATTCATTATCTTCACAGCTGCTCTTAATGTTATTGATTCATTACACAATGTGATTCATTACACAAGTGTGAATGACTTAAAATGTATTAAAATTATAAGATTTTATTTATTTTACTGTATTGAGTAACCACTCAAGTAGTCAAAAGAACACCTTTTTTAAATCAATTAAATTTTACTTGAATGATATTTTTGTCATTCAAACAGATGTATTACTACACAGAACGCAGATCTTCAAGTTTTAAATAAAAATTGTCAATATATAATGGACAAATGACTAATTCAAATTTATGATATCAAAATATGTGAAAATAACTTATTCAAACTTGTATATTGGAAAATCATAATGCTAGTAATTAATCTTCATTTAAAAATGTGAAATAAAACTTATTTTAATTATTTTTCCACTTTACCTACTCATTTACTATAGTAACGAATATTTTGTAGTATACATTATTTATAGTTCTTTATGAAAAACCATTTTTATTTATAAAATGAAAGCATTCTATATAGAATGCTTTCATATCATGTTATATACATCCCTTAGCTAGGTTTCACATGTAAAATTTAAACAGCATAGTTTGGAAAACTTGCAAGTTTGATTACAAGAATTATTTTAGCCAAACAGGTAGATAATCTTCAAAGATGAAGATTAAAAAAAAGCATCTAATCTGAAATTTAACCTCTAGTGAAGTTTCAATACGTTTAGTTATTCGTTTTTAAATAGTTATAATGATAACCTACCTAGTGGAGTATTGTAGATAATGTATGTATATTCACTTCATGTCACCCAGAAATTGGATATATATATCTTTAGGAAAATAACTTAACAACCATAAAGACATGTAATTGGGACACCTTTTTTGTTGAAAGATTACCAACAGTAAGAGAAAAGATTGTTCAATTAAATGTCCAAGCACAACAGAATTATATAGGATTCATATATGAATAGGTAATGTATCAAATATTAAAACATTTTTTTGAGTAATACTACAAAAAAGCGATCGTTAATTTGAAAAATTGGTAACTATATGGAACACCTAAATAATTTGTCAAACTCCTAAATAACTAATAAGTGCTTGAGTAAAGTACAGTGAATAGTGTTGGAAAATGTTCAGAATATCTTCAATATGGCTTTCACAAATTAAGTAACTCTTGTCCTTGTCAATGTTACATTCAACCAGCTTTGCATCTAAAATCTCAAGCATTGAAGTTTTCTAGTAATGGTGTATGCATCGATTTTGAGGCTATTCTAGAGAATAAAGAATTCGCCCCTAATCTTTTATAAAACTTTTAAATGCCTTTTCAAATATTTTTGGCAGAAAAAATATTGTTTTCTATTAAAAATGTCTAAATTTTAACTCTTAATTTTTTTTATATATATACAGTGGCTCCCAAAAGGTGTTCGTACACATTAAAAATATGTAAAAAAAAAAAACTGCTGACTGATCTAATAAAAACAGATTGCCGAAATAAATTTCATAATGTACCCGATTGGAATGTTTGATAATTCCTAGGGTTCAATACAATGGTATCCCAGATACTCGAAACGTTGGTTAGAGTAACAATCACACAAAACGTGTACAGGGCCCTCCTCTGCCATCTACGTAATGGGTCATCTATAACAACCATAAGGTTGAGGCGTCTATTTAGGATACAATGACAAGTTAGAAGGCCAATGGCTACCCTGATTTCTTTTCTGCTCAATTTCAGAAGTTCCCTCGACCAGAGAGATTGTTGATTAAGCTCTTTGACTTGTCTTTGATCTGTAGTGATAATCTATTTTTATCTAAATCTACCTTTTGCATCCAACCACATAACAGATCATTATGTTGAAGCCAGGCCAAAACAGGCTCTGGTCTAAAAAAATGGCATTTCATATCCACGTTTTGCTAGTTGGTCTGCTATTTCATTACCCTCAATGACCAGGGACCCACATAAGAGACACTTCGTTTCTCTCAGCCAAACCCACAAGTGCATTGTGACATTCCCACACTGCTATTGAGAAAAGCAGTGTCTCTGCAAAACCTTTAGGCCTTCTTGCTGTCAGAAAAGATCTTTAAGACCATCTTAACAACCCCAATATAAAGGTAGTTGTAAGTACAAGTAGAGATCGCTAGAACCTCAGCCTCATATACAGTGGAGATCTTACCTTGTAAGATAGCTTTACTTTTCGATTATGTCAATGAACAAATAACTTGTGATGAACAAATAACATGGGGGGGGGGGGGCTTCCTGCGTTTGTGCCTACTATACCAAATTTTCTAAATCGGGCCCTGTCCACAGACCTTTCTATTCGGAATTGATTCCGCGCAACGTTAATTAACTACCTATCCAACACACACATATTAGTAATTTGCTTAGATATTTGTAGTAAATGCACATAAAGAAGGTTCATAATTTAACTTTAAGTAACTTTACTTAAATATTAACCAAAAGTTTAACGTCTGCACTGATGATTTTTTATAGTACATGATCTTTAGAGATGGTAGGTATTTTAATCGTCACAATGCAGCAATACAACGGGTATTAGAAATATCGAGTTTCGAACTCGCAAAGCTCGAGTTGCTAATTCGCTACTCTTCCAACCAGGCTACGACGGCCCTGATACTTTTATAGGTAATAATAATAAAAAAGAACACAAAATGTTGAAAAAATTTGAAGTGTATACTTAGAAACTGAACTAAAAACTAAAGTGTATAACTAAAACGAATTTTTTCTCAATATGTTTTGTCAATTTTCTGATTTTATTTCTTAAATATTTCAAATGTAATTTCGCCAGAAACTTTGTTAATTCAATGTTTCGGAAAGATTAACCTTTGATCTTTTTTCTTTTGAAATTATAAGATAAGCTCTTTTTACCATTGTACAACAGATAACATAACAAGATCGCAAATATAATAAACGTAAAGAAATAGATGGGTATAAAAATATTCTTCCACATCACATTTTATTGTGTTGGATATTCAACTTTTCTGTTTGTTTTGGGATGCAAATGATAAAAAATAGTGTTTGCTTAAATATTTTTTGTAACTTAAATTTAAAATGTTAAAAATATTTTAGACAATTACCTATTTATACAAACGTTTACGTGTAACCAAATTTTTACTAAAAAAAAAAGCAAGTGAATATTTTGATGAAATGGATTAAAATATTATGGCCTATATGTCATTTTGATGTGGCAGCCAACTAAAGGCACTTGCAAAACAATTTAAACCTGTATGTATCAAGTAGTTTTTTATCTGTTTTCCGAAATGATTCAATATGGTAGACGCTTCATCAAATTGCATTTTTACTGAACTCGATGTTTAGAGACATTCAACTAAATTATGAATGTAATGGAAAATCTGAAATAGTTGGTAGAAATTGAATCTCGACTTTTATGATGGAGTCTTAAAGATAAAAGAAACCCTTTTTCAGTAACTTAGTTTATTGGATAAAAACTAATAATACTCATTGCTCTCAAATGTAGCATTGCAAAGAAGTGCAAAATTTCAAGACGTATATTTTTTATCCAAATTGCAAATTTATTCCTCAAGTAAAGCTGCAAGACAAAAAAGAATTTTTTTACTGTTTACATGTGAATTCGAACCTGGTTTTAAAATGAAATGAATTATTTGATAAAAACCTGTTTTTGTCAGCAAAGCAGTGCTCAGCGAAATGTAGTCAACTAGGCAAATATTTCACAATTTGATGAATTTTAATTATTTGATGTTCATATGTTTCATTTCCATGTTTAAAGAAATTTATACGCATTCCTCTTTTGTGCATAAGTTATGTGATTTTGAGTGCACGATTTTGAAAAATTATTGCTCTCTAAACTTATTAAGTGAGCAGTTAACTGGATGGCACTTAAATTATTTTGAAATTGTCAGGGAAAAGATTTTTTAATTATGTGAGCAAAAAGTGGCAAAAATAAACAAATTGCTCTGTTTAAATACAAATGCAAACTTGTATTTCTTCTCAAAGAATTCATGTCATTAAATCTATTGTTTCATACAACAAACAAACGTGAAAAATATTTAAAAGACATTTTGTGCACATTACAATACATTTCAATGCGTTTTTGTGATTTTCTTTTCTTTCCAAAAGAGTTTATCACTTAAGAATTAAGCATTAATGATTATTATTACTAGTTCTAATTTACAGTTGAAACAATTTCTATTAAAAAAATCTTGTTTTTCTGTGACGATATATTTTTTCTTCGCATAACTTTACAAGCTTTCTTGACATTGACCAGGAACGCATTTCAACTTTAATTTCCATTCACTTGTTGATTTGAGGAAATATCCGTTTTTAGTTATTATCCAACCCATCCAACACACTTTGCGCCATGAAACCCAGCCAACCATTTCTTCCCGCGCGCGCGGTCATCAACCCAGCCACGATTTATAGACAGTGAATCTTAAAAAGGCGGGAAACGAGAGGGAAAATGCGTTTTCTTTCCACAAAATAGGATTGCCTTTATTACCAGTTTATGGCAAAGGCAAAATGGATCAAAATACTACATAGTCGCCAAAAACGCTGTTCTTACTACGTCAAACCTTCAGGCATGCGCAGTATTAAGAGCCAGACAGTGCAGAGTAAGGAGTTCTTACTCGGTTGAGACGAGAAGCGGCTCAATCCCATGATAGTACTTTACGCAAGTCCAACTTGATTGGCTAGTTTCACGGGCTTGGCTTCACTTGGATATCTCGCCAATCTGATTGTTGCAGTAACCATTTCATTTTGAATATGCGCGTTGTTTCGTAGAAATACAATACATACACTAGCGCCACAGCGTAAGTGTCCGACAAGTTGACTCTGATTTGCTCCTCATATATATGTTGTATGGTTGTTGTTAGTAGTATTTCTTGCCAACTTATATTAAGTGTACTTATACTTTGAAGAGCATCTTTTCGTGAAGCAACGATGGGCTAATGGCTAAAGTCACCCACCTTCTAATTAGCGTCGGCAGCGGAGGATGGCTTCCCGAGTTCGAACCCAGCTGGCGGAAAATTTTTTAGATCCACCAAATTATTTTTAAAAAATTCCAATTTAATTCCTTTTCATTCAAATTAACTTTTCCTACTTTTTAATACCCTTTTCATATTTTCCCAAGCTTCTGTTGATTTTAAATAAATAATCTAAGAACCACTCCTGAACTCACTACCAGCTGATATTTTTTTATCGCCCCTCTGCCGTCCCCTTTGCTTTAGAATGACGGTGTCGTATCCACCGCTGGCTTAGGACCATTCTGATGTAACAAAAATCATACATAAAACACTAACTTAAATAATTATTAACTTATCTCTCTATATTAAAAAAATGTTACCGCCGCCGCCGCAGGATTGAAAACTGTGTTGTTTAGCTCGATTCTTATCCAGTTTCCCAAGAAAGTACTGATTGGAAAAAAACAAAATTAACATGGTTTGTTCTTCATCGTATTCCCTGGACAATTCTTAAGATTTTTTTCCGCTGCGGCTATTAGTTTAGGGTTTATTAAGTGTCAAAATTGAAGAAGCGAAATTTCTTCCGCGAGTGAGCAAAACACATTCAAATTTTCAGTCTTCAGCCGTGAGTTTTTTTTTAAAGTACCTCTCAACGTAAATTTTTGCAGCTCGTCAAGTTTTTTTTTAAATTTCAATTTGGTTCTTGATAGTATTTTTTTGAAATTCGGGAAAAATCGGGACATTTTTGTTATTTTTTTTTAAACTGCCGTATCTATATCTTATTACTATTAGTTTTAAAATTTTAAAATATCGCAGTATACCTCAGAATGTACTCTTTCTTACTGTACTATTATTTTTGAAATCGGTTTATAATTAAATTGGATGCGATCAAAAGTAGGTCATACAAAATTCGGAATCTTTGGATATTTTCGCTACTTTCTGTTACAACCGTTATATCTACAGAAAAAACCGTTATTTTTAAAATTTGAGAACATCACTGAATACATTACATTACACTATTTCTTATGGTACAATTATTTTTTAAATTGGTTAATAAATAAAATCGGTGCAATTACAAGTTGGTCATACAATTTTCGGAACTTTCATATCATAATTTCTGATACAAAACTAAAACTGTCATATCTATATCGTATTACTATTAGTTTTTAATTTTGAAAAGATCACAGTATACTTCAGAATGTACTCTTTCTTACGGTACCATTATTTTTAAAATTGGTTCATAAATACATTCGATGCAATCAAAAGTTGGTGACACAAATTTCGTATTTTCTATTTCGCTGAGCATATTTGCGGAGCACATCAGGGTTGTTTTTTTTTACTTATCGGGTTTGCCAGATATCAAATTTATCGTAAGAACAATTGCCATAACAACGATTTCTTTTTATTTGGCGAGGAAAAAGCTCGCTGTTTTCCCTTTGTTCTCAGACGGTTTACCGAGAAAGTACAAAGTACAGATCGTAAAGTTTGGAGATTAAAACGGTTTACTTAAAATTGTACAGGGAACAAGATGCAGAAGATTTTTTACTCATGCGGCTATTAGTTTTGGGTGCATTAAGTGTTAAAGTAAAAAAAAGTGAAATCACTTGCGAAAGAAGTGTTGGTTTGCGAAGCAAACCAAACGGGATTGCGTAGCAATCCCCGTGAGTCGGCGAGCGTAAGCGAGCAGGTGGCGAAGTCCTCGATGTGACGTCATGGACTGGAAAGTGAAATCAGGATAATACGAATTATTCAGATGGTTTCACTCTGCGAAAGGAATGTTGGTTTGCGAAGCAAACCAAATGGCATCTGTGAAAGGAGAGTCGGGAAGTCATCCTCCGCCGCTAACGCCAATCTGATGGTAAGTGACTTTAGCCATTTGGCCATCGTTGCTTCACCAAAAAGAGCTCTTTAAAAGAAGAGTTCATTTTTACTCCCCTTATTATATAAGTTGGCGAGAAATACTACTAACAACAACCATACAACATATATATATGAGGAGCCAATCAGAGTCAACTTGTCGGACACTTACGCTGTACGCTGAGGCGCTAGTCTGGCGGCAGACGCAAGTTTCGTTACAGGTATGCTTAAACAGAAAATATTAATTTTACTTTCTTATAATGGCAACACTAAATAATGTGTGTTTTCCCTAGCTTTGTGAAGAAGAGCTTTCTGTTTTTAACTTCTATTTATTTTTTGCGTACTGATGCGCGTAGTTTGAATATAATTTTGCTGTTTATGTTTTAAATTTCTCTGGTTTGGAAAAGAGAAAACAATGTATCATAATGCTTTGGTCTCTGGCAATACAACAAAAAAATTGTCTAGCAGCATAACGTGGTAAGCTCAAATTTGCAATATAGAGTAGAACTCCAATTATCCGGATCAATTGGGACCAGACCCCATCCGGATAATCTAAGGTGACCAATTTTTTTACAATGAAAGGGAGGACAAAAAAAATGTATGAAAAAATAACGTAAATAAATGAAACATTTCCTTAATTCAAACAAAAATACACTAATTATGCTTACATACCTTTTAGTTATTTACTTAAACAAGTATTTTTCCATTGAATGAATATTTTTTGTCAACATATAATTTTCTAACAGTAACAATATATTGAAAATTTCGGAGCAAGATATATCCTTCATAATGGATTTTACGGTAAGTGCTACAGCTGCAGTATCAACATTAAATCTTGATTTCTCACTTGTCCAAAAACCATTACCATTGAAAAAACTCTTTCTACCGCTGCATTAGTTCCAATGCAGAACAACGTAAATTCTACAAGAATAACTAAATTTTCATATGGAATGTGTTCATTTTTGAAATGGTTAAATATTTCCACCCATCTTTTTTCAATTTCAACATGTTGATTCTGGCACAGCATCTCTGAATACAGAGATTAACAGATTAGTTTTAAAATATTGAAAAGGAGGACACTTTTTGAAGAAGGACAGAACCTACAAAAGAAGGACTGTCCTCCCTAAAGGAGGAGGATTGGTCACCTTAAATAATCAAATATCCGAATAATTAGAATTTTCACGAAAAAAGGTTATTTTGAAGAAAAAAACGAATTTTGCTTTGTTATGTATTATAATTTAATGACTGAAATAACAATTTTGCTTACATTTTGTACTTGCATTCTGTATTAAAATTTATCATTGCTTGAACATATCAGTCCAACCCATTCGTTTCGCTGTCTCTACTCGTTTTCGTGTAGCCAGTCTTAAGTGCTTGACGATGAGTAGTTGTAGATTGCCGCACTCAGGCTGCCACTCTATTCATTTTAGCACTCTGTCAAGGCACTCAAACGCCTTTCCAGTTGACAACCCAGCGTCTGGTTGAGTAAAATGTAGTCGTCATCTTCCATGTCATCAATGAACTCTTCTCTCACACATTGAATGAGGTTATCGTTACTGAGAATTTGGAGAATCCAGGGTTTGAAGAATCCCAACAGCTTGCCTATGCCCTCTGCTCTGCACTGCACTTGGAACATCCAGGAATTGTCACTATGTTTCTTATTTCCTCAACTGACACTTTGTCTTAGTTTTTATCATTCACCGATAAGAAACTTAAAATTCTTATTTTGCCAATTTCTTTTATTCTCAAACTGATCTCTATAATTGGCAATCTGGATAACTGGAGTTCAAATAGTTGGAGTTCTACTGTACTTGAGAGTGCTAATGATGTTACTTCTGTGGATGTAAGTACTTCTAAAATGAAAATTGTCCACTTAGTTGTTTTCAACATTCAAAACTTAAAAAAAAACCAGGACACAAGGTTAACCAGCTAGTAATTGACCAGTTAATGTACATAATTAATTCATAATTAGCCCCAGAGCTAATTTGCTATTGCCTTGAATATTATTTACGTTTTAGTATATTGTAAAAAAGGTAGCTAATATCATATTAAGTCCCATTTTTTTGTTTAACACGGTGTTGTAACCGTAATTGTGCGTAAAATACTGTTTGAAATTTTACTAGGAATGAATGATGGGTCATTCTTTTCAAGAAGCTGTAATGAGACATCCAACTTCTTGAAAAGAATGACTATTTTATTAAAATCTGAAAAGTATAAAAAATCACCAAAACAAGAATTATTTTTAAATTAAAATAAATACAAATTTTTTATTAAAATAAAAATTTGGAAAACATTTGGTCCCATTTTAAAATTACACATAAAGTATCTTTCAGTATGTATAGGTACCTTTCTCTTGGAAGAATTTAATCAAGGACTGTTCGTCATTTGGCAGTTGCCAAACTGTATAATCCAAATAGATACTTTTGTCAAAAAATTCATTATTGAAAAAGCAACTATATTGGATTGATGTTCATTCTTCCTGCTTATTCACAATGACATCTTTACCATAGCTAATCATCACAAGAAATCAACAAGTTAGCACATTTAGCGCATAATTATGACCTTGTTAATTCAAATGTAAGTATACACATTTGTGAATTTCAGATTGTTCACAATTTTTTCAAGTTGTCAATTCTCTGTGGGAGATCAATTTAATTCATTGTGAAATACTAGTTTGCAGAGTATGAAAAATAATGATTAAAAAATATATATAAAACATCAGATTTATTTGATTTGAATCTGACTTTTTTAAATTTAAATCTGATATTTTTAAATCGAGATTTTTTTTAAATCTAATTTTTTGTGATTTTATTTAATTCCACAGAACATATTTTGTTGGACATGAGGCACGCAAATAACTGTATAGATTCTAGATAGTTTTGATTCATTTAAAGATTAATATTTTTGTGTTAAACATTAATATATTGGGAAAAATAGCTGGGTAAATTTTTGAAACATTAAATCACAACAGGAATTATTAAAATAAATCACATGACTGAGTAAATAAAACTACTCCAAATGCCAAGCGTGAGCAATATTTTTCCAGACTTGTAAAGAGGCGACTCCAAAGAGTACCAACACCGCAACTAATAGTCTATTGTACTGAGACCGCTACTGATCCACTAAAGACTGATTGCCAAAATAAATTTCAGCATGTACCTGATTGAGCATGGTTCGATACAGTGGTATCCCAGATATACAAGTCGCTTTGCAGAGTAATGGTCACATTCACATAGAACGGGTACAGAACTGCTTTACCATCCGACAAACTCTACATTTTGTGTCATCTATAACAGTGGGCCGCGGACCGGTACTGGGCCGTCGAAGGAACATTAAATTATTTCCATTTTATTTACTATGGTGTATTTCTCGGGTTTGTGCCTTTCTTATCTATGAAATGTCTACTCAAATGAGGAGGCGGTATATCAGAACTTTAAATTTGTTCTGTCACTAGAGCTTCAATTATGATTTCTGAATTCTGCATGTCTCTATTTTCCAATTTTGACAAATGTGACAACTGTTTTCAAGTTGGCAGACAAAGTAGCTGCATTTAAAGCCAAACTGAAGTTGTGGGGACGGCGCGTGAACAGAGGCATTTTGGACATGTTTCAGACAATAGTGGGTATTTTAGGCGAGACTAAGCCTAAACATTCATTCTCGCAGTTGGTGCACGATCACCTGTCTTTGCTTTTAAAAGAGTTTGAGCGCTACTTCCCAACCACAAAAGACCCACGAACTAGTAAGGAATGGATTTGCGACCCATTTGTCAACAAATCAGGCAAATCTAGCATGTTTGTGCAAGAAGATCAACTGCTGGAGATTGCAAATGAAGGCGTCCTTAAAACTACGTTCGAGACAACAACTTTGCTGTGTTCTTGATTAAAGTCATGGTGGAATACCCTGAGATTGCTACCACAGCACTTAAATCCCTATTGCTATTTCCGACACGCTATTGTGTGTGAAGCGGGGTTTTCTGCAGTGACAGAAATCAAAACAAAACAACAGAATAAACTGGACCTAAGCAACACACTTTGGAAGGGGGTATTGTCTCCTATTACCCCCAGATGAAACCATTTCTTAGCAAAGAAACAAGCTCAGGGTTCTCATTGATTTAGCTTTCTAGTGAGTTAAAAAATTAAATAACTTTATATTCATTTTTTTGGTACAACTGTATTTTATTTTGAAGGCATGTTTAAATACAATTAAATTAAAATTATTAAATCAAAACAATCTGAAATATAAACAATCACCCCCCCCCCTTTTCCCCCATCAGCGGGCCGTGTTAAAATTATCAAACGTTGATCCAGTCCGCAGCGATAAAAAGGTTGGGGAGCACTGATCTATAACACCCATAATGTTGAGATGTCTATTCAAGGTACAGTGGCCAGTTAGAAGGCCAATAGCTATCCTGATTTCTTTCCTTTCCAAATTCAGCAGCTCCCTTGTTCTATTTCTCAAGTATTTAATATGACTGAGTTTAACCAATGACATGAATTTTTTGTACCGAGTTAAATAGGTTGCCAGATCCCTCCTACACTATGTTATGAATTTTTTCAATCATTCGCATTTTGGAATTTTGTTGCATTATGTATTATGCAATTAATTATGATATAAAATGATTAATTGGTTCAAGACTTGCTTTTGTGAAAATCATGTCACCGATAGAAAATAAAATACAGTTCAAAGAGTCCCAAATCTGGACGTCACAAATCCAGAATTGTTCAAAATCCGGACGTTTTGCTAACTGGCATTTTTTGGGGATATTTTCCTCACTTTTTTACATTTTTTTGACAACTTTTTAAAAACAAGGTGTTAAACCTAGACCTAATTGATGAAACAATGCAGAATAATGGACTTGCTCAGAGAAAATACCACATAAAAAAATTAGTAGATTTGCAAGTAAAATTTGTTGCATTGTATTAAAAACTTTTTTTCCTTTTTAAAATGTATTTCTATTTATATATCTGCTATTTTACTATTGCAAATGTAAAATTTTGGTGGGGGTGGATTACGGGGCTGTGTTAGCCCGCTTGGAAGAGCATTACACCTTCACAACAGGAGGGTTGAGAGTTTTAATCCCAGAAAAGATCATTGTGTACAAAGGAGGTTGGTGCACATTAAATCTGTCATGGCCATTAATTGTCTTTGCATGGTGTGGATGTTTTGAGAATGGGGTTGCAGTTGAAGTGGGATCTCGTCATCTGACCTTGGTTCAAAATTACGTGGTGGTGTCCTTCCCTTCGGGATTGATCTCGCACCGTCACCGATAGCCCTTTGTTTTCCTCTAGTGTGACCATGATTAGATACTAGTCGTTCTCGTATTCCAACAAACTTTGTACTTTTTTTTATTTCTTCAAACAAGAATTTGAAGAGAAAATATTATATTCTTTAGTATGTTTTCACAAATGAAAGTACAAATTTTAATTGTAGAGTGAATGGTTCCAAGTTCATATTTGAAGTGGATCTGTGATAAGTAACTTATAAAAAATACCCCCTTTCGTATTGCTTTTAAAAGAGCAGAATTTAACACCCTTCGAATTGAAAAAAAAGTAATTTAATATAGGTTTTTCTTTTTTATCAACTAAAATTACTTAAAATAAAACCAGGAAAAAGTGCAGAACTTTACTGTTCTCAAGTTTCATAGTATTAATGAGAGAATAGAACAATATACTTCCTATTCAATCTTTAAATAGTTGATAAAAATTTCAAAACGATGTTAAAAAATTATTTTCTATAGGCTAAAAATATGTTTTTTTTTTCATTCAATAAAGGGCAACGGTTGCCCGGTTTGAAGAGTTACGGAATGGATATTGGAAGAATGTGAGTTCAAAACTAGGTCCAACCAAAGACCTTCCTGTACACTGGGTATGATGCATGTTATATCTGTCGTGGACTCAAACGCCTTCATTACATTTTGCACTCTTTTCAGCTGTATTTCAATGTTATTAATAGAATACAAAAGAGGAAAATTGACAAAGTTAATATTTATGAGGGTTTTAAGGGGCGATGTTAAATTAAACAAAGGGGAAATGTTAAGTAAAATTTAATGAATTTTTATATGGCTTAACTCAGAACCATTGCTAAGGTGCAGTCAATTTTTGTTTGATATTGGCACCAAATAATGGTTTGAGGAAGTCTTCATGCTTTTGACTTGTGTTGCTTTCCATGTGAGGATGCAATTATTTTTGCTATAACTATACAAACTAGTTACCTATATATTAATGTTAATACTGTTGTCAAACTGAAGCATTTTACTTTATGTAGGTAGTCAATTAATGTCGCACTGGAGCGATACAAGGGGCTATTCACCAAGGAAGGAATAGAACGTGACTGGAACCCCCACTCTCCAAACTACACTATGCCAACATGATTTCGTTTCTGGGATCATCTTAAATTAAGACAAAGGTAGGCATTTGAATCAATGTTGAACTGGGGTATACACATGCGAAGCCTCAAAATATCAATTTAATATCTCATTATGTGAAGTGGCCTGTCAAACAGAATACTGAAAGTGCCTGAGCACCCGAGATTAGTGCTTTCCCCTAGGAGGCTTATCACCTTGTCATTCTACTTGACTGTACTTTGTTTGACCATAGGTGGTCAAAAACTACTCAAGGAAGTTGTCCCTTATCTTTTTGAAGCATAGCATTACGCGACACAGAATCAGTTCATATGGGTTTACAAGGCAAATTTTATATGCAGCATTCTTTTTTTTCTTTCTTTAGTTTTTTTCTCACATTTTGCCATATAAAACGATTATCAGCTTGCTGCTACCAACAGTCCTGACACTGTTTTTACTCGGATGAGATATGCTTTACCTTCACTCCCTGCTTTCAGGTTGTGCTTTGTGATTCTGTTCTCGTAAAAAAAAGTCTCTCGAGACTTCTCATTTCGGCAAATATTATTAGCCTTAAATCTATTTAATTTAAAGGTTGAAATAAATACAGATTTGATTCGTGATTATTATGTCTCGCAAATCCAAATCGCCCTGACTCGAGCGGAAATTGAAGCAATTTTTTTTCAGGATCCATATTAATTAATCGGATAATGATGATTCTAAAATTACTGAAAAAGTAATCTGTTTTAGATAGCAGTTTATGTGATGATGATAAAAAGAATTTTAAATGAAAAGGTTGAGTTTTCTTGAATACAAAAAGTTGAACCATTGTAGTCTAGTGAAAAAAAATGTTCTCAGCTTCTCAATGCTTCTAGAGAAGTTTGTATTGATGAAGCCTTAATAAAATTTAACGGCTGAGTGGGAATAGTCCAATATATGTTCTTAAAACCAGCCAAACGAGGTCTGAAAATGTGGCTTCTTTGTTCATTAAAATCCGGCTATGTTTTAAATTTTGAATTATGTGCTGGAAAGATGAGTAATGTTCCAAAGTCCTCAAAAAGACATGGATACGATGTGGTCATGTATTTGATGAAAAGAATAAAGGCCATGTTAATATATAGGGAAAGTAGGGGGTCTAATGGGGCATTTTTTTTTTTAGGCTAGTATAAAAGCATAAAATTAATCTCCTTCATGGGCAAAAAGTATTTGCGTGGAAAAAGAAAGTATGTTCTATGTTGAGAGCATGAAATAAAAACGTCTTCTAACACGTACGTAGAGAGCACATAAGAGTGCAAAATATGTCACAAATGTTTCTGTTTGAAGAGAACCTATTAAAGACAGTATATTTTTTACTAACCCATAAAATTACAAAAAAAAAACCTCATTATTATTTCACATTTGCTAACTTTTACGGATTATCCGTAATCTTTACGGATTTCCACTTAATTTTATTGTACGGCTGGGTTTGCCTTTTTTGCGTATTTTTAATATTTTGATCGAGCAATCGAAATATTTCACTCTCTGCAACCATCCACTAAAATGTTCTATCTGACTTGATGAGTGCAAAGATGTAGCAACGCATGTGTTGGAAAAAGAGTTTAGTTGTTTTCAGCTGCAAGATATGTCGATGTGTAGGTACTCGTAAATTGAATATGTTTTTTTCTTACATTGGATGTGTTCAGTTTGGTATGTAAACACTTCTGCTTTGCAAGGTTTCTGCAGTTGATAAAAATTATTACCAATGAAGATAGTTAAATTTCAATTATCTAATGGATTGTATAAATATATAGCTATAACTATAGGTAGTTTTAATATGGAAATTTAACAAATTTGTTAACGTTTTTCCTTTACTTTAAAACTAAATTTATGCCTTTATTTCAAAACTAAAAACCCTATCTTCTATTTTCAATTTGGTTGACTCTAGTCTAAAAATTGGCACCATTGAAAAAACCGTATTGGATATCTCACAGCTAGATGTAATCAACCGTGACCACAAAAACTCTCTCTTCTTGGAAGGCCTGAAAAAGGAGTGAAAAGAGAAATGTTTAATGTATTGATGCGTCTCACTCGGAATCTGACAACACTCTTTTCCCCAGTCCCCCATAAGGAAAGGAAATAGAATCTTGGGCGTTTTCATTTGCAGAAGGTTAAATGAAAGGGGGAGATAGGAAGTTAGTTATTTTAATTAACGTCACACAGAGTAACACTATTGAAAAATTGACAAAGTTAAAATTCATAAGTGTTTTAATCAGAGGCAAATCTGCCGAAAATTTGAAGTAACATTTGAATTAATTTTTTCTTGCTTTATAACTCATTTAGAAAAAATATTAAGATCCTAAAAATGCTGTTTGATATTATTAACAATTACAAATTTTTCAAATGCTTTGGGGGAACTTTTTATGTTTTTGTTAAGTGTTACTTTCCTTGCAAGGATGTAATATGTGATTTTTGCTGTAACTACAAACTAATTATTTACATTTACTAGCGGGGATATAAGAATATGATAAATTATTTTATAATAACAATGTAATGTATTAACTTAAAAATTCATAGTTATGGTTGAGTTCATAAAATTCATGAATGATATTGGATTGTCTTTTAATATTAATTCTGTACTCGAAATGATGCATTCTACTTTATTGCCTGGCTGAGAAGGAAAAATTAATTAGTTTAAAATTTCTTACAGATCAGAATGCAAATAAAATTTTTAGCATCTATCGAATTTACTCGTTTACAATTTTAAATATAAACTAATTCTGCATTTGATTTAAAACTATGACGCATTTTACAATTATTGTTGAAATTCATGTTTAACATTTTGAAGTTGTTCCTGCAATAGTTAATGTGAAATATCCCTTTTGTTTCAGACCTTAATTTGAGCAGTATTTAATACTAATAAAGGAAGTATTTTTAACTTTTCTGGAGATCTTCTTGAAAATCGGACCATTGTAGCCCGATTGAAAGAGTAACGGACTACCAACCGGAGAGTTGCGAGTTTGAATCCAACCAAAGATACTTGAATATAAAGAGGGATAGTGTGCGTTAAATCTTTCACAGCCTCAAATTTTCTCACATTGGCATGGTGTGGAAGTTTGGAGAGTGGGGGGGGGGGGTCAACTGAGGTGTGTGTTATCCTGAGGTGTGTGAACCTGTACCGCTTATAACAGCCTTCCACTTAGCACAGCGGTCAAAAACACTGTCAGTTCTTTCTCGGATTATCGTTAATAGCCCGCTGTATTGAAGTGCGATGTTGATTAACTACCTCCTCCTTTTAGGTAATTACAAATATAAGATTTAGCTGAAGGACGTAAAATAGTTGCCCTTAACAAATACTTTAGTTAATCGTCTCATTGTGAGTTAACCTGAAGTGATCGTAAAATAAATTAATAAGAATTGGAAACAAAATAAAATTTTAGCGAATTTTAAAATATTAAATATATCTGCTGCTACTTGATACCATGCCATAAAAACAACCACACCATGACGACATTTGAGGCCGCGACAGATTTAACATGCACCAGTCCCTATTTGTATGGCCGTCAATGGCTTGACCGAGTTTCGAACATGCAACCCTCAGATTGCAAATATAGCTACTATTCCAACCTGGCTACAGCAGTGCTATTTATATTCGAGATCTGCGAAAAAACGCTGTATTTCTTATCCTAATAATTTGTATACATGTTAAGTTGAAAAATGTATGGCTTGTATAGTGAAAAATCCTTAAGTAATGACTTGCCTCTGTGTGAACAATAAAGCATTGAACGCAGTTTCCTTAAATATTAATGAGAATTTATTAAGTTGTTTAGCAAGCAAATTAACAGATTAAATAAGAGGGGGCCCCAACAAGATACAGAAAAATCACTGTTCATAAACAAAGATTACACACAAGATAATAGTCCAGATGAAAGGAGATGGGGACCGGTGGCAAAACCCGAAGAACAAAACGGACCGACTCACTCTCAGGAAAACGTCCTGAGATTTCCATACGTCAGGTTGAGTTGTTCAGGAGGCGTTTTATGCAGTACAACCAGACTGTTGGTTGGCATGATCCATGGAGGAGTGTAGTTGCTGGATCCAGCAGGATTCTTTTTCTTCTGAGTGGCCCACGATGTCGCTGGAAAAATCTTTAAGAACATATCCTTCGCAAGTTCGCCGGTAAATTTTCTCAGGCCCAATTCTCGGCCTCCTGTGTGTTCATTCAATTCCTTCCAATGCAAAAAGTGTCCTCTTTGTCGGTGAGTTTCTTTATTTATCTCGTGATTCTAACTTAAAATAACCCGCCAAATCACTCAACCCCCATCCAAAGTAACCCCTTAAAATGAGGAGCCAATCCATTCCAAGTAGTAAGCCACCAAAACCCCCTTCTTGCGAGTGGACAATACATCCGGGGGGAAACCCACACCTGGGCTGGAATACTATCCCATACTGCCAACTACGCCAGTTCTGATGAGAGCTTTTTTCTTGATTGAGCGGAATGTTATTGTGTTATTGCTGGATACAGATTTATTCTGGTTTTCTGAATTTTTGTTAACTAATGAGAAAAATATTTTTGATCGATGATGTAAAAAAGCATTCAAGATTTTCTAGAAATTTTTGAAACATACACGATATTTTTAGAACTTGCCATTACACTGAGGATCGAGTGATTCTTTGGTATTGTTCGCATGCCTTTAAATTGCTTGTTCAAGTTGTTAATGTGCTTTCAATTTTTTCTTTACATACAAAGATGATATTTGTTATATATTATTGATATTTTTTTACGAGATGTTGCCCTTCAGTCTTGATCCAGGAGAGCTGTCAATTGTCTGTTGCGTTTCTCCTGTGTGATGTCATGCAACTACTCGCCTACCTATCCACATAAAAAAACTTACTTATCCTCCTGATTTAGTTGTTAAAGTAAAAGCCCTTAAATATAGTGAAAGGTAAGACTAAATATTCTGCACTATGATCACTTGTACTCAGACTGATGAACTTTGACCATTTAAATAATTTCTGTGATCACATTGATATTTGTAATGTAATAATTATTTTCTTTTTCTGGTAAAAATTGTATATTATTTCAAGCAGTGTGTACACACATCATCTTACTACTATGTTTTCCCATATTATGAAATACTTCTTTCAATCTTTATCGCATTGAAGTGAAGTAACTTAATGCAATTCGTATATAAAGTGCTCAAAGCTTTTTTTGATACTCATTTTGAATGCAGTTCCTGAGCTCTTTCACTTGGTAAATTGATTTCCCTTTGCTATACTGGAATTTCATAATTTTTAGTTCCATTATTTTCTGTTTTTCTGATTACAGCCTTAGATTTTTAATGTACAAAATTATCAAAATAAACACAGCAGCACTCATATCCAGATGTTTTATGTCTTTTTCATTTTCTAGGAACAACATCCTTTGGTGATAGAAATTCACTTACACCTGAAGAATACAAGACCAAAACAACTCCTGCAACAGTGAATTAGATTCGTGACTGGAAAAAAAGACAGAAGGGCTAAAAGAACTAAAGGTTCCAGCATCAATATTGGATTTGATGGTGAAACTTTTTCTACAGTGCTACACCTAAATCTAGAAGCACAATGTTCATCTCAAAGCCAAACTAATACAAACAAACACTTTGAACAGTACAAACACCCTCAGTTTTATAAAATGAGTGCAATTTTAAAGCATGTAATTAAACCAAGAGTTGCAACCGCAGATACACACATCAAGACGATGATGATTGCCTGATGCACAGGGTTCGGTTTGGACCATGCTTCCTTCTGATTACATAGAACATCAAGGTAAATATGAAGGGAAAGAATTTTCTGTGTTGAGTATTAAAAACCATCACCTTTCTTCATTAGAAATCTCTTCAAAATCATATTGTTTCAAAAGTGTGCAGGAAAAGAAAAGCCTTTTTGGTAATTCAGAGATAAGACCGTATGTATCCGTGCAAAGTGGAAAATGTAATTTACGAAAAGAACAAAATCATAAAACACACACTGAAGAGAAAACATTTAAAAGTGAACTGTCAAACGTGAACGGAAAGGAACGATCGAAGACAGAAGAAGGCTCTTTTTTACCTCAGCTCATGGTAGAAACCCTTAAAAAACAACCACAACCATCACAAATGACAAAAACAGATTCTACGAATAGTATATTAAGTGGGAAGAATCAAATGGAAAATACAGGAACCGAAGGTTACGCTTGCAGAGGTGTTGGAGAGAAACAACTACGAACCCAACACCAAAGACTCCACTCTAAAATAAAGTTACATCAGTGTGAAGTTTGCAGCAATGTGTTTGCATGTAAAGCCCAATTAGAAGAGCACATGCGAGTGCATAGTGGTGAGAAACCATTTGAGTGTGCAGTGTGCAATAAAAGATTTGCGCGAAAATGGACCTTACACCAACATAGCCGCGTCCATTCAGTTGAGAAACTTTTCGAGTGTGAGTTGTGCAAAAAAACATTTAAGCGGAAGAGCTACTTAATAACACACAGCAGACGCATTCATTTAGACGAGAAACCTTTTTCTTGTGAATTTTGCAACTGTGGCTTTTCGGAAATTGAGTACTTACGTAGACATCGACTTATACATGCTCCTCAAGAGAAGGCGTATACATGTGACATATGCATGAAAAGGTTTACACAATCTTCGAGCTTACGAACACATAAGCGTGTGCACTCTGGTGAGAAACCGTATGAGTGTGAAGTATGCAAGAAAACATTTTCGCAGAAGCATAGTTTAACATACCACAAACGCGTCCATTCAGGTGAGAAAACTTTTAGTTGTGAAATTTGTAGCAGAGCCTATTCGGACCTTTCGGGTTTACGAGTCCACAGACGTACACACACTGAAGAGAAACCGTATAAGTGTGAAGTGTGCGAGAGAGGGTTCACAAAACTTTCCCTCTTACGATTACATAGTCGTGTACATAATGGTGAAAAACCCTATGAATGTGAAGTCTGCAAGAACACATTTTCGCAGAAGAGTAGTTTGACAAGGCACATTCGTGTCCATTCAGGTGAGAAGCCGTTTATATGCGAGATATGCATGAGACAGTTTTCACGAGGTTCAACCTTAGAAAAACACAGACGTATGCATGAAAAACGAAAAATAATTTAATGTGAAAAGTGCTAGAAGACAGATTTGTGAGAAGTGTACTTGCAATGATATCAAAGGACATTAGCGATTTTCAATTTTTAGAAGGGACTGTGTTTGAAAATAGCCTTTTGGATGTTATTTGTAAACTGTTTTATAATTTTTTAAAAGGATAAATATTTTCAGTTGTTTCTAAATCCCACTTGTAACCCCCCAAGTGTTTTTAAAACCAATTCGGGTCTGTGTATTGAAATGCAAATTGACAAACTTTTCAGAATTAATGTGATGAATTAAAACCTAAATACATTTCTTGAAATATATATGCAGTGTCATAACCACATCAATTGTATGCATTTGTTTGAATTTTATACAGGGTGGTCCCGAATTCATGGTACAAACTTTAATGGTAGGTACAGGACATTGTAACAATGATTTATTGTATAGGAATGTATAGTCGCAAGTGACGCGGTGAGGCGAAAACAGGGGAAATATCGGCCGAAAGGAAAAACAAAGATTTTATTGAAAGCGTTGTTGACAAGTGTCATGTTTACAGTAATTGTTCAAAATTGCGTCCACCAGTATCGATACATGCTTGACAGCGTCGGTGGAGCGATTGGCGTACACGTTCAAAGATGCCTGGTATTTCACGCACACCTGCAGCAGCTACAGATAAGCGAGCGACGAGATCCTCATCTGAGTCAACTGGAGTCTCATAAACAAGATGCTTTAGATGTCCCCATAAAAAGTAATCGAGGCTCGATAAATCGGGAGATCGGGGTGGCCAAGGGACTGGTCCACCACGCCCAATCCATCGAGTACCAAACGTGGCATTCAGGTAATTCCGTACATCAATGCTGAAGTGTGCTGGCGCCCCATCGTGCTGAAACCACATGCGGTTACGAATGGCGATCGGAACATCATGCAGCAGTTGTAGTAACACTTCTTTCAGAAAAATAAGATAGCTTCCGCCAGTGAGCCGCGTGGGTAGTAAGTATGGGCCAATCAAAAAGTCGATGTTCAACAGCGGCTAGACATCTACTGCCCTCTACCGGCAATGATACCAACCGATCACTCCATTTCTCTTTCCTTTTATTTCCCCTGTTTACGCCTCACCGCGTCACTTGCGACTATACATTCCTATACAATAAATCATTGTTACAATGTCCTGTACCTACCATTAAAGTTTGTACCATGAATTCGGGACCACCCTGTATATGCAGTGAATTATAGTCTTGGACAGTAGAAGCCAATATTTAGAGGTATGTTTTTGTACAAAGATCTATTTTTTGATTAAAGCGTTTGAAATGTTCTTAAAGTGTTATTTATTATTCGATACTTTTAGTTTTTGTTCCTTGTCTCCAAAGGCATTTCAATTTCTATTTTCTGATTGTTTGTGAGCAAAGGTTCAAAAGGCACACATCCCCATAAGCCTTACTTCAATTTTGAATATTCATTGAGTTGATAGAAACCCTGTAAAAAAATGAAAAAGTATTTTTAGGTGAAAGGCACTTTTAACCTAACGTAGGAAAACAAATTTGAACTTACATTTATATTAAATGTACAAAATTTCCGCCCTTTTCTTGGAGGCAAAGATGAAGTCGTTTGCGCACATTTTTAGAAACGTGTTTCAAGATACTAGGAGTGACTTCTTGTATCCTTTGAGTGATGGCAATTTTCAGATCACCTATTGTTTGGTGATTATATTCATTAACTTTGATATTTAAATATCCTCACAGAAAAAAGTCAGGGATGCTCAGACCAGGGAAACGAGGTGGCCAAAGGTTTCTTCAGATGAGTCGATCGCAATACCATCAACAATAATAAAGCCGCCTCTCATTGTCCAGTGGCTTTAGCTCCTGTAACATTTTTACACGAATATGCAAAGCTCTTAAAGCCTTATGTATCGATCCCTATGATGTACCTATTTGCTATCGGATTGAAGAGGGGATTGCAATATCCTCCGTAGAGTTTCTTGCACAAAGTCTGGTGTAACGACTTTTGGTCTTCCACTCCTGTGTATTGTGTTCCGTGACCTATCTCACGAAATAGTTGAACAAATTGATATAGCGTATCATTACTCGATATTGCATAATTTGGATATTTATGTCGCCGAAATTCTTTGCATCTTTCGTATGTTTTACATTCAAAGGTATAGCTACACTCTACGTTTATGAATGGTGGCAACGGACTTGTCGACTTTTTGGCGCACTTCTAGTAGCTAGTTACGGTAGATTAAGGCAACCCATCTGACTTTACGGTTACTGTGGTTTTCATGGTAACCTCGGCAAACGGTAACTTTCAATTATCATTTTGAATTTCTCTGGAAAGTTCTTTCAAACTCCGTTAAAATCGTTTGATTTCATTAGTTCGTTTGAAATTTTTTTCTTTGCTTCCATTGGCTATTTTGATTTTAAAATATCCTTTGATTGCATTGGTCCTTTACAATTTTTTTTTCTTTGATACCATTGGTTCATTCATTTGTATTTCTACAGTTGGGGAATTTTTATTTTATTATAATACTTTTTCACGGCGGTGTTCTGACATATATTGTTTTTTCGCCATTTGTGGAACATTCTTGTTTAATAATTTTTTTCTTGGAACAGTTCTGATGGATCAGGTTGTATTATTTCTTGCTTTTTTCTTTTGAAATCTTTTTCTTTTACAACATGCCCACTTTATTTAGTGTAAGTGATGTTTCAGGGTTTTCTTACCTAACATTTGCAGTTTAGTTTTTCTGCTGGTTCACAATTGTGTTTTGAAATGTGTTTAAGCTTATTACTTTTTGTGAAATTTTTAAAAATATATACTTTTCAAAAGTTCTCAAATTTGTTTTCAAGCTTTCTTTGAGGTCAGATGACGAGCCAACACCTGAGCTGGCACTCCACTCTCCAAACTTCCACAACCCAACGTTAGAACTTTCGGCCGCGACAGATATAAGGTGCACTAGAGTGCCTATATAATAAGAGTGGCGACATACGGGAAACACTTTCTGATTGGCTTAGAGACCTTTTCTACCGCCCGAAGCGGTATTTTCCCAGCTCCCGTAGACTTAACATGGGAACTTTTTGTGTGTTCGAGAAAAACGTGTGTTTTTTCAATTAAAAAGAAAATATAGCTTATTCGTGTTCCATTTCGTGTTCTAGAATGTTTATTTATAATTATTTTAGTGTTTTGGTCAGTGTAAATTTGAAGACTTTTTAAGTAAATAGTTTTTTTTGAACAACATGCTGTTTCCCGCTACTTTGGCGATGTAAACATCGCGCCAAAGGCAGTTAGCAAGTTTTAAACTTTTGATAATGCGTTGTTTTTTTTAGCTGTTTCCTTATTATAGGTTTTCAATAACCTAAGCCGAATTGAATCATCAGAAAAGCAGAGAGCAAATTGTAGCAATGCTTTGTATAAAAAGAATAAAAGAAATGTTTATATTAAAGTGTTATTTTTGATGCAAATTTTCATCTTTATTTTGCTGCTAGATCTCGGAACAAAACCACCACATCAACATTTATCTGTGAATTTGGATATAAATGCGTACAAATGCTGTTAACTATTTTTTAGCTTGAGATTATTCTTGTATGTTTAGGCCAATATTTGCTCATAATTTAGTTTCAATCTGTTAATTCTATTTTTCATATGAAAATGTGGTAGATTTTTTAACAAATGTGTACTGATGGTGTTGATTATTTTTGAAATTACATGTCTTTTGACTTGTATAAATAGATGAAACTTAAATTAAATTTAAGTGGGTTAAAATTTTGTGTTATGTATTAAAAAGGTCAAATAGAAATGTTCAGTATCTTTTCTGGTTCGGTTAATGTAAGGAAAGGATTAATCACGCTAAAAAAAACTACGTGTTGAACAGTTGGTCGAAAGAAAGTTTTATTTTAAGGAACTATCCATTAATAGTAGGACATTTCAAATCTATTTTTTATTTAATGTTATAAAATTAATGCTTAAACTTCTATCACACAGCATGGAAAGAATTTAAAGAAAAAACTTGTGCCTGAGAGAAACAACACATCAGATCTTATTTTATTTAACACTGAAGTTATAAGCTTAACTTTATTCATTTTCTTGTTAATATTCACGAAAACAAGTTCAATAAGTCGTGAGCATAAAAATTACGAGACATAAACACTATCGCCAAAAGAAAGAGAGAGGAGGAAATGTGGGAAACCGATGGAAGAAACATATTCGCCCAGCAACCGATTCTGGTAGAAAAATGGCTGCCGCGCATGTGCATTAAGCCAAATTTGGTCCCTTGTCGCCACTCTTATTATATAGGCACTCTAAGGTGCACCAGCCGCATCTACACCATATGCTTACAAACCTCCATGTCCGGACCCGGATTCAAACCAGGAACCTTCCGATCTAGAGGTTCACTTTAACCTCTATACCGGTTGGTCGGCTCGATCTGCGAAACCGATTTTCTATGTGAAATTTCTGTGTGTTCTATCATCCTAGAAATCGACTCACGTTGGGTTGGCGTGGAAGTTTGGAGAGTGGGGCGCCAGCTCAGGTGTTGCTCCGTCATCTGACCGTGGTTCAAAATTGCGAGTTGTTGTCCTCGGTTCTTTCCCTTTAGCGATTGATCCCGGACCGTCGTCAATAGCCCGTTGTGTTGCTCAAGTACGACGTTAACTATAAAAAAAAATTACCTAGAAATCAACACCAACTTCCAAATACTTAGCCGACCAACCGGTATAGTGGTTAAGGTGTTAGCCTCTAGATCGGAAGGTTCCTGGTTCGAATCCGGGCATGGATGTTTGTAAGCGTATGGTGTAGAGGCGGCTGGTGCACCTTAAATTTGTCGTGGCCGAAAGTCCTCACGTTGAGTTGGTGTGGAAGTTTGGAGAGTGGGGTGCCAGCTCAGGTGTTGCTTCGTCATCTGACCGTGGTTCAAAATTACGAGGTATTGTCCTCGGATCTTTCTCTTAAGGGATTGATCCCGTACCGTCGTCAATAGCCCGTTGAGTTGCTCTAGTGCAACGTTAACTAAAATTACCATTACCAAATACTTAAACAGTTCGCTCACGCGCAGTTGAAAAATGGCTCCAAGAAATAGAGTTACGGTAAAAATTTTGTCACCTGGTATGCTTAACAGAAAATATTAATTTTTTCTTTCTTATATCGGCAACACTAAAAAATATGTGTTTTCCAAGCTGTGTGAAGAAGATATTTCTGTTTCTTTTAATTTCGATTTATTGTTTACATTCAGATCCCCGTATTCTGAGTGTAGTTTTGCCGTTTATGTTTTAAATTTGTCTGGTTTCACTTGTTTTGATGGTGGAGTGGTCGTTCACGGTAAGAAGGCGGTTTGTCGCCAAATATGGTAACCTTCACCTTTTGCTGATTTTCTTCACACCTGCCGTTTTTGTTATGGCAACCCTATCTGCTGTTACGGAATTAGTCTGCCATCTTGATTTGGCGACAAAAATTAGTTGGCGACAAACGTCTTACCGTGAACGACCACTCCACCGTTTTGATAAATGAGAAAATAAAGATTCATAGTTCTAGGCAATAAAAATGCCTCGCAGCATAACGTGGTGAGCTCAAATTATCGGGATGAATTGGGACCAGACCCTATCCAGATAATTGGATACTGCACGAAAAAAGGTTGTTTTGTAGGGGAAAAAATTCGGACTACCTGTGTGCCAAATCTCATTGCTGTAAGTGCCTTAGAATCGTCAGGATTTTGCGGTCGCGAAAAAAACAGACTAACACTTCCTTTTATAATATTAGAGGTGCTGTTTTACAATTAGATAAATGTTTCAATGATATTAAAGAATTCTTTTAGCCTTAAATATTTAAAACTAAACTTAGTCACTGCAGTCTCCAAAACGTAACCCAAACAAAATCAACATCATGAGAGAAATAATCAATTCCTAACTGCATTGCACATCACTTTGAAATGTATTTTGTGTCATAGCATACAACAAGTAGCACAATAATACTAATTACATTTGTTTTCATTTTACCAGTTTCTTCACAAATTCACTCACTTTAACTTCACCATTTAAGTCCTTGGAAGTATTTGCCCTTTAACCATCAGCATTGAAATTAATTTCTTTTAATTTGATGGAGCCTGCCTTGATTATTTTTTCTTTCAACTCGCCTTTTCACACAGTATTACAACAACCTTTTGATGCATCTCTAAGTCCATCTTTCTTCTATTGGGGTAGGTTATAGCACACCTAAAATACTGGACTAAGAAGATTTAGTGTTAATTAAGGTTCCATAGACTCGTCACTAAAAATTTCACTGACTGCATTTATCCTCTGCTTTTTTCAGTCTGCTGTTTTCAATTCATTGATAGTCTGACCTATCTTGCCATTATTGCATCGAAATATCAACACATTTTTCGCTGCTCTTATTTCATCCTTGAGAATTTTTGAGATTGCTATCAATATATACTTTGTATGCATTGTATACTAGTATTTCATTGATCAACATTTCCAGTAATTGACCTAATACTTGTCCTGGCTAATTTTTATATTTTATTTACGGAACACAGTCATTTAGACATCATGGGACCTCTGTAGCCCAGTTGGAGGAGTGGAAACTGGGGGATGTGAATTCGAAACTCCATCCATCGAAAGACTGGTGCATGTGGGGGGGGACTGGTTCATGTTAAATCTGTTGCGTCATCGTAATGGCATAGTGTAGAAGTTTGTAAAGTGGTACCTCAGGTATTGTTATGATTATCTCACCTTACTTCAAAATTACAAAAAAGTTGTCCTTGAATTTTTTCCCTTGGGGCTGATCCTGCACAGTCACCAATAGCCGTTGTGTTGCTCCAGTGTGACCATGTCTAGATACTAGTCATTCTCGTATTAAAACGATATCTGAAAATATTTTGTTATTTATTCAAACAAGAAATTGAAGAGAAAATGTTATAGTCTTTAGGATATTTTGACAAAGGAAAATACAAATCAAAATTTAAATGGTACAGTGAATGGTTTTATTTGAAATGAATCTGTGATCACTACTTGCAAAAAATACCCCCTCCTGTATTACTTTTAAAAGAGCAGAATTTAACACCCTTGGAATAGAAATATAACTAATGCAACAGATTTTTTCTTCTTTTTTTTTGACTAAAATTACTTTAATTTAAACCAGGGAAAAGCGCAGAACTTTACTGTTTTCAGGTTTCACAGTATTAAAGAGAGAATGTAATCCTATACTTCTGATTGGTTCTGTAAGTAGTTGATTAAAATTTCAGAACGATGTTAAAAAGTTTTTCTCCTTAGGAGGCTAAAAATACTTTTATTTTTCCATACTATAAAAGGCAACAGTAGTCCGTTTGGAAGGATTAGACATTGGAAGAATGCAAGTTCGAAACTAGGTCCTACTCAAGACCTTCATGTACACAGGGGAGGATGTACGTTTTATCTGTCGTGGCCTCAAGTGCCTTCACTACAGTTTGCACTCTTTTGCGGCTATATTTCAATATTATTAAAGGAACTCAAAGGAGAAAAATGGACGCAAGTTAATATTTATGAGGGTTTTTAGGGGTAATGTTAAGTAAAATTTAATGAATTTTTACATGGCATAACTCAGAAGCACTGCTTAGTTCCAATCAATTTGTGTTTGATTTTGGCATTAAATATAAATGCTTAAAGTCTATTTTTCAAATGCTTTGGGGATATTTTCATGCTTTTGACTTGCGTTGCTTCCCTTGTGAGGATGGTATGATTTTTGCCATAACTATACAAACTAGTTTACTACTGTGAGCATAAGAACGTCACTTGACTATTTTTTAATAACAATGTATAGGTTCCGAAAAAATTCATAGTTACAGTTTCAGTTGGTATGAATGCCTTTGCATTGTTTTGTGATGTTAATACTGTTATGGAACTTAAGCACTTTACTTTATGTAGGTAGTCAATTCATGTCACACTGGAGCGACACAAGGGGCTATTCATCCAGGAAGAAATAGAACTTGGCTGAAACACCTGAGCCTGCACTCCAATCTTCTACACCACGCCAACATTATTCCCTCTCTGGAATCACCTTAAATAAACAGAAAGGTAGGTATTTGAATTAATGTTGAACTGGGGAACACAATGGGCTGTTTAACCTTCTGCATACAAAGCATCAAACTATCAATTTACTATGGTGAAGTGGTCCCCGGTCAAACAGAATACTGAATATGCCTGAGTGCCCAAGATTAGTGCTTTCCCCTGGGAGGTGTATCACCTTGTAACTCTACTTGATTATCTCCTTTGTGTGAACCATAAGGGCTACTAAAGGAAATTGTCCTTTATCAATCTGAAGCATGGCATTCTGCCATAGATTATTATATTCTTTAATTTTTTTTCACGCTTTGCCATTTAAAATGATTAGCTGGTGAATGGTTCTGGTAGTGTTCATGAATGGTAGATGAACACTACCAGAAGTCAGGACAGTGTTTTTACTCCGATCAGGTGTGCTTTACCCCTGCTTTCAGGTTGTGCTTTGTAGTTCTATTCTTGTAAAAAAAGTCCTTTTCAAGAATTTTTATTTTGGCAAATATTATTAGCCTTAAATCTATATAATTTATATGCTCGAAATAAATACGGATTTGATTTGTGATTGTTACGTCTCGCAAAAACAAATCGAGCTGACTCAAGTGGAAATTGAAGCAATTTTGTTTCAAGATACTGATGAGTCAGATTTTTTTAAATTGGATAATGGTGATTGTCACGTATCAAGTTTATTAAGGAGCCAGAACTTACAGCAACCGAGCATTGTTTACAATCCGTCGAGCTGGGTTGAGTTGTCACAACCTGACATTCTGTGACATACCCCTTTACATGTGTACACTATATACAATAATAATTTTAACATAATACACATCACAGAAACACAACTACTGTACAATAATAACATAGGTGCACAAATATTCAAATATACACATTTCAAACTACACATAGTCATTTAAATACCTCGGTCTTCTACAAATCCGTCCACTCTTTGTAACAGTTAGATCAGGATTGCTATTAATTATATTTTGATTTGGTATATTGCTTGCAATTTCATCAGGTGTGTGTTCAATATTAAAATCATTCCTATTTTCGCTAAAATTACTATAAGATTTTATAAGGTGTTTTCTATTCCTTTTAAATATTTTTCCCAGTTGATTTTTGACTAAGTAAGCGCGAGAGTTTGAGTTTTGCGACATCACTATGGCAGGTTCCCAAGTCTTTGTTTTCATGTTTTGCATTCTTACAGAATCACCTGGGTTTAGTTTACTCAGAGATTTTGCAGAACGGTCATGAAACCATTTTTGGGTTTGTTGACGCTTAGTCAACAGCCCTCTGATGTCATTGAACAATTCTGCATTAAGCAGCTTGTTTGTTACTGGTAATTTAGTTCGCAGTCTTCGACTAAACATTAACTGAGCTGGAGAGAGGTGAAGTCCTGATATAGGTGTGTTCCTATATTCCATTAGGCCAACAAAGTGATGCTTGTTTTCTTCCTTTGCCTTTTTGAATATGGATTTCACTATACCCGCTCCTCTTTCAGCTTGACCATTGCTTTGTGGGAAATATGGACTAGTAAAAATGTACTCCAAGTCCCAAGCATTAGCAAAGTCTCTGTACAAATAACTATTGAATGGCATATTATCAGAGACAACAATGTTCGGAATTCCGTATCTTGAAAACATATCCTTAAGGATATTAATTACTTCATTAGCTGTTTTATTATGTAGCTCTGAAACTTCAATCCATTTAGAGTAATAATCCATAATTACAAGATAACTTAGATTCCCAAACTCCATAATATCCACCCCTATCTTTTCAAATGGTCTATCAGGAACCGAATATGTCTGTAAAGGCTCTTTAACATTAGATCGCCTATACTTTTCACATATTTCACAACGTGTCACTAAGGATAGCAGTTTCAGTCAAGATGATGATAAAAGAGAATTTAAAATGAAAATGTTGGTGGAAGCATTGATAAGTCAATGCTTAATTTTAATGGTGGCTGATCAGGAAGTTCTGAGTGAATGCATGTACAGAAACGAAATTTGTACATCACACAGGACCTGTGCATAGTTTGCCAACAATCTAATCAGCATTGGATTTTTTTAAATTGCTAATTTCGGATTAACTACTTGAAGTTATTTAAGTAAACATGAATAAATATGCAATTCTATGTGCACAGAAAATAGGATTAGTGAATAAACATTGGCAAACCATCAAAAGGATTGATGAACTGTGGAGATTTTTTGGAATTGTTCATGTTATTAGAGTAGCCGATTTACCTAGGCTTTCTGTCTGTTGGTCGCTAAATCCGATATTAGGTAACGTGGTGGCAAAAAAACATGACCAGAAGTAGATTTTTTTAAATTTTGCACTGTTTTCACATCTTATATTTAGAGAAGGAAGTTGGAAGATAAAATAACGAATTTTCTTAGATACAAAAAGTTGAACCTCTGTATTCTATATTGAAAACAACATGTTCTCAGCATACTCCTAGAGAAGTTTGTATTGATGAAGCCTTGATAAAATTTAAGAGCTGATTGGGCATCGTCCAACATTTGTACTTAAAACCGGCCAAACGAGGTGTGAAAATGTAGCTTCTTTGATCATCAAAATCTTTCTATGTTTTAAATTTTGAACTATATGCTGGAAAGATGAGTAATATTCCAAAGTCCCCAAAATGACTTGGATACTATGTGGTCACGTATTTGATGAAAACTCTAAGAATAAAGGCTATGATATATATTTTGACCATTTATTTTCAGTGTTCCTTTTTTTATAGATTTTTTAAAAAGGGAACAATATGGTTGTGGAACACTGAATGTAAACAGAAAAAGTATTTGCCCGATAAAACATCAAGGTCTTAAAACTAGCTGAAGGGAAAAAAACACAAAGGCTTTTCAGGGCAAAATTAATTCCAACCTACTTGCCGAAAAAAAGTGTTCTTATGTTGTCCACTAAACTCAAAGAATGGAACAGGTCTTGTGCGAAGAAAGCAAAATTATGTTAAATGGTATAAAGTTTGCCTAACTAAACGTTTCCTTATGTAAAATATGTTAATTGATATCGAACTTACAAAGTCAGAACAAAAACTATTTTAGCTGGTATTTTAAATATGCCAGCCTTAAATTTGACAGTTTTTTTTTAATAATGCTCTATTTGTAAATTATACGATTAACTTTAAAAGGCACAATTATCATACTGGAGCATCACCTAAGAATTCTTATAATCGGTTGAGGCTAAACACTGTTCATCTTGCATTAAAAGCAAATGTTACAATTTATGCCAACCAAGGAAAAACTCCGAACCTACGAACAAATTCACTGATCAACAATATAAAATGCATTCTTAAAAAATAATTGTGATGTAACACTATTTCCCATCTACATAAATTTAATTTCACTAGTAGGGAATCTGATCGTAATGTGAAATTAAAAATAAATTATCTATACACTTTTATTGATTCCTTGAATAAGTATTTAAAAAGGTATTGCCGAAGTAGATATTTAAATTTTGTAATAGATTGTATAAATATATAGCTATACATAGTTTTAATACGGAAATTTTAACAAATTTGCTAATTATTTTTTCTTTGTTTTTAAAACTAAAAAACCCTATTTTCAATTTGGATTACTCTAGTCTATTAATTGGCACCATTGAGAAAGCCGTATTGGATATTCCACAGCTAGATATAATTAACTGTGACCACAAAAACTCCCTCTTTTTGGAAGGCCGTCTCACTCGGAATCTGACAACATTCTTTTTCCCAGTCCCCCATAAGCAAAGTTAATAGATTATCTGATGCTTTCGGATGCAGAGGGTTAAACAAAATGGAGGTAGGAAAGTAGGTATTTTAATTAACGTCACACAGAGTAAGACTGTTGGAAAATTGACAAAGTTACAATTTATGAGTGTTTTAAACAGACAAATGTGGCGAAATTGGAAATAACATTTGAATGAATTTTTTCTTGACTAATAACTCATAGAACCAATATTAAGATCCTAACTATCCTGTTCAATATTGTTAACAATTACAAATTTTTCAAATGCTTTGAGGAAGCTTTTGATGCATTTGACAAGTGTTACTCTCCTCGCGAGGATGTAATATGTGAATTTTGCTGCAACTACAAACTAATTATTTATGTTTACTAGCATTGGCATAAAAACGTGATTGATTATTTTTTAATAACAATGCAATGTATTAACGTACAATTCATTGTTACGGTTGAAGTTCGTAAAATGCATGATTGCTTTAGCATTGTCTTTTAATGTTAATACTGTACTCAAAAAATTAATTTTAAATATAAACAAATTCTATTTAACTATGACTCATTTTTGTAAAGTTGAAATTCATGTTTGTCGTTTTGATGTTGTTCCTGCAAGGACTAATGTGAAATATCCCTTTTGTATCAGACCATTAAGTGAGCTGTATTTAATTATATTGAAGCAGAAGTGCTTTTAATTTTAAAAATACGACCGTGGTAGCCCTGTTAGATGAGTAACGTACTATCAACCGAGAGTTGCAAGTTCGTATTCAACCGAAGACCATCATGAACAAAGAGGGATGGTGCATGGTAAATCTACCGTTACCTCAAATGTTCTCACATTGGCATGGTGTGGATGTTTGGAGAGTGGGGGGACAGCTGAAGTGTCAACTGGTCATCTGACTGTGGTTTAAAATTATGTGGTGTTGTACTCAGAATCCACTGGAATGGAAGCTGTACTGCCTCTTAGTACAGGGTCATAAACACTGCCAGTTCTTTCTCAGATTATTGCAAATAGCCCGCTGCATTGAAGTGCTATGTTAATTAACTACCTACATCTTTTAGATAACAACAAAGTTAAGATTTAGCTGTAGGACGTAAAATAGTTGAACTAGTTAAAATAGTTGTTTTACATTAATTGTCTGATTGTGAGTTGTCCTGAAGTGTTCGTAAAGCAAATTAACAAGAATTGGAAACAATATAAATTTAGCCAATTTAAAAATGTTAAATATATCTGGTACTACTTGATACATGCAATTAAAACAACAACATGAGGACATTTGAGGCCACGACAGATTTAATGTGCGCCAGTGTGTATGGCAGTCTCTGGCTTGACTGAGTTTCGAACAGGTAACCCTTAGGTTGCAAATCCGCTGTTATTCCAATCCAGCTTCAGCAGTTCTATTTATATTTGAGATCTATGGAACAAAACGCTATGTTGCTTATTCTAATAATGTGTATACAGTTGGGCAATTGTTTAAGTAACAGACGTATCATTAGACAAAATAAAAGCATTTCTCACAATTACATAATTGAGATTTGTGAAAATTTATACGGAGGATAACTGTCTCTAAAAGTATCACTAATAAACATTTCTAATTTGAAAACAGAAGTAAAGGTAATGCATACTTTGGGGGTGCTTTTGGCTTTACTTATCGTTTTAGGGGGAAAAAATTGTGTCACTGAACACAAAAGACAAATTGTCTGAAGTTTATAAAAGAAAACAAAGAAAATTCGCTTTTTTTGATGAAAAAGATTCAAAGCTATTAAAATTACATAGATTATCCAATTTGCGGACATCTTGAATTTTTCTCTTGTGCAATGTTATTTAACTACTTGCCTACCTATTCACATAAAAATACTATGACTTATTCTGATGATTTAGTTGCTAAAGTAAAAGCCCTGTAATATAGTCGAAGGTAATACTGAATATTCTGTACCACAATCACTTGTACTCAGACTGATGAACCGTGACCATTTAAATAATCTTTATGATCACATTGATATTTGTAATGTAAAATTATTTTTTGTTTCTGGGAAATATTGTATATTATTTCAAACAGCTTGTACACACATCTTACTATTATATTTTCTCATATTATGAAATACTTCTTTCAATCTTTAACGCATTGAAGGAGAGTAATGGCATACAATTCATAAAGTCGTCAAAGCGTTTTTATGATAATCTTTTGAATATGGTTCCTGAGCTCTTTCACTTCGTAAATTGATTTCCCTTTGCTGTAATGGAATTTCATAATTTCTAGTTCCGTTATTTTAGATTTATCTGATTGCAGTCTTAGATTATTGTACAAAATTATCAAAATGCTCAAAATAAATACCGAACAGCAGCACTCAGATCCAGATATTTTATCTCTATTTCATGTTCAAGTAATGGCATCCTGTGGTGATAGGAATTCAATAACACCTGAAGAATACACGATCAAAACAACTGGTGCAACAGTGAATCGGATTCATGATGGAAAAAGGACAGAAGAGCCAAAAGAACTGAAGGTTCCAGCATCCGAAGACACACCACCCCTTCAAATGACCCTACAGTCATCACAAATGTCTTCAAAATCAAATTATTTGAATAGTGTAATTCAGAATAATGTGATCACTTCAGCAAATGTTTATACATGCGACCTGTGTGAAAAATGTTTTAAAGAAAAACAACAACTGAAACAACATCAAGAACTCCACTCTGAAATAAAGTCACATCAATGTGAAGTTTGCAACAAAGTTTTTACAGATGTCTGGAAATTTGAACAGCACATACGTGTTCATAGTGGTGAGAAACCTTTCGAGTGTGAGGTTTGCAAAAAAACCTTTAAGCAGAAGATCTACTTAACAGACCACAAACGCATACATTCAGGTGAAAAACTTTTTTTTTGTGAAATTTGCAACAAAGGCTTTTTAAAA
The DNA here is from genome assembly GCA_947359465.1 of Metellina segmentata. NCBI lineage: Eukaryota > Metazoa > Arthropoda > Arachnida > Araneae > Tetragnathidae > Metellina > Metellina segmentata. The sequence goes on from OX375883.1 coordinate 103,689,282, forward strand.
GCTTCGAACTTGCGAATACATAGACGTATACACACTGGAGAGAAGCCGTATATATGTGAAATATGCATGAAAAAGTTTTCAGGCTCTTCTTACTTACAAACACATCGGCGTATACACATTGAAGAGAAGCCGTATTTATGTAAAATATGCATGAGAAAGTTTTCTCAATCTTCTCACTTACGAACACATGAGCGTATACATACTGAAGAGAAGCGGTATATATGTGAAATATGTATGAAAAAGTTTTCACAAGCTTCGAACTTACAAACGCATAGGTGTATACACACTGTAGATATGCCTTATATGTGTGAAATATGCATGAAAAAGTTTCCACATCCTTCAAAATTACAGATACATAGGCGTATACACACTAGAGAGAAGCCATATATGTGTGAAGTATGCATGATAAAATTTTCTACTTCATGGAGCTTAAAAAGACATAGACTTATCCATCTAAAACAAAAGTAATTTAAAGTGTGAAAGGTTACAAAACATTTGCGAAAAATGTACTTGTAATGACATAAAAGAACAAATATATTTAATTTTAGGGGAGATGTTTGTTAGGCAATCACCTTTTATGATTTGTAAACTGTATTTATGTACACTCTGTCACAAAAAAATATATGCACCCAGAAGAAATCGAGCCACAATCGCGAAGCTCGGCAAGAATGTAGCCTGTTAAGAGGTATACAAATGATTAAATTTGGCCCTAATGAGACGAGGCTGAGTGCGCTATGCGAATATGAGATGTGCAACTGGGAGGGTTTAAAAGCACGAGTGCTTGCGCCGTAGGGCTATTCAAACGAATCTGTCGACTTGGAATGGACGGTATTGTGACTTGAGATGCAACTGGTGGCTGTACGAAGAGTAACCAATAGAGGACGTGCTGGAAAGGCAACTGCAGCCGCCCTGTGATACAAGTGAATTAACTGCCAGTTGCAAAGATTATGGCATGATCTTCCGCTAGGGATCATAGGTAACCTAATTAATTGATTCGATGCCACAACGTGTTTCGACTTGTATAGGCTGCCAGAGGTGGCTTTGCTACTTACTGATTTTAAACCTTTTTCATGCCATAACTTCTGTATAAAACGACCTTTTTTCTGAATTTGTAATGATTTGCTTATCTCCTTATACACTGCATACATATCACGTCTTGTGATTGTAGCTCATTTTCTTCTGTGTGCATATATTTTTTTTGTGACAGAGTGTATTATGTATGACTGTCTTTGGCTTGATCGAGTTTCGAACTGTCAACCCTATGGTTGCAAATCTGCTACTATTCCAACCCGGCTACAGCAGTCCTATTTATATTCAAGATCTACCTAACAAAATGCTGCATTGTTTATCCTAATAATTTCTATGCAGTTTGGCAATTAAATAAGTAATGAACATATCATTAGACAATAAAAGCATTTCTTATAATTACATATTTCTGATTTGTGAAAATTTATTTGATATTTATATAGAGGATAACAATCTCGAAATATTTTATTATTTCAAGCAGCGGGTACACATCATTTTACTATTATATTTTACCTTATTATGAAATACTTCTTTCAATCTTTAACGCATTGAAGTGAAGTAACTGAATACAATTCATAAAGTTGTCAAAGCGTTTTTTGATACTCATTTCAATGCGGTTACTTTGTAAATTGATTTTCCTTTGCTGTGCTGGAATTTCATAATTTCTAGTTCCATTATTTTAGATTTATCTTATTGCTGTCTTAGATTTTTACTGTACAAAATTATCAAAATGCTGAAAGTAAATACAAAACAGCAGCACTCAGATTCAGATATTTTATCTCTATTTCATGTTCAAGTAATGGCATCCCTTGGTGATATGAATTCAATAACACCTGAAGAATACAAGCCCAAAACAACTGGTGCAACAGTGAATTGGATTTGTGCCAGAGAAAGGACAGAAGGGGCTAAAGAAGTAGAGGATCCATCATCTGAAGATGCACCACCCCTTCAAATGACCCAACAGTCATCACAAATGTCTTCGAAATCAAATGATTTGAATAGTGTAGTTGAGAATTATGTGATCACTTCAGCGTGCGACCAGTGTGAAAAATGTTTTAAACAACTGAAACAACATCAAGAACTCCACTCTGAAATAAAGTCATATCCATGTGAAGTTTGCAACAAAGTTTTTTCAGATGTTTGGAACTTAGAACAGCACATACGAGTACATAGTGGTGAGAAACCTTTTGAGTGTGAGGTTTGCAAAAAAAACTTTAGGCAGAAGATCCACTTAACAAACCACAGACGCATACATTCAGGTGAGAAACTTTTTTTTTGTGAAATTTGCAACAAAGGCTTTAGACGAGCTTCGGACTTAAAAACACATAGGCGTGTACACACTGGAGAAAAGCCATATGAATGTGAAGTATGCATGAAAAAGTTTACAGGCTCTTCTTATTTACAAACTCATCGCCGTGTACATACTGGAGAGAAGCCATATATATGTGAAATATGCATGAGAAGGTTTTCTCAATCTTCAACCTTACAAACACATAGGCGTATACACACTGATGAGAAGCGGTATATATGTGAAATATGTATGAAAAAGTTTTCAGAAGCTTCGAACTTACAATCACATAGGTGTATACCCACTAATAAGCCTTACATGTGTGAAATATGCATGAAAAAGTTTCCACATCCTTCAAGATTACAGATACATAAGCGTGTGCACACTAGAGAGAAGCCGTATATGTGTGAAGTATGCATGAAAACGTTTTCACGTTCTGATGCCTTACAAAATCATAGTAGACGTATCCATCTAAAACAAACGTAATTTAAAGTAAAATGTTAGAAAACATTTGAGAAAAATGTACTTGTAACGACTTTAAAGAACAAATATTTCCATTTTATTTTTAGAAAGGATGTTTGTTAGGCAATCACCTTTTATGATTTGTAAACTGTATGTATATATTATGTATGACGGTCTTTGGCTTGTCCGAGTTTCGAACATGCAAACCTCTGATTTGAAATCTGCTACTATTCCAACCCAGCAACAGCAGTCTTATTTATATTCAAGATCTACCTAACAAAATGCTGTATTGCTTATCCTAATAATTTGTATACAGTTTGACAGTTAAATAAGTAACGTATGTATCATTAGACAGTAAAAGCATTTCTCACAATTGCTTGATTCAGATTTGTGAAAATGATTTGGTATTTATACAGTGGATAACTATCTCTAAAAGTATCACTAATAAACATTTTTCATTTTAAAATAGAAACAGGGGTAAAAGGTCATTCCATGAAACTGGAGACACCAATAGCAAAAAAAAATTTTTATTTTATTATTCCAGATTTTTTCCTATGAAGTAAAAAAGAATGAATTTTTATAAAATGTTGCAAAAAAAGTTGGCAATGCCTTTTTTTATTGTAAGTTTTATATGCAATGTTAGGAACATTTGTTCTTGCACATGATTTGTTCTTTTAGAGTTCCTGAAAGTTCATCTTGTTTTTTTTAAAACATTAACAAGTAAAAAAAAAATTTTTTTTTTGAAACTTTATTTATGAAGAGATTAGGCTAGTAAAGACACTTTAAATTGTGATTGTTCTCTTGAAATTTTTTTTCATAAATTAAGCCTAATTACACTGTAACATCTATCACAAAATTTTACAGAAGTTTTTATATCTTAAACAAAATTAGTTCTAAGGTTTTAAAAAATCGTATTATCTTCATTCATGATTATATCTTTAATGTTCAACACTTAAATATTTCTTAATAGTTGAATTTATGTATTGAAAACCTATTCAAAACATGTAACATCAGTCACATTTCTTTTTCCATTAAATACTTAAACATACTGCACAAATGGCACTAACTGCTGCAGAAAGACAAAAGAGGAGAAGAGATAAATTAAAGAATGAAAGAAAATATGAAGATTACAAAAAGAAAAACAAAGCAGAAGCTCAAAAGAGCAGAGATAAAAAAAAAAAAGAAATGCTCTAGCTAAGTTACCCAAGTCAGTTCAGATCAGGGGAAATGTTAGGAAACAAATAGAACAATGTAGAGCCTTAAAGTGCCAAGTTTCAAATAGCAGTGCTATTATCCCTTTTAAAAACAACAAATCGTTAGGATAAGCTTTTTGTCGAGTAAAACGTTCCTTGCCGACGTCTCAAAGAAAGAAGTAAGTTGTAATCAAAAAATTATTTGACAGTGAAATTGGTGAAACAGATACACCTAGTTCACATAATACAGAGGAATCAAAACACATGCTACCAAAGGAAACAGTTAACTTGGTTAAGCAGTTTTATATCCAAGATGATATTAGCAGACAAGCACCAGGTCGAAAAGATGTCATAACTGTTTAAATAATGATGGAACAAAAGACAAGATGCAAACTAGATATCTGCAACATTCAATTAAAGAAGTATATGCATTATTTTTAAACGAAAATCTTGAAATAAAAATAGGAAAGAGTAAATTTACAGAATTGCGACCCAAGTATGTCCTCCCAAGTAGCAAGTTACCTCACAATGTTTGCCTGTGCAAGTACCATGAAAACTTCATACTGGCTTTAGAATCATTACATAATAAAATTTTACACATTCCTAAATGTTCTCAGAACTTTTGTAAATGCCACAGCTTTCTGCAATGTTAAAGTATTCGAGATTTCACCATCTGATTTACTTTTGCGATATACAGAGTTCAATTTATCCGATTCAGAAGCTATTCCAGGCATTAAGCAGCGGCACTTTTTTGAGGTGATAAATAGAATCACCAAAAGCTCCAAACTTTATTTGCGATGTCAAACCCAGAAGAACATGTTCAAAAATTGGTGGCCACAATTGGAGAGTGGATTCTTGTGGAATACGATGGACTATTATATCCAGGTGAAGTTAGAGCCATTGAAAATAATGAATACTTTGTAAATGTCATGATTCGAGCAGGGAAACATTCGAAATGGCCTGAGAATGTGGATGAAATTTGTTATTCTCAAGAAATAGTAGTAAAAAAAACTTAGTATACCAGATGTAGTAAATGCTCGAGGACACTTTTCATTTTCTGAAATAAATTAAAACATAGCTTATATAACTTTATAGATATACTATAATCATCACTAGTGTATATATATAACTTATGATTTGAATAAATTTGTAATTTTAACAAAAAATTTGCTTATTTATTATTTAAGGGGGGGAAAGTTATTATCGGAACACATTTATGCAAGTGTAACATCAGTCACACTAATTCAATAATTTCTATATTTTTAATTTATACGTTTTCTAAATGAAACAAAGTGTTTTCCTACAGTTTGAAATCTCTATTTTACTGGAAAAAAATAATTTTAGTCCTCATGTTATTACTTTGAAGAGGATTTCAAATTATATAAACGTCACTTTTTTCAACGTCTCTTCTGTGTAACATCAGTCACATTTTTTGATTCCCACTAATTTCACACAAAGAAGCTTCTTATGTATAAAAACAAGTGTGGGTAGTATTATAGTACTCTACCATAACATTTTACCAATTTCAATTTTTTTTTTAAATTTCAAGACAGCATTTATTTTTAGATGTAAAAGCATAGTAAAATTGTAGCATCAGTCACTGTGGAATGACATACTTTGGAGGTATAATGGACATGCCTTTAGGGAAAAAATATTGTGTCACTATGAACACAAATGACAAATTGTTTGACGTTTATAAAGGAAAAACAGGGATTTTGTTTTTTATGAATGATGAAGATTCAAAGCTATTACAATACATAGATGATCTAATTTAAGGACAATTTGAATTTTTAATAAAGATTTTAAATTGTAACTGACTTATCTGAAATATTTACATTGCTTTCTGATTACTTATTGTACAAAATATGATACAATAAATTGTTAACGTAAACAAAAGAAAAATAGTAATAATTAAACATTACTATAATAAATGGCGGAATAAAAAAAATAATGTAATGAAAATTTCGTTGTACTACACAGTGACAAAACAGTTTTGAGTCTAAAATTGTACATATTAAATCTATCAGCTGTCAATCTAAATTGATTTGTGGATTCATCAATTATGTCCACAATATCTTCAAAATTCACAACAGAAATGTCGTCATTTTTCCGGCCAAAAAACTTGCCCAAGTCTCTTTGAACAAGAAGCTTGCTCTTAAAAACTTTACACTGATTGGACTATAAACTGAAATCACTTGTCCAACAGACATTTTTGTTCCCCTTTTCAGTTGTCAATTTAATGACCCCCTAAGTCGAATGTTATACTGTCATTACTGGGTACAGATTTATATTGCTGTGCTGCGTTTTTGTTAATTAATGAGAAAAATGTTTTTTATCTATGAAATAAAGCCAGAGTTGCCAAGTGCTCTGGAACTACCCGAGTTTCTTCGCTAAAGCATCCAAAATTCGCAACTCTGCGTAATCTTTGATTCACTCCGGAAATCGCGTCAATGCAGGGAAAAGGGAAATTTCCTCTATGAAAAGGGAAAATTTTTCCATTTTCGGAGAAATTGTGTATTAGAATTTTGTTTCTATAATTTAAGGATAAAATCTTTCATGTATACATGTAATTTTTTATCCTTAAAACAGTCCAAAATCCGGAATTTTCCTGGCCTTGCCCATTTTGGATTATTTGCATTTTTTGTCAAAAAAAAAACCCTAATCTAACCTCTTTTGCGCGAATTTTGCGTTTGCAATACTAAAATAATAGATGTATAAATAGGAATAATATATAAATAGGAATTATTTTAAAACAATGCAAGAAATGTTACTTGCAAATCTTCTAATTTTTCTGTGTGGTATTTACTCTGAACATATCAGTTATTTTGCGTTGTTTCATCAATTAGGTCCAGGTTTACCTCCTTGTTCTTAGAAAATTGTCAGAAAGATGGAAAAAAGTGAGAAAAAAAAAACTGGTTAGCAAAACGTCCAATATTTATTTATTTTTTTCGAAAATTTTGACAATTCCGGATTTTGGACGTCCGCATTTGGGTCTTAAAAGAAATTATTTGTGCTAATAGGGAATTTTATTATTGTTTTTAAAGAAAAATATGCACATCTTTTATTTTTGTCTTTATTTTCGCGTTGCTCCTGAAGCAGCCTCAAAACTCCTGAAATTTTATGAGAATGATCCTGAAGCTTGCTCAGAAAAGGTTGGCAACCCTACCGTTCCAGATTTTCTAGAAATTTCTGAAACACACAATATTTTTTTAGAATTTACCATTACACGTAGGATTGAGTGTGTCTGAAATTGTTTGCATGCTTTTAAATCGCTCGTTCAATTTGTTAATGCTGCTTTCAATTTTTTCTTTGCAGACAAAGATGATATTTTTTTCTGCATGCTTTCTCTGAGCACAGTAACAAAAGTTTCTGCATTCAGAATTATTAATTGTCTTCAATTAATTTTTCGACACATTTTAAATCGAAAGGTGGTGAAGAGATGCCAGTTGAATTTAACTCCAAAATTGTCTTCTCCATATGTAATATTGAGCAAATTAAACTTCTGTTTGAAATGCTGTGAAGTATCATCATTTCCTATAGTGCCACTTCTGTAGTTTTTAGCACTCCACCATCCACTGAATTCCATTGATACCATGATGCTTCTTAACTTTTTTTTTTCTTCTGAAATTTAATTTTTTGAGACTCAAAATTTTGAAGATTTTCATATCTGATACAAATGTTTAATATCACAATGACATTCCAATTTGTGTTGCAAGGTATAGTATTTTAATTTGTCCAAGTAATGACCATAATGACAGTTATTTGGAATACTATTTTACAAAGAATAAATGCTACTAGTAAATCACTGCAATCAGTGGAATGCGAACTATTGAAAGGATCTGTCCTATTGAAGTCATGAGAAAATTTTATCAATAATTCCAGAGAAAAAGTTTTAAAAACAGGCAATTTACGTATCAGGGCTATCATTTAATGTGGAAGAACAACAAAAGAGAAAAAATGTTTTTTGATGAAAACGAAGAAATCGGCACTTGAATTTACAATAAGAGAACAACTTCATAGTCCATTAATTTTATGCCATATGTGATAACACCTAGGCAGAACTATCTCAAAGAACTCAGACGCATTAAGTTGTTGTGCAACCTTTTCGAATATTTTTTTAATTGGGATTTATCAATAGAAGAAAAAAAAAAGAACACCATAAAAGAGTTGACGGATATTTACAAATATGTCATTCATGTTTATACTTTTGAAGATCATATACAGCAAGAAATTTTAAGCCGAATTGACTCTGCCAAAATAACTGATGAATTCGCTAGAAATACAGCAAGACGGAAATTCATGAAAAAAAAATATGTTTTTTAATAAATTTATTTAATGTGTTATTGTATACAACAGGCCTCGAAATATATTTTTTAATACAGGTGCACAAGGTGCACCCAAGTTTTTAAATTAGGTGCACAGGTGCGCCTAGCGGGAAAAAATTAGGTGCACAATTTTATTTTCATGTGCACCCGGGTATTTCGAGCCCTGGTATACAAATTTTGATTACTTTTATGTTTAAAAAAAATGAATGAAAGTTTTTCTTGAAACTTTTTCTAACTTGAGTTAGAGGGCCCCGAAAATTTTTCCGCTTGGGGCCCACACTTGACTTGATCCGCCACTAGGAGAGAGGTAGGGACACGCTTTGATCCCACTAACATGAGGGAAAGATACTCTTGGCGTGCTTGTATGGGGTGGCATTATGATAAACGGAGAGACGCAGCCCCACGTTTTTGACAGAGGTTCAGTTACCGGAGATTACTAGCGGGCTCTGACCCTTGCTCGCTTACGCTCGCCAACCCCTAGGGATTGAGTCCATTTGGTTTGCTTCGTAAACCAACACTCCTTTTACAAAGTTAATCTCCTGCAACTGCGAAACTATCTTAATAATTCGTATAATCCTGATTTGACTTTCCGGTCCATGACGTCACAGCGAGGGCTTCGTAATACCAATTTTTAAAATCCATTTTTCAAATGCTTTGGGGAGATTTTCATGCTTTTGATTTGTGTTGCTTTCTTTGCGAGGATGCAACGATTTTTGTTATAGCTATACAAACGAGTTATCTACGTTTACTAGTGTCAGCATAAGAACGTCGTTCGATTGTTTATTAATATTAATGCATATAATATTACCGAACAAATTCATAGTTACGGTTTCTGTTGATAAAATCTATGAATGCCTTTGCATTGTTTTGTGACGTTCAAGCGTCACAAGGGGCTGTTCAATCAGGAAGGAATGGAACTTGACTGAAACACTTGAGCCTGGCACCCCACTCTCCAAACTTCTACTTCACGCCAACGTGATTGCGTTTCTAGAATCATCTTAAATAAACATAGAGATAGGTATTTCAATTAACGGTTGAACTGGGGGAACACAACGGACTATTTAAACAAAAAGGAGGTAAGAAAAATTAGGTATTTTAACTAAAGTCACACTGGATTAAAACTATTGGAAAATTGACAAAGATAAAATTCATGAGTGTTTTAATTAGAGGCAAATATGGCGAAATTTGAAGTAATAGTTGAATTAAATTTTTTTCCTGACTTGTATGGAACCAATATTAAGATCCTAATAATCCTGTTTTGATGTTGTTGACAAATACAAATTTTTCAAAAGTTTTTGGGGAAACTTTCTGTTTTTGACAAGTGTTACTCTCCTTGCGAGGATGTAATATGTGAATTTTGCTGCATCTACAAACTAATTATTTACGTTTACTAGCGCGAGTATAAGAATGTGATAGATTATTTTTTAATAACAATGCAATGTATTACGTGCAAATTCATAGTTACGGTTGAAGTTCGTAAATGCATGAATGCTATAGCATTATCTTTTAATATCAATTCTGTACTCGAAATGCCCAGTTGAAAAGAAAAAAGGATTTAATTTAGAATTTCTTACAGATCAAAACTCAAATAAAATTCTTAAGAATGATCAAATTTACTCCTGTTTTTCAATTTTAAAAATAAACGACTCCTTATTTCTATTTAACTATGCCAGTTTAAGTATAGTTGAAATTCTTATGTTTAACGTTTTGAAGATGTTCCCGAAAGGCTTGTGAAATATCCCTTTTGTAATACATTTAAGTGAACAGTATAAATTTCTAACGAAACTGAAGTATTATTTATGTTCCCGGAGATTTTTTCTTGACACTCGGACCGTGATAGACCCGATATCCCTTAACTGCTGTGTCAGAAACCGTTTCGAAACTAGTGTGGAGGGGTCTCTCAGACTTCGCACACTAAAGTGCGTATAAAGTTGATTAATGTAATATATTAATGAAATAATTATTATTTATACATTTTAAATTTAGATAATTCAACTCTTAACATGAAATATATTTTATATTGCTATATAAGTTAAGTAGATTCTATGTCTCTTCAGGCTCAGCTTTCGGACCTAAATTTGCAGGACGTTTCAACCCTGGAAACTGTAAAACTATGTTGTGTTTTGGTGTACTAACGGCACGATTAGGTCCTCCCCCCCAGGGATCCCATTTGAAGTTATTTTTTCCGTAGAAATATTCTTCTTGTGAAGACATGTAAAAAATACATCAAGCAGAAAATATACATGTATCATCTTTATGTCATACCTTTCGGTACTATGGAATACTTCTTTCAAATTGTAACGAATACAAGTGAAATAAAAGTGAACCCACTTGTTATACAAAGGTGTCGAATAGTTTCGTGATTCTCGATTGAATACGGTTCCTGAGTTCTCTCGTTCTGAGAATCCCTTTTCTCGTTTGCAGTGCTAAATCTTCATGACTATTTAACCATAAAATTTAATTTTATTTAATTGCATTGTATTGGATTTTGATTTGAAAAAATAATTGAAACATTCCAAACGACTTAAGATCAAGAGCATTCGGATCCACATTTTTTACGTCCATCGCATGTTGAAGTAACGACATATTTTGGTTTTCAGAATTCATCAACTCCGGATGAAAGCAACACCGAAACAGCTTGTGCAGCAGTGAATTGGATTCGTGTCGGAAATAAGAACAGGAGGGACAAAAGAACAACAAGTTCCAGCATCGACTTTGGCTGTTTCGGCCAAAGATTTTCTGCAAATCGACATCCCAATCTTGTTGATTAAGAACGAAGACTGTCAATGCTACAAACTCCAACACGTCGAGAATACCAATGAAATTTTAGAGCACTCGATGAATACACAAGTAGCAATCCCAGAAGTAGCAAGAGAACGTAGAATGCCTGATACACAGGGGTTATTTCGATCTACGCCTCCTCCTGATGACGTAGTCTGTCAAGATAGAACAGAAGGGAATGAATTTTCTGAGCTGATCATAGATAACCAAGATTGTCATCGCGCTTCTTCGACAAAAATCTCTATCAAATCTTGTCGTTCAACAAGTGTGCAAAAAGGGACAGGACGAGTTTGTGATTCAGTGAAAAGACCGCGTGCATCCGTGCAGATTCGAAGGCTTAATGCACAAAAACGCCACTCGATGCATTTTGGTGAAAAACCATTCGAGTGTGATGTGTGCAAGGAAACATTTGTGCAAAAATGGAGCTTACGCCAACATAGAATCATCGTCCATTTAGGAAAGAAATCTTTTATTTGTGAAATTTGTAACAGAAACTTTTCCAATTCTGGCAGCTTACGAATACACAAACGAACACACACTGAAGAGAAGCCGTACATGTGTGAAGTATGCATGAGAAGGTTTTCACATTCTTCGACCTTAAAAACACACAGACTTACACACACTGAAGAGAAACCGTACATGTGTGAACTATGCATGAAAAGGTTCTCACAAGCTTCCAACTTACGGACACATATTCGATTACACAGTGGTGAGAAACCGTATGAGTGTGAAATCTGCAAGAAAACCTTTTCGATGAAGGGTTGTTTGACAAGGCACATACGGATCCATTCGGGTGAGAAACCTTTTAGTTGTGAAATTTGTAACAGAGGCTTCTTGAATCTTGGAAACTTGCGTAGACACAGACGGACACACACTGAAGAGAAGCCGTATATGTGTGAAGTGTGCATGAGAAGTTTTTCACATTCTTCGACCTTACAAACGCATATTCGCACACACACTGAAGAGAAACCGTACATGTGTGAACTATGCATGAGAAGGTTCTCACAAGCTTCCAACTTAAGGGCACATACTCGTGTACACAGTGGTGAGAAACCGTATGAGTGTGAAGTCTGCATGAAAATGTTTTCGACGAAGAGTAGTTTGACAGGTCACAAACGCGTTCATTCGGGTGAGAAACCTTTTAATTGTGAAATTTGTAACAGACTCTTTTCGGAACTTGATAGCTTACGAAAACACAGACGAACACATACTGAAGAGAAGCCGTATATGTGTGAGATATGCATGAAAACGTTTTCACAAACTTCGAGCTTACAGAGACACAAGCGTATACACGCTAAAGAAAAGGCGTATATGTGTGAAATATGTATGAAACAATTTTCACAAGCTTCGAGCTTACGAACACATACGCTTGTACACACTGAAGAGAAGCCATATATGTGTGAAACATGCACGAAAACATTTTCAACTTCTTCAATCTTACAAAGACATAGACATATACACACTAAAGAAAAGCCTTATATGTGTGAAACATGCAAGAAAAAGTTTTCAACTTCTTCAATCTTACAAAGACATATACGTATCCATGAAAACGGAAAATAATTAAATGTGAAGTGTTGAAAACATTTCCGAGAAATGTTCTTGTAACGACATATTAAAGGACACTAACGATTTCCATTTTATTTTTGGAAAGGATGTTTTATTAGTCAATAAATTTTTGTAAAATCAAGATCGATAAAGATTGATTGAAAATTTCACACACCAGATCAATACCTTGCTTTTGATTTTCTTTTAATAAATAATTTTTCAGTTAAATATTTATATTTTCCCCAAGAGATTGTGACGTCACGCCGATTGGAATTTGGCCGAATTTGACAATGACGAGGCTATCACGACGTTGCCCGTGGTGGTGCAAACCATAGTTCATAATATTCATAATTTGGTTTGCCAAGCAAACCAAATTATGAATATTATGTGAGAAAGCCCTCTAGTACGGCTGATATCTCTTCTCTACTATCCTAAAATGAAGTTTCTGTGTGTGCGTGTTCGCAGTGTACTGACGAATTTATGGCATTTATAATAATAAAATTTGGCAGACATGTAGTCCCAAATTTTTTGCGATTTTATAGACCAGCCCGATTTTTAAAATTTAATCTAGAGAATTTAAAAATTAATAAAATGCGATATTTATTTATTATTTGCTTTCCTCCGATGGAAACAGTCATGAATCGGTATTGAAGGAATCCGTATTTACTGCGCGTGTGAAGCCGTTGCCGTGTAGCCGCCCGATAACTGGATATCCTTTTCAAAATTTATTGCCTTTTTAAAAGCATATTAACTTTTAGTTAGCGTTAAGTTTTAATATCTTTTTATTGTGCTTACTACATTTTTGGAACTGGGTAACGGTTGAGCAATACGTTTGTTACTGTTTCTTTTTAAGACTACGATAGTTTGGATTTTGATTTTAAAGCATATTAACTTTTAGTTTGGATTATTTGGATATTTTTTTCAAAGTTTAGCGCTATTTAATTTTGATATTTTGTGCAATTTCTGGTTTGTTTCATTTATGCAATCTTTTGTTTGTTTCTGTAAAGTACTTCGGTTTTCGTATAGTTAATGTTTATCATTTTTGTTTCGATGTCTTATGGAAAAAAAGCGATATTTAATCCCAATTTTTAATTTAATGTAGAACATTTAACATTAATTCATTATTATATTTTTGTTTTACTTGGTTTCCTAAAAATGTCCACAGTATTGAAAGGATATTTACTGCACTCACGCCAATCTTGGATTTGGATCATTTATGCAAACTAAGAACATTTCTTCTATGTAGTTCTACGCTCACTGGATGATGATGTGCTCTTCGAATTTCAACGTTTTACTGAGAAGCAAAGACATGTTCCATCAATTTATTGTCGCCATATATTCTGAGATTGAATCGGAGAAGGTGTTGTACATACGACTGAATCAGATGACTCAAGAGTGGAACAGTATGCACATTTGAGAGATGCGTTGATGAACGATGGAAATGTTGCTATACGAAAACTGAAGTACAAAGAAATCGCTAAACTTCCAAAAAGATATCAAAACCAAAAGTTAAAGGTGATGCTTTTGTAAATTTTTATGTTACCTAAATTGTCAAAATTAAATATTGCTATTCTTTCCAAAAGACACTCAAACACAAAAACAAACAAAAAATTGCATAAAATAATAACAAAATTGTGGCATTTCGCTATAACGGCCTCTTTTAATTTACGCCCCAGAATGTTTTGTTATACGACCAAAACAAATGCGTTTTTTATGCTTTTGTTTAGCATTAGCTCCTCCCTTTAGGCGACACTGCTACATTTTGCCTCACGAAAATATCAGTAATGTTTGTACAACATCGTCATCATTTTACTGCGTTGTCGCTTTCGTGTAGTTAGATCAACACCAACTTTATACAGAGCCCACATCACAACTAAAAATCCAATTGCGATGCTACTTTTACGCGCTACGATACGAACTGCAGGCAGTTCAGACTAATAGGTGTAGTTAAACACGAGTAACTTTTTCATATTCGTCTTATAATACACTCACTACCAAAAGTTAAGCACAGAGAGGAAAATGTTAATTTCCAGAAGCCAATCTGAATTTGAGAGGCTGCAATTTGCTGCTCAGGAAGAAGGAAGTATTCAAATGTGTTGGGTACCGGCCAATCACGGTTTCGTTTTGAGAAATATGCTAAAAAGGCAGTTGTGGATTAAAACATTATTTTGTTAATGACACCAATGCTCTAACCCTTCACAATGCTGGCTTTTTATACGACTGCCTTTTTTGCATATTGGGGGCTGTAAATTAAAAAAAATACCGTTATTACGAAATGGTGTTATTTTATTCATCTCTTATGCTATTTTTTTTTGTTTGTTTCTGTGTTTGGGCGTCTTTTGGAAAGCATAGCAATATTTAATTTTGATAATTTATGCAACGTATAAATTTACAAAAGGATAAGCTTTAACTTTTAGTTTTGATATCTTTTTGGAAGTTTAGCGATTTCTGTGTACTTGAGTTTACATATAGCAACATTTCCAGCGTTTATCAAATCATCTCTCAAATGTGCATAATGTTCCACTCTCAGAGTCCTCTGATTCAATGATATCCAAACCAAAAGTTTATGCATTTGTAAATTTATGTTGCATAACTTATCAAAATTAAATATTGCTATGTTTCCAAAAGTCACCCAAACGCAGAAACAAACAAAAAATTGCATAAAAGAACAACAAAACTATGGCATTTCGCTATAACTGCCTTTTTTTTTTTTAATATACGGCCCACAATGTTTTGTTATATGGCCAAAAAAAAAATGCTGTTTTTATGTTTCTGTTTAGTTTTAGCTTCTTCCTTTATGCGGTACTGCTACATTTTGCCTCACGAAAATATGAGGAACGTTTGCACAACATTGTCATCATTTTACTGCGTTGTCGCTTTAGTGTAGTTAGACCAACACCGACTTTATACTCAAAATCCTATCGCTAGGCTACTTTTACGCGCTACGATACGAGCTGCATGCTGTTCAGACTAATAGGTACAGTTGAACATAAGTAACTTTTGCATATTCGTCTTATAATACACTCACTACCAAAAGTTGAGCACGGAGAGGAAAATGTTAATTTCCAGAAGCCAATCTGAATTTAAGAGGCTGTAATTTGCTGCACAGGAAGATGGAAGATTCAAATGTGTTAGGTAAGAGCCAATCTCGATTTCGTTTTGAGAAATATGCAAAAAAGGCAGTCTTGGATTTAAACATCATTTTGTTAATGACACCAATGCTCTAACCCTTCACAATACTGGCTTCTTATACGACTGCCTTTTTTGCATATTGGGGGCTGTAAATTTAAAAAAACTGTTATTGCGAAATGCTAATATTTTGTTGATCTTTTATGCTATTTTTTGTTTGTTTCTGTGTTTGGGTGTCTTTTGGAAAGCATAGCAATACTTAATTTTGATAATTTATGCAACGTATAAATTTACAAAAGCATAAACTTTAACTTTTGTTATCTTTTTGGAAGTTTAGGGATTTATGTGTACTTCAGTTTTTGTATCGCAGCATTTCCACCGTTCATCAACGCATCTCTCAAATGTGTATACTGTTCCACTCTTATAGTACTCTGATTCGGTCTGATGTACATAATGATGTAACACCCTTTCCGATTCAATCTTGGAATACATATCGACGATAAATTGATGAAACAGGTCTTTTCTTTTGAAAAAGATGCCCAAATAATCCAAACTAAAAGTTAGTATGCTTTAAAAATGATAATCCAAACTATCGTACTCTAAAACAGAAACAATAACAAACAACGTATTGCACAACTGTGATCCAGTTCCAAAAATGGAGGAAGCACAATATAAAGATACTTATATTATAGATTATGATAATCCAAACTAAAAGTTAACTCTAACTAAAAGTGGTGTAAATATTTTGAGGATTACCAATATGTTTCTTAGAATACGTTAAGCATTTTTTACATAAACTTACATTTCTTACGTGAAGTAAAACTAATTAGCAGACATAAATTTTTTTTTTTTGCATCTTGAAAATATTCCCGATTTTCATTAATTGTTAGCATGTAAATATACCTTATTGGTAAAAACTTGTCATATTTTGATCTTTTGTATGTTAATAGTAAAAAATTAGACAACATGAAAATACAACTTTAAAATTAAATATGTCTATTTTTCTAATTCTTTGTGCATTAACAAGTTTGTCAGATAATTCGAAGCACACAAAAAGGGTTTATAAAACAATAAATGAAGCCTTTCTCTATGAACAGTAGGGAACGAGTGTAGTAAAACCTCCCCAGAAAATGCCAATTCAGTGGAATATTGAACTTGCAATAAAATAATTATCAATTCCAATAGTTTTCTGCTTCAACTCTGTGACGGTTCTTTCTTTCGGCAGATTTCCTCATCCTCTGCCTTGTCGTCCCCCAAGCATTAAAACTGGTCCATGAGCATATTTCAAATTTATTAACAAATCTTGACTATTTGCTATACAAATATTGTATACAGGAATATTAAATCCATCATACACGGTCGGAAAAAATTCCAATCGATTTCCAGCACAAACCAACACGTCTGCTTTCCTCGCTGGCCTTCGTGCAAGTCCTTTCCTTCACATTCTCCAAACGGGTTCCTTTCCCCATTCAGGACGGGGACGCCCGTGGTTTCCAACTCCGTGTCCAACGACCCTACCCATAGTACGGCTGATATGTGAAATAATTGTGCTTTTATTGATAGAAGCATACAACTTGGGCAAATATACTACAAGCCATCTCTGATTTCACTTATGGCAGTAATGGCGGACATTCAAAATGGCGGCTTCTGAATATTTTTTGTGCTAATTTTAAATGTTATTTGATGATAAATGATAGCTATTAAAGTAATGGTGAGTAATTGTTGTTTTGTGCAAGTAGTTAGAAATTCGTAGTAATAGATACCATATTTTATATATATATGTGTATATATATATATATATATATTCTATTTATGACGAAATGGTGGTCTCTGAGTATATTTTATGTGCTCCTTTATTATAGTCATTTGATAATGTTAATAGCGTACTGTATGTAATTTTGCATGAATTGATGCTATAAACATGAGTTCATGTCATAATTATATTTTCATAGAAACAGAGTGGAAACAATTGTTTTATCTGTCAAGAAGATAAGTCTGAAGTTCTTCGGTGTCCAGCAGACAGTAAGCGTGAAGAAAAGGAAACTGGTTATAAGACAATTTATTATTTACTTGTGGGGTTTAGTAATGCAGCGTGTTTACCAGGACAAAAGCATAAAGATCTGGAACGTCTTGATGATGCAGGAGGTGTCGAGGTAACATTGGTACAGCATAAAGCTCAGTTTCACAAACCATGCAGATTTGCAGTTCAATAAAACAAAACTTCAGAGTTCAGAAAAGGAAGATAGAACCTGCGGATAATGCAAATAGTTCTGCGAAATTCACCCACCAGAATATTGTAGAGAATAGTTCAGTAAATTCAAAAGCGATTTTTTTTTTGTGACCTGCCTTCTCAAGCTGGAAGTTCATTATGTATAACATCGACATTTGGTCTAGATACTCGAGTTCGTCACCGTGTCCTTAAATTGGAGGACAGGCCTCTGCTTGCGAAACTGAGTGCCGGTGATCTTATTTCATTAAATTCCATGTTCAATGCCTCGTATCATTATATAACAGAGCAAGCGACAAAAAGAACACACAAGAAAAACTGAAATAGAACAAACTAACAATGGTTTTGCATTTGCTGAACTTATATCATACATCGAAGATGCTCGTAGTGACCAGGAAATCGCACCCATATTTAAACTTGTTAATCTATGCAAAATGTGCATGATGAGGAAGAAACAACTAGGTAGTGATCTTTCAGTGCGCATACATTCCACAAAACTAAAAAACAGAGTACTTGCATATTTTCCTGACATGGAAGCACATAAGCAAGATCGAGATGAAGTTTTGTTTTTTGAACTGCAATCTGCATGATTCGTAAAACTGAGCTTTATGTTGTACCAATTTTGCCTCGACACCTCCTGCATCATCGAGACGTTCCAGATTTATTGTACTTGGTAAACACCCTGTATTACTAAACTACATAAGTAAATCAGAAATTGTCTTATAACCAGTTCCCTTTTCCTCACGCTTACTGTCAGCTGGGCACCGAAGAACTTCAGACTTGTCTTCTTGACAGATAAAACACTTGTTCCACTCTGTTTCTTTGAATTGTGCAGATATATCAGTATTGCATGGATTAATCAGCTTTATGCACCACATCCCTATTTTTATCTTCTTTTTCTTCTTGTCGTGTCAACTGTGGAAAAAGTTAATATGAAAATATAATTATGACATGCACACATGTCTATGGCATCAATTCATGCAAAATCACATATTATACGCTATTAATTCATCATATAAACATAACATCATCAAATAAAAAAGGTGCACATAAAATAAACTCAGAGGCCGCCATTTTGAATGTCCGCCCTTTTTTGATAAATAGAATCTATATATATATAATTCTCTTACGTAGCTCACGAAAAAGACGTTATTTGTAATCGCGTTTTGGCAACACTGTACGATTGTTTGTTTATCGCGAAGTCTCGCGCATTGATTGAATTTTATTGTAAAAAAAAAGGAAATTTTAATGAGCTGTTGCAGTTAGTTTATAATGGAAATCAAAGAAAGCGGAGGATCTTTTCAGGGCCATTTAAAAAACGGTCCTTTTCAGGGCCAACAATTATAGTTCAACAAGACGCTTACACTACAACTTTCGGCAACACACTCAATGAAAAAGTGTGGGTCGTTTGAGTGCTGGGGAAATGTACACACAAACAACATGCTGGGTATTCAATTTCCAAAGCAACTCTCACATTTCGAGTCAAAATTTGCACAAAGTTTACGTTTGAATTCTGATTTTAGAGATACTGTATATATTTTTTCTGTAATACAGCAAATTTAGATTTGAAAAACATTTTTTTTGGTAACATATTTTGTAAACAATCCCTTCTGCTAGGACACATGTCTTCATTGAGGCGAGCGAAGCGAGCATAGGTTCGAGGATTGGCGAGCGTTAACGAGCAGGGGGCAGGCCCCCTAGTATATATATAATAGCAAACTCCATTCTCAAAACAACAATTACTCGCCATTACTTTAATAGCTGTCATTTAACATCATCAAATAATATTTGAAGGGAGCAAAATTGAAGGGCACAAAAAATATTCAAAGCCGCCATTTTGAATGTACGCCATTACTGCCATAGGCGAAATCTGAGATGGCCTCATATCCAAAATTAAATCTTCATATATGTTTTATACGTGGCCCAAGTTGTATGCTTCTATCGTTAAAGGCACAATTCATACAATTTTTTTCGCATATCTGCCATACTATGGAACCTTTGAATGTTGTTCCTGGTCAATTGAACGCCGTCGCCTACCTGAACATTTTGGACAATCGGGTTCTTCCTACGCTCTGGTAATTTTATGGAGTGGACGAATATTACTTCCAGTGCGACAACGCTCCATGTCATGTTGCAGCCTCTGTCAAGCAGTAGTATCAAGATATGGATAAAAACGTCTTCCCTGGCCTGCTCAGAGTTCCGACCTAATCCCCATAGGACATGTGTGGGTCGAGTTAGAGCGACGTTTACGGACCAGGGAACCACGTCCTAAATCTAGAGCTGAACTGGCGACATTCTTGCAGCAGGAATGGACACAAATACCCATAGCTGTGTATCAAAACCTTGTTGAAAGTAAGGCCAGAAGGGTTGCTAGTGTAATTGCAGCACGTGGGGACCATCTCCCTAAAATGTGTATTATTTCCTTTATACCGTCACATCTTGCTGTGCTGTCCATTATTGTAGGGTACTGTATATCCAAAGCAGTCCCAAATGAAAACGGCTCACGACAGGAAATCATATCAACCTTCATCTGCCTGTGCAATGGAAGAAAAGTGTTACCAATGAATCCAGTCAAATGAAGTTTTTAAAAATCACGTGTAGTGGTATCCAAAGTGAACGCCCACTGCCTCCAGGTTTCACCACACGACCCTTTTGACCGTCAGATGTTTTTAAATTACCTATTGACCAATAGAATAATATCAGCTCTCTTTTTTTTAAAGTCTCACCTCATATTTTGAAAGGAAGTCACATTTTTCCATTCTTCATCCTTGTTGAAATCTTTTATTTAACTGTCATTTATTCACGAATAGTAAAATTTCACCTCATAACTTTTTTAAATGTCTCAAATTTTGTTGAGCCAGGCGTGTTACGTGTTGTTCGCTACGATTTTGCCCTATAGTTTAGAGTATTCCAATACATAGCGT
Organism: Metellina segmentata; assembly: GCA_947359465.1. Taxonomy (NCBI): domain Eukaryota; kingdom Metazoa; phylum Arthropoda; class Arachnida; order Araneae; family Tetragnathidae; genus Metellina; species Metellina segmentata. The sequence continues at coordinate 103,710,182 of OX375883.1, forward strand.
ACAGTTTTTAACAAGTCGGCTACTCCCTACTAGCTACTATGAGTGACGATAGGAAGAGACTCAGTGGCGCTGAATACAAAAAACGAACAAAACTGAATCTGGCGGGTTTTGCTTTCGCAGAGAAGTTCCTGAGCGGCTGCTCTCGACCTTCGGTGTAGCTGGAATGAAACATAGCTGCTTGGGTTTGTGCGGAATGTACTTGGAGGTGGGGCGCTCTCTATCATTTTGTTGTATAAAACAAATGTATTAAGCAAATATGAACTATAGAGGGGGCGGCAAATGGACTTTAGCCTATAGGCGGCATAGTCTTAAATCCGGCCCTGTGTGTTAGTACATGAGGCCCTGGTAGCCCGATTGGAAAAGTCTCTTATCAGCAATCAGAAGGCTGAGAGTTCGAAATCAACCAAAGACCGTCGTGTAATAAGTGGGCTGGTGTACGTTAAATCTGTAGTTGCCTCAAATTTTCTCACTATGGCGTGGTGTGGAATTTTCTAGATTGGAGTGCCAGCTAAGGTGTTGTCCTCGTCATCTGACCGTGGTTCAAAATTACTTGGTTTTGTACCCGGATGTACCCCTTGGTGTTCCACGTTGAGGTAGTAGAGGGCGCTTTTCATGTTAGTCGGGAACACCGTTTCTGGGGCGTAAGGCGCCATTCCCCACTCGGATTTTCAACGGCATTCATTTCGACGAGAATTCGGAGCTCGCATATATGCATCTGATATACAGGGCTTCGAACGGAAACGAACGAGCTTCTCAAAGGTTGTGCAGTACACGATTCCTGACCTTCCTTCCTTCGAATGGAAGCAAACCCCTCCGTACCGAGTTACTGAAAACCCATAGCGGATTAGCGGATGCTAGGGAAAGCCTCTAATGAGAAATTTTAGAAGTGGGTCTAGTGACGCGCCGTCCGAAAAACCCTTATCTGCCCAGGATGAACACGATAGGGCGTGGACGTGGTCGACCCCGGAATGTGTGCGCTGAAGATATGTGGTCCGGCTCAGTGATATCAGTCAACCTTAGGTCCGTTTTGAGCCGGAAAAGTTTTATTCATAGATTCGTGCCGAGGGGTGTCAGAGGCGCACACCCAGGCATCTCCTAGGAACCTATCGGCATTCCTGAGTAGCCCAACGGAACAGCAGGCTGCCCCAACGTCCTGTTTATCCGGTACCGTGGGCAACCGATACCATCATCTATGGAGTCTTGCAGACCCTTGCCGTCCGCCAGATAGCCTTCTTTCGTTAGCGTACAGGTATTGGCCTAGGGCAGCCGGGGAGTGGTCCCGACACCGCTAGTTTCCGTGTGGCACCTAAGGAGGTTCCTGTCGCTACTTGATCGCAGGAACAGCAGCATCGCCCTGTGCCAGTTCCTACGACCCAAACCGATAGGCTGCTGGCTAGAGCGGCTTCGCCACGTTAGAGACTGACATATTCCTCCTACACGGATAGGCCCATGATCTGCGGAGTTATGGAGTCCCCTTGCGACTCCAGAAAGAGCCGCGGTCCGAGTGGTGGGGGCCATCACTCTTCATTCCTTGGAACCAACACGCGTCCACTTAGGGACCCCAAGCATTGTCTACGTAAACTGATAACGAGTTACTAACTGTTTATCAATTACTTGGTTCAGGATGCACACCACCCCAAGTGCGCAGAGCCCTCCCCCGATCCTTTTGCCCGGATCTCGGGTCCTCAGCCCCATCATCTTGCTATCATCCCTACGGACAGTCTTCCCGGACATTAAAAGCCACCACCAGCTTTCCGTCCGGGTTGACCCACGACTACTTCCCCAACAGACAATAGCGTGTACACCTTCCCAGGGGTGTGTATGCCTAGGCGGCATAGGTACAAGTACCACACAGAAATACAGTTTTGGCTACATAAATACAGATTTGCCACATAGAGTTATGCATTTTCGCAACTTCCAGTACAAGACTTTCATCTGTTGCTGATAAACACAGAGTTAAGCATCACAGATTATACATTTCCGCAACTTCTAGCACGAGGCCTTCATTAGTTGCTAAATAACATGCATTAGGATTAAAATGAAAAGAGGAAGGTAGTCGCCGGCATCTGCCAAGGGGACCTTCGATGAAAGGGTAACCACAGACTTCCGGCACAAGTGCCTTCGATTCGTGTCTGTTCACCAAGGCGGTAGGAGAAACAGAGAGTAATGAAATACACTTACTTCTAGGGTGGGAGAGGATACCTTAGAGGGGGAATTTGAGGTGTCAGCCTTTTGGTCACATAGTTTCCCAAGCGGAGGATTGCTTGGAACCACTCTGGGCTAGTAGTGAAGTCTTGGGGTCGGAAGCGCAACCAGCCAAGGTGCTGGTTAAGAGGTTTGACAAGTTCGCAGTCGAGGAGATAGTGAGAGGCATCCCCCACTTTTCCACACTGACACAAGCCCGATCCTTGTCGCTGCATACGTCTAAAGTATTGCGGAAAGCGACCATGACCTGTAAGCAGTTGAGTCGCAATCGGGTGGTACACGTGTCTTCTGAGGTCAGGGTTGGGGAGATACTTATAAGTTTCTCTGCCTACCAAGTCTCCACTCCATCGCCACTTCCATTGATCCATAAAGATCTGCAGGAGGCAGTTGCTGACAGTAGAGTACGATCTCTGCACGTGTATTTCCACTTCGCTCTTGTCAGTGGCCTTTTTAGCCGCGGTATCAGCCGCTTCATTACCAGTGAAACCGACGTGAGCTTTTATCCAATGCATTTGGATACCCTGGTAGCTAGTGACCGCCTTGTACAGAGTTTTGATTCTCTGCACTACTGGGAGAGTGCAGAGTGGGTCCTTCAACGCCATGAGCGAAGAGAGGCTGTCCGAATAGATATGGGTGGTTTTGTTGGCGGAGTACAGGGGTCGGTCCCGAACCCACTCGTACGCCTTTTCAAGAGCTGCAAGCTCTGCCAAATATACTGTTGCTTGGTCACCAAGCCGGTACGTATGTTCTTCGACAATACAACCAAAGTACATTACCACGAAAGCTGCTCCATACCTATCATTCAGCCCAGACCCGTCAGTGTAAATCTCCATCTCCGCACAATTTGGCTTCCTGCTGTCATAAAGAATAGATATGCGATCGGCTGGGTGAGTGAAAACATTCACCTTCTGCTCCATGTCATGTGGGAAAAAGACTTCCCCATTGATCTCCAACTCTCGTCCAGCCTTGAACAGGATGAATTGGCAATAACGTAACCCAGCCCTTAAGTCAAGCGGCAAAGCACCTGCATTGTCCGGGTAGCTACAGTCCTGTAGCACCTGGTCATTAAAACGAGAGCTTGACGCTGAATGCGCTCGAGAGTTTTGCCCATTAGCTTAGTGCTAAGACGGTCTCCCCAAGCTCCTATACCATATAGAACAGTCGGCTCTATAACTGTGCGGTATAGTTTCTTCAACAACCACGGACGCTCAGTGTACAGTCTCCTCGCCACCTTCCTCAGGGCAAAGACCAGATTACTGATCTTGGTACGCACCAGCCGGAAATGGGTTGTGAAGTTAAGGGAAAGATCCCAAATGAGTCCCAAAATTTTGAGCTCCTTCACGTTCTCAATTTCCACATTTTCACAGCAGAACTTGGGTTCAGTTCTACCAACCCTTCGCCCAAGAAAGTAGGTTATCGCTTTAATCTTTGTCGGGTTGAACTTAAGCTTGTAAGAAAGCCCATGCTCAACAATCCTCCTGATATCAGCGTTTCCCCTTCTCTCGAGTTCTTTGGTGCTTCTCCCTTTGACCACAAGGACAAAATCGTCCGCGTAAGCAATCATATCACCGCGTAAACCCTTGTTGGGCACGCCAATGAGGTCTAGAAAGCCGTCCGCCACTAGATTCCACAGGAGGGGACCACTGCATGAACCCTGCGGGCAGCCCCTCTCCGTTATCCTTTCTACCGTGCAACCATGCGACTTATAGGTGACTGTCCTTTCACTGAGGAAGTTGTAAATCACTGCATAGAGATTTACTGGACACTTGGCTTCCACCATCCTTCCCAGCACTGAAGGCCACCAGACATTGTCAAAGGCGCCCTCGACGTCGAGTGAGATTAAACTGATATGTTTCTTCTCTTCACGACTCTTGGCAATGGCTTGCCGAACCTCGAAAAGGGCTGTATTGCACGATTTCCCGGCTCTAAAACCATGTTGGTTTTTGTTAAGCTTGCCATTAATGTGCAACCAGTGTTTCACACGATTAGCTATTAGCTTGTCATAAGCTTTCGCCAATGTGCTCAGCAGACAGATTGGTCGATAGGCTTTGGCGTCGGCTACGTCACGATTGGGTTTAGGAATGAAAACTACACGGGCATTTTTCCAGGCCTTGGGTACGTAAACCAGTTTCAGACATTTGTTGAACAAGTCCAACGTGAATATCGGATACTGGCGGTGGATCTCTTTAATCAATTCCCCGCAGATCTCGTAAGGGCCAGCCGCTTTCTTCTTTTTAATGGATCTCACGACACCCGTGACCTCTAGTAGCGTGAATAGTCGATCCTTAATAGCATCTTCCCTGAGGTAGTTGTTAACAATTTCCCTCAAAGTTCTTTGGTCAGAAGATTCTCCGACGGAGTCGGATGGGAAGTGCGTGCGAAGAAGTCAAGAAAAAATTTCTATCCAATTCCTAATTTAACAAATTAATTCCATTCAATGCATTAAATTTTTATTAAGATACTCTCCTGAAATGCTTATATTTTATTGTATTTTACATTCAATATCTCCTCATGCCTATAACTTTTTAAGAAATTCTGGTTATGTTATGATTCCACACCCAAGGACTTTGAAGAAGATTTGTGCATCACTGAATACTAACCCTCAACTAGAACAATCTGATGAGAATTTTTTATGTTCATATCAAGACAAATTAACTCATTAGAGTCTTGTGACAAAATAGTTGTTTTGCTAATTGACGAAATACATATTAAACCTTATCTTGACTACAAAGGTGGAAATATATTAGGAATGGCATTAAATTCTGAAAATGCTGCAACGTCTGCTCAGGTTTTTATGATACAGAGCATTCTTTCTCCATTTAAATCTGTTGTACATATTATACCTGTAAAAACCATAAATGCAAACATTTTAAATGAAATTATAAAAAAAATTCTTGTTAAGCTCCATGATATGGGATTTAAAGTCATAGGTGTTCTATCTGACAACAATGCTCTCAATAGTAAATCTATGTCTTTATTCCACACTCCTCCAAAAGTAAGCATTGTGTATCCCCACCCTTCTGATGCTACTAGTCCTTTATTTTATATATTTGATTCTGTGCATATCCTACAATGCATCCGCAACAATTGGATTAACCAAAAAAATATAAGTCAGTGTTTTTATTATCCAGATTTTAATGATTATGAAAAATTTCCGCTTCTTGAAGCTAACTTTGGTACGCTAAAAGCTTTACACGATGTTGAAAACAATAGTTTAGTAAAATTTTCTTATGGGTTAACACTTAAATCATTGACTCCTAGTAATCTAGAGATGCAAAATGTGAAGCTAGTCCTTAAAATATTTAATGACTTTGTTGTTCAAGCTATTTTGCAACTAGGACAGGAACATAACTTAATAAGTTACCAAACAACATCCGATTTTATTACTTTGATTTGCAAATGGTGGAAAATTGTAAATGTTAAGACTCCACTCAAAGGACAGCGTCTACAGGATCCATTTCAAGAACCAATAACTCTGTCCACAAATGATGTAAAAGTAGAATATCTGAATGGTTTTATTTCCTGGTTAGATGCATGTAAAGACAAAAAATGCTCCACAGGTAAACTAACAAAAGAGAAACACATTTAGCCATCTCTCAAACAACATATGCTCTTCCTGAGATGTCTAAGTATTGCATTAAGGAGTTGAATTTTACATATTTTTTACCTGGTAAAATTCAAACCGACTCCCTTGAAGATCTCTTTGGAAAATATAGAACACTTGCGGGTTCACAATATCTAATATCAGTTTCACAAATTTATAAATCTGAGGCCAAATTAAGGATGCAAAATTTTCTTCCACTTGTTTTAAATTCCAACATGTATGGTGAAGTAGAAATTAAAAACACTGACCCTGAAAAAAACTGCTCAGAAATTAAGGGAAATGTTGGATATTCCCAATTTGTATTAGATATTTCTGAAACGGATTTTGATTTAAAACCTCTGCTGCCAATTTTAACCTATTTATCAGGTTATTGTGCTCGTTCAGCAATTTCTAAACTCAACTGTGACGCTTGCTCAAAATCTTTAGTTCTAGATAAAACCTTAAATTTAATTTCGGACTACATTCTTATTCGGAATTTAGACAGAGGTGGTTTGCTATGTCCATCTCCAGATGTTGTTACTGCTGTTACATATAATTACATAGTTGTGCAAAAGCTAGTTAACCAAAAGAATGAACATTTGTTTTTGAGACAGAATAATCAAAGGGAACTTGTAATCACTATTAGTTTTGATTTGATTAATAAGCATGAATTTTTTCTTAACGATGATAGTTGTTCTAATGGGCATTCAACAGACCATGTACTGAAACTAATTTTAAGACCTGCAACAAATGCTTTACTAAACAATTATTGCACTTTAAAAAATGATACACCAAAACCTGTTTCACTTGCTAAACAGCGTAAACTAGAAACAGTTAAAAACTCCCCAGCAAATGCAACTTTACCCCAAACACATAAAAACAAAAAAGCCAAAGAGTAAAATATCCCTTAAAAATCGTGTAAAGCACCAGAATAAATACTAAAACTAAATAATATTATTTTAAGGTTGATTAATATGAATATATGAATTTGAATATAATCAGAATTTTATGTTTACCTTTACATAACTAAGATAATATAAATGTTTGTTGATATTTGTATGTGTGCAAAAATAAAGTTTGTTCTTACTTTTATTTGTATTCCATTGTGTTTAAGATTTGATTTCCTGACATTCAATTTTAACAACAAATATTTATAAAATGCTATTACATTTGTATTCTTCAAGGCAGCTGCTGAAAGTATTTTTTATTTAAAATTAACTTTCCTTTTCAAGCCTAAGTTTTCCTTGAAAAGAAAAAAGATTAAAAGCACATTTAGGCATTTGTTTTCTCATATCAAACTGCGGTAGATAACCGAGTAAGCTTATTTTTGGTTGCACTTGTTAATGTTTTGCGGTGTCATTGGGAGAATCCAGCTTCACCGTTTCCCTACTTGCTCTGACGTCACAAATGAGCGCCGCGGCCTTGTCCGTCTAGGTGGTGTTGGTTTTTCCCACGGACTGGAGCTTCGAGGCTTGGAGCAGAGAGTGCTGGGTCAGCGGAGAGGGGATTCTCTGACAGACTCGAGAGCCGACCAACCGGTATAGTGGTTAAGGTGTTAGCCTCTAGATCAGAAGGTTCCTGGTTCGAATCCGGGTCCGGGCATGGATGTTTGTAAACGTATGGTGTAGAGGCGGCTGGTGCACCTTAAATCTGTCGTGGCCGAAAGTCCTCACGTTGGGTTGGCGTGGAAGTTTGGAGAGTGGGGTGCCAGCTCAGGTGTTGCTTCGTCATCTGACCGTGGTTCAAAATTACGAAACGTTGTCCTCGGATCTTTCCCTTAAGGGACTGATCCCGGACCGTCGTCAATAGCCCGTTGTGTTGCTCTAGTACGACGTTAACTAAAATTACCATTACCATTACTGACAGACTCGAGAAGAGTTTGGTCGTTGTTTCGAGGGCGTAGTAGCGACGACATAGATTTTGGGAGTTACGTCTCCGGTGGAGACTCTTGTTATGTTTTAAAATTGTCTGTTCAATAGAGCAGCACTGTATATAATAAATAACCGAGAAATAAAGAATATTTGTTTTCTATACAATATTCAGATTTCGTAAATTATCCTTCCTGCCAAAACTTATACACCCCAGTTGTTTAACGTTGTTACAATGACTAGGCTCTCGATTAAACTTTAATGTTTGCCTGACATTTCGATCATGAATAGATACTAGACATTGGTATACAGCTAACCATCTCCCTAATAAAATTATACTTTTATAAATTAATTATATTATTTTACAGATCAAATTGGGAAATGATTTTTTAAACTAAATATTAACAATCACAATGCGATTGTTTTTATTACTCTTCTATAACAAAATTGCTACTTGCATTTTAAAATAAAGACTTTTTAGTTTTTTTAGCCTCGTGTGGATGTATGAATTTTATACTATTTTATTATAAGCATCATCAAAGTGGAAAAGTGATGTATTTTTTTTATACTTTGATTATGTTCTTTGCAAATTGAGTTTCAGTCCTGGAGGCTTATTTAAGGAATTATTTAGTGACTGCTCTATGAAAATTCTACAAATATAGCTCATCCCCCCAATACTCATAGGATACACTTTTGCACGTTAAATCTGCAGTGACCTGAAATATCCTTATGCTGGGGTAATTGAGAGTTTGGAGATTGGGGTGCCATCTCAGGTGTGACATTCATCTGACCGTGGTACAAATTTACTTCGTATTGTCCTCAGATCTTTCCCTAAGGGGTGTTCCCTAACCGTTGCCAGTACCGAGTTGTTTTGCTCCAGTTTGTGACGTTAATTGAATTCCTACCAACAGAGGACAACACCTCGTAATCTCTACTATTATAAAAGGAAGTGTTTGTCTGTTTCTTGCCGCAAAATACTGACGATTCTGTGGCACTTACATCAATGAGATTTGGCACGCAGGTAGTCCAAATTTTTTGCAATTTTTAAGTCGCGGCGAATTTAATCGAGAACATTTTAAAATAAATTTAATGAAATTTAATTATTATTGTTTTATTTGGAATGGCAACCGCATAAAGATATGGCAGATTCTAAATTTATTTTTCGTTTCCGTTTTTATTTTGCCCAGAAGAATGATTTTCCAGCAGTGGATAAAAAAAAAGTTTTAACTTTAGTTATGTAGTTCTTTTTTCTATCTCCTAGACCGTTAAATATAGAGTAAAAATTGCAAGGGATTTGAAATCTGCATAAAATTTCACTTTAGATCGATACCTATAAATATGATTTTCTTTAAATAAATAATTTTTAAATTGAATATATCTTTTATATTTTCGCAAGAGATTGTGACGTTACGTGAACTTTCTCTTACCAAAAATAAAAAACAGATTGCATCTTCTGCCCCTCGCGTTAAAAAAAAAACCACAGATTACATTTCCTATCCCATTCTATTTCCGAGAAGGAGAGCAAGAAATAAAAAACATATTGACTGGGATTGTTAAGTTTTTTTTGCGTAAAATTGAAATCGCAAAAGATAGATTAAAAATTTCAACGGATTTGAAATCTGCGGAAAATTTTACACCAGATTCATACCTTATACCACGGGCAACACCGGGTTAGTTTTTTATAAAGGTCAAATGACGAGGATTCCGAGAAACTGATTGATTGCAAATGAGACCTACAGGGTCAGTGGCGGATTAAGTGGCCGCGTAGGGCCCCGAGGTCTTGACATGTCTTTTCATTAGGGTGCGAGGAAAATTATAACAGTGTCTTTACAATGTGTGTTTTTAAGTGCAGTGAAATGAGTTTCTAGTACAAGATGGTAAGCAAGAGCAAATGCTGTAACTCTACTATTATAAAAGGATGTGTTTACCCTCCACTTCGCAGTGTCCTGACGAATCTATGGTACTTCAATAATGAAATTTGGCACACAGGTAGTTCAATCTAGAACATTTAAAAAAAAATTTAATGGAATTATTTAATTATAGTTTTCCTTGGAATAGCAACAGCATAAAGAGATGAAATATTCTAAATTTATTTTTTCCGTTTTCATTTTGCGGAGGAACAATTTGTCAGCAGACTAAAAAATTAAAGGAATTTTAATTTTGTTTGTAGTTCTTTTTTTTTATCTCCTAGATCGTTAAATATAGAGTAAAAATCTCAACGGATTTGAAATCTGTGGAAGATTTCACATTAGATTGATACCAAAAAATTTTTATTTTCTCTAAACAAATAATTTTTTAATTGAAACTTTTATATTTTTTCCAAAACGATCGGCCACTAAGAAGAATGACTTTCGTTTGATTCTCGAGAAGTCTTAGCATTGTGTAGTTCCTTTTTGTAAAATCGGGATCGTTAAAGATAGATTAAAAATTTCAACGGGTATGAAACCTGCGGAAAATTTGACACCAGATAGATACCTTTTCATTTGCTTTTCTTTTAATAAATTAATTTTTCAATTGAATATTTATATTTAGATTGTGACGTCACGCCGATTGGATGTCTTCGCAATTCGAATTTGGCCGCATTTTACAATGACGATGCCATCACGACGTTATCCGTGGTGTTGGTTTGCAAAGCAAACCATAGTTCATAATATTCATAATTTGGTTTGCTTCGCAAACCAATACCACTGGAAACGCCATGATGGCTTTTATACAATGGGCTACGAATTCCCATTGCAAATCAAATGGAATTCGTAGCAATCACCGGGGATTAGCGAACAGGGGTTAGCCGGGGGACCCCACGAAAAGAACTGTCACGGGCAAGGCCTTAATGGCCACGCAGTTAGCTATAAAATTTGGTTTCACCCATATAAAGAGGCTGTTCTTTAAGGTTTAGAACATAAGGAGAATATATGAATAGAATGTGCATGTGAATTGGAATGCGAATCTATTTGGAAATTGAATTGGGTACTTAAGCTTCGGTTTCCTAAAGCTTCGGTTTCCTAAGAAAGCGTAGCCGTGATCTAGCGGCCGTGATGTATCGGTGGGTGACGTCACTAAAACGTTGTTTATACTAACGCATGGTGTTGGTTTCCTAGAGAGCGTTGTTTGTGAGCGTAACGAAAATTATCGGAGCCGCCATTTTCATGACTGTCGTCATAGAAAACAGTTGGGGAACGTTTTTTCTCTTGTAGCGGCCACATTTCATTTCCTGCTCCAAGCGATTCGAACGAAGAGGAGAGAAATAAATAAACATTTTTGACTGCCATTGATTAATTCGTTTTTGTAAAATCGGGATCGTTAAACACAGAATGAAATTTTCAACGGATTTGAAATCTGCGGAACATTTGACACCAGATCGGTACCTTAAATGTGATTTTCTTTAAATCAATAATTAATTATTTAATAAATAATTAAATAATCAAATGGTAAATAATTGAATAATAAAACTGTTTTTGATATCGATCTGGCGTAGAAATTTACGCTGATTTGAAATCTGTTGAAATTTTCACTCTACCTTCAACGATCCCGAAGTTAGAAACTTTAAACTAGAGAATAAAAAACCACTTTGTTTTGTTTCTCGAATAAAATAAACCACGACAGCCGTCTGTGTTGCCTTCTCCAACGTATTCTGTCCGTCTAAGTTGACACCTCAGGATTTTTATTTAGACGGCCGTTTAGTTATGCCCGCGGCATCATGACGTATCACGGTTGTTAGATAGCGGCTCCACTTTCTTAGGAAACCAAAGCTTTACCCCTATTTTCCCAGCGGTTTGCAGAGGCAAGAAGAATAAATACTGGGTGCAATGAAGACGAATACCGAAGAACAAATTTAATACTGTTTTAATTTGTTGCTAGAGGTTTATACAACTTCAGCGATTTAAAGTTTTGGTTGTAGTGGAGACATAACACCGCGTGTCCAAGCCTGTTGAATGTCCAAGCTCGAATTCGTCGACGTAGCGTCCTTTTTCTTCAGACCCACGGAAGAGGTCCAAAAGTTTCGGTTTTCATAAAGCGATATGTTTTTTTTTTTTTCCTTCTTCGTCTTCGGTTATTTGCTTCTTTTCTCCCGCGTGACGTCACTCAGCAGAGGCTTTAACTGAAATTTGTAGTTTAAAAGATACAAGTTACCATAGTGAAGGCGACTTCACTTCTAAAGAGAATGGACAAATATGATACCGCCCTAATGAAAGTTATTTGAAATACTTTTTACAAAGAATAAATGCTACTTGTAACTCACTGCAATCAGTGAATGCGAACTATTAAAAGGATATATCTTACTGATTTCCTTAGAAATTGTATTAATAATTTCATAGAACAATTTGAAAAAGAAGCAACTGATCAGGGCTATGATTTAATGTAGAAGATGGATAAACTCCCAGACAACAAAAGAGAAAAAAGTTTTTTGTTGAAAACGGAGAAGTCGGACAGGAATTTATAAAAGAAAATTTGACAGTCAATTCATTTTATGTGTGTTTCAAATGTGATACGACGTATGAATTTGTTGTGGAGCCTTTTCGATTATTTTTTTATTGTGATTTATTAATAGAAGGAAAAAAAAAAGAACACGATAAAAAGTTGAGATATTTACAAAAATGACATTGACGTTTGTATTTATGAAGGAGAAATTGACCATTTTTTACTATTTCTAAACGGATAACGAGGACGCAATAAAACCCAACCAGACATCTATCGAGCCGCCAAAGAAAAGTCTTGCACATTTCCCAATGTTTAAATATTAATGAAAAATTATTTAACAATTCCCTTATCTAATGCGTCAAGAGACCGTTTTCTGTTTTAAAGCGTGTAAATAATTATTTAAGGAGTACTATGGGCAAAGAAAGATTAAGTAATATGCCCATTTTGTATCTAGAGCTAGAAATTTTAAATAGAACTGACACTGCCAAAATAATAGACGAATTTGTAAAAAATAAAGCAAAACGGATATTCATGTTGAAAAATATATATTAAAAAAAAAATGTAGTTAATGTTTTTTTAATGTTAATGTTAATTAAATTTTTGATAATTTTTATTTTTTGTTCATCTTTACAAACAAAGCACACTGTTCTGACAATATCTACCCACAAACAGAGCACAGTGGTTTCTGACAATCTTCATCTTCAGTGAATGAAAATCGGCATCTGAAGTATTCAGCAGAATATTTTCTATTCTTTAACAGAATACTGATGTTTTTAGTTTTTTTAATAGTGTTAAGTTCACGACTTGAAAGGACAGGCCTATCAGTGGCTACGCCCTGGTCGCCTTGTTCTTGTAAATCATCATATTGCTTCGAAGAACTTGCAGCTTCCGAATCAGCAGGTTGAATTTCATCGTTAACTACAGCTCTCTTAAGATAAGGTAAGGTATGGTAATTTTGAATTAACGTTGTACTAGAACAACACAACGGCAGTTCTTTTAAGATTTCTAGTTTTCGACCACTATCCATTTTGAGGCACAAAACACTCACAACACAAAGTCACTCAAATAATTAAAACTAGGGGGCCTGCCCCCTGCTCGCTAACGCTCGCCAACCCCTGGAGGATTGCTTCGCAATCCTCATAGGTTCGCTGCGCGAACCTATGCTCGCTTCGCTCGCCTCAATGAAGACATGGGTCCTAGAAAGGATTGTTTACAAAATATGTTACCAAAAAAAATGTTTTTCAGATCTAAATTTGCTGTATTAAAGAAAAAATATATACAGTATCTCTAAAATCAGAATTCAAATGAAAAATTTGTGCAAATTTTGACTCGAAATGTGAGCGTTGCTTTGGAAATTGAATACCCAGCATGTTGTTTGTGTGAACATTTTCCCAGCACTCAAACGACCCACACTTTTTCATTGACTGTGTTGCCGAAAGTTGTAGTGCAAGCGTCTTGTTGAACTGTAATTGTTGGCCCTGAAAAGGACCGATTTTTAAATGGCCCTGAAAAGATCCTCCGCTTTCTTTGATTTCTATTATAAACTAACTGCAACAGCTAATTAAAATTTCCTTTTTTTTCTCAATAAAATTTCATCCGATAACGCTATAAATTCAATCTATGCGCGAGACTTCGCGATAAACAAACAATCGTACAGTGTTGCACAAAACGCGATTACAAATAACGTCTTTTTTGGGTGCCACGTAAGAGAATTATATATATAGATTTTCAAATTAAATTGTTATAAAACAGGAACACACGGTTAATACAATCAACGTATAAGAAGCGAAACACGATGCTACACGTTGACGACTCGAGTCATTCGCGCGCATTTTCATACAGGAAGAACCGGCGCTATTCACTATTCGTTTTCGCAAAGGAATCCTCATTTTAATCATGCGTGAAGCAATATCTAGACTTCACATAAATCAAAACTCTATAACCTATTTTTGTGGTTTTATTTCAACTTCTTTTTCTGATGTTTTAAGCCCGTGTCTATATTATTTTTGCCCCTAACCAGACGCGTACTACTGGTATCCCAACGCATACAACTGGTTGGGAATCCCTGGGCTAAAGTGTTTCTGAAATCCGCGTGATTTGCCCTTCAGAGATCTTACAAACGATGTGCTTGAACTAAAAATAAAAAATAAAAACGCAGGTCTCTGGTTTGCGTTAGAGTGCCTATATAATAAGAGTGGCGACATACGGGAAACACTTTCTGATTGGCTTAGAGACCTTTCCTACCGCCCGAAGCGGTCTTTTCCCAGCTCCCGTAGACTTAACATGGGAACTTTTTGTGTGTTCGAGAAAAACGTGTGTATATTAAATTAAAAAGAAAATATAGCTAATTCGTGTTCCATTTCGTGTTCTAGTATGTTTATTTATAATTATTTTAGTGTTTTGTCAGTGTAAATTTGAAGACTTTTTAAGTAAATAGCTTTTTTTGAACAACATGCTGTTTCCCGCTACTTTGGCGATGTAAACATCGCGCCAAAGGCAGTTAGCAAGTTTTAAACTTTTGATAATGCGATGTTTTTTTAGCTGTTTCCTTATTAAAGGTTTACAATAACCTATGCCGAATTGAATCATCAGAAAAGCAGAGAGTAAATTGTAGCAATGCTTTATATAAAAAGAATAAAAGAAATATTTATATAAAAGTGTTATTTTTGATGCAAACTTTCATCTTTATTGTGCTGCTAGATCTCGGAACAAAACCACCACATCAACATTTATCTGTGAATTTGGATATAAATGCTGTTAACTATGTTTTATCTTGAGATTATTCTTGTATGTTTAGGCCAATATTTGCTCTTAATTTAGTTTCAATCTGTTAATTCTATTTTTCATGTGAAAATGTGGTAGATTTTTTTAACAAATGTGTACTGATGGTGTTGATTATTTTTGAAATTACATGTCTTTTGACTTGTATAAATGGATGAAACTTAAAATTAAATTTAAGTGGGTTAAATTTTTGTGTTATGCATTAAAAAGGTCAAATAAAAATGTTCAGTGTCTTTTCTGGTTCGGTTAATGTAAGGAAAGGATTAATCACACTAAAAAAAACTACATGTGTTGAACAGTTGGTTGAAAGAAAGTTTTATTTTAAGGAACTATCCATTAATAGTAGGATATTTCAAATATATTTTTTATTTAATGTTATAAAATTAATGCGTAAACTTCTTTCACACAGCATGGAAATAATTTAAAGAAAAAATTTGTGCCTGAGAGAGACAACACATCAGATTTTATTTTATTTAACACTGAAGTTATAAGCTTAACTTTATTCATTTTCTTGTTAATATTCACGAAAACAGGTTCAATAAGTCGTGAGCATAAAAATTGCGGGACATAAGCACTATCGCCAAAAGAAAGAGAGAGCAGGAAATGTGGGAAACCGATGGAAGAAACATATTCGCCCAGCAACCGATTCTGGTAGAAAAATGGGCAGTGTCTATTGAACCGTACAGTACGGCTATATAACTTTTCATTCTATGTAGCCGTACAGCGCAGTTCCTTACTGCGCAGTATTTTCACTTCTGCCGTTAGACGGCAAAGAGAGTCATTCATGTTTTTGGCGATTATGTAGTATTTTGATCCATTTTGCCTTTGCCATAAACTGCCAAGAAAGGCAATCTTTTTTTTGTGGAAGGAAGACGCATTTTCCCTACCGTTTCCCGCCTTTTTAAGATTCTCCGTATATGAATCGAGGATGGGTTGTGGAAATGACCGCGGGAAAAAATGAATGGTTGGGTTTTATGGCGCAAAGTGCGCGGAATGGGATGGATACTAACAAGTGATTGGAAATTAAAGTAATGAAATGTGTTCCTGGTCAATTCAGGAAAATTTGCACAAACTGTCTTTTAAATATTTTTCATGTTTTGTTTGTGTTCCGAACCATAGATTTTAGACAAAAATTTTAATGGGGTGTTGATTGGAGATAATTGCATATTTACCCGATGCATCGATTAATTCATTTTTATACTGTTATTTTTGCTATGTTGTTTCTGTTTGTTTATTATTTAATGGCGCAAGGACTGCTATAAGTCATGCTGCCCAAAATTAGGTTAATTACATTATCTTCTGGGGGACTAATTGGACATTGGTGTTTAACATTTGTGTGGGACATTTTAACCTGAACTGCAAAAAACGCTACATCTACTGATCATGAAATACCAACATATTTATTTCAGACATTTCGTATTCTCTTTTGAAGCTTTTGTACAGTGTGTCCTAAAAGTTCCCGTACCCCAACTTTAAAAAAATTTATTGCCCTTGTTTTTTTTTAATTACTGAATTTTATCGATAATTATTATCGTTTTTCGATAATTCTTATCGACTCTTTAATTTTTATCGTTTGATTTTCTTTACGCTCAAGTTGTGCGATAATAAAGTTCCACACCATTTTGTTCTTCATTGCAAGATAAATTTATCACGCATTCAGAGAATTGCGCTGATTTTGAGGCTTCTGGTAAAGTAGTCTATTAAGAGAGATCGAATCATTTTGCATATTTGGTTATTTCTATTATTCGTTATATTTACCCCTTATGTTTGAGGTTCCTTGGTCTACCATAAAAACTTTTAAGGGGATCAAACTCCTATGGCACGCTTGGTGTAGATGCTCTTTTAACAATTTATCTAATTTCTCATTTGAAATATTTGCATCTCACGTTTGTGGATATACAAGGAGTTGGCATCTATAGTAGAATAACAATTGACTATAACAAATTTTTCTTTCTACTCACTAAAAACAGGCAGAGGTTGAATTTCAAAGTATTTTTTGGCTAATTTTGGCACTGATTCTTCACAGTTGGAAGGTTACGGAGGTTTGAACTGATGCCTTTCAAGAGGGGAATCAACACTTTAAAATTTGTTTTCAGTATGTTAAAAACTAGTATGGATGCCCTCACTTCATAGTTTAAATAGTAAACCCTTTGGAACAAAATAAACTAAGGTTAAATAGAAAGCTAAACTTAAATAGAAAGAACCTCTTAATATTCACAAAAGCAAAGTACTCTTCTAATAAGCCTGTAATTAAGAAAATCCAAAGGCATATAAGTGTTTTGATTTCCTTTGTGAAAACATTGTATTCCAGATATTTCGTTTTGATTCTAGAACAATTTGGTTCCGACAAATTGAAAAGTTTAAATTTATGCTTTCGTGTCTGGCAGACAAAAAGGTATTCAAAGAAACAAGTAGGTTAACAAAAAGGCAAGAAAACCTCTCTGTCTATTTTCCTGTGGACGTTTTCTATAATTATTCTGCTGTTATTATTAGGAACGACATACAGATGTGAACTAGTATTTTCATTAATGAAATTTACTTTCATGAAAAGCAAAACGAAAGTCACGATTGACTGTGATTCAATTTAAAAAATTCTCTTCTGTTCTCAGTACCAAATTTATCACCAAACATTCAGACTAGCCAAACCCAGTCTCAAAAGTATCATTAATGGAAAGTAATGTTTATGTGATGTAATACATATTGTTTAACATACAATAATTAATTCATTTTGAAATGTTAATTATGTGCATAAACATACCTTTATTAAAAAGGTTATTAAGAATATGCCTGGACCATGAAAACTTAAGAAAGTAGAAAAGGTGCTCGAGTTGTTAGACGCATATGAATTCGTATGTGAAAAAAAATTGGCGTGTGGTATGTAAAAGGTTAGCCACCCCTGGGCTACTGGAAACTTGCCGCCCCCTTCCTGCCCTCAGTAATGATATTTACAGTAAAGTTAGATATTATAAATTTAAAACCAAGTTCAGTACAAGAAAGGTGATAAAACAATTAAAAACATTTAATCAATAATTATTTTTTCTGATAAAAAGCTTTTGCAGGAGTTTCAACTTTTCTTGTTCATGTAACCCCTGACTGAGCTTTCATACACTTTTATTCTTCTGCGTTTTAAAATAAAGTTATTATATTATCAAATTATTGGAAAGTTCCTGATTCGAAATCGGGTCAGGTCATGGATATTTGTAAGCGTATGGTGTAGAGGCGGTTGGTGTACCTTAAATCTGTCGTGGCCGAAAGTCCTCACGTTGGGTTGGTGTGGAAGTTTGGAGAGTGGGGTGCCAGCTCAGATGTTGCCTCATCATCTGACCGTTGTTCAAAATTACGTGGCGATACACCGAATGGCTTAGGCTGGGAAGGTGGTAACTTATTGAATATTATCAAATTATTGGAAGGTTCCTGATTCAAAACCGGGTCAGGGCGTGGATATTTGTAAGCGTATGGTGTAGAGGCGGCTGGTGCACCTTAAATCTGTAATGGCCGAAAAGTCCTTAGTTTGGGTTTGTGTGGATGTTTGGAGAGTGGGATGCCAGCGCAGATGTTGCCCCGTCATCTGACCGTGGTTCAAAATTACGTGGCGATGCACCGAATGGCTTAGGCTGGGACGATGGTAACTAGTTGAATACCATTATCAAATTATTGAAATGTGTTACCTAGTTGAGCAGAATTGTAACAGTGCACTGTTTAGATGGTATAAAAATGATACAAAAAAAATACATTCAAAGCAAAATCATACATTTATATATATAACGTTAATTTTTTTTATTCAAATTCCCTCGATTGTATCTTTAAAATTCAGATTGACGAAAAAAATTTTCGATCAAAAAGCAAAGGAATGATCAGATCTGCTTAGTTTCTGTTCTTATTTCTTCGCTTCGCCCCTTCCAGTCCCACCGGACGCACAGCGTCTCTTATGGGGGGAGGGTAAGGGCCAGTTTACGATTCTGCGTATGTCCAACTGCGTCGGTTGCGTCGAACCAATGATAGAGGAGAACCACGTGATTGACAGATGGGCGGGATCACGCAGCCTCTCTGCAGAGCAACGCAAGGTCCAATTCTATACTTCATCAGATTCAACTCTCGACGCACATACGCAAGCAAACGCGACTACTTTGACGAATCAAAATCCAGCATCTAATGTTTTGATTCAATCGAGTAATAAACTAAACATCGCCATTACCGAACTTGTTAGCGAGTTGCTGAATGCTGACTGTGGAAGTTTAAAAAACATTATAAAACACTGGGCATGCGTTATGTACGAATTTGACTTCGAAAGAGACGGACAGCTGTTGCAAAGGCCTTGGGAATTCCTTGTAAGTACATGTATTTACACTAATCTTTAATTTGCATTGCAATATGTCTATATTTTGTTTACCTAGTTTCATCCGAAATAATAAAACCTCTTAGTTTATGCTAGTGAAAAATTGTTTTCGAAGTTGATTTGTTGTGTAGCTTTTATTTCAACGTTTATGAGCGATTTTTAAGTTTATTGGCAAATTAAAGTGAGCGATAGAAAAGCGCTGTAGAAATAGCTGTTTATTTTTTATAACTGAAACTATTGTGGTCGTAAACATTTGTGAATGTAGGAAACTTTTGTTGTTTAATTATTCCATTCCACCTCCTCTTTTGACCAATAATTGTTACTTTCCCAACCTCACAAAACACAACACTTGAACTTCTACTAAAGTGCTTAGTTAAGAGGAAATGTACAAAAAACTTCATCTGTTTTTTTATGTGCAAATGTTCTTTCCCTGAGATTGAGGTGCCTTCGTTTCTCGGAGGCTTTACCCACAGTTAGCTACCTGCCAGTTGTAGGCAGCATAGGTTCTATTTCTCCCTCAGTGTATTTCCCTCTTTGGTTTCAGTAAAACCTTTGTGTATGTACATTACTTGACATGTATTCACAGCGCATTTAACGGTGCAGCCAAATATGGCCCTTGCACCGTTGAAACCTAACCAAACCCTGAGATTTGTTTTCAGTTTTCCTAGTGATAGTGTTTGATGACCAAAATCCTTCAGTTCGCTACTTTAAACAGAATTATCTTCATTAATTTTTCTACTGATAGTTTTTTGGTTTTAGTTCAAGTCTTATGACAACCCCTATACATAGGCTTTCAACAAAGACTGAAAATTTCTTGGTTTAGTCAAATTAAATTATACTTTCTTTTGCCACATTTTTTTTTTTTGTCTTTTTTCTGCATTCAAAGGTTTTGTTGAACGGACCAGCACAGCCAACGAAAGCATTATTTCGATTCACAGCCCGAATAGCCACTGCACTGGAAGAACGAGACTGCAACAAATACCAACAAATTTCCACTTTTGAAAGCTTTACCGCACAATTATGACTAAAAACCAGTTAACCGAAAAGTACCTTCCAAGTAAAATGGGAGGGATTTCTTTGTCGAAAGCAATAAAATCAAAGGAAATTATGCCGCTGCAAACTACCAAATGTAATGGGCTCACTTGAAATCCACTACCCTTGCAAGTCAAAGAAAGTACATGTATTCACATGATAGGTTAGGTTTTGGTTCTCGAACCCGCTTTTCACAAAATAAACTTCCTGATGCTTAACACAAGGAAGAACACCTCATTTGGACTGTAGCTTATTTGTTTCTTACTCTGAGAGCTGAAACCGCTCGATGGCTTCTCAAGAACACACCAACAGTTGAAACCTTTCCAACAGATGACGCTTCTGGTGCAAACAGCACATATTTGGAGAAACCTTAAAAATTTTGAATTTTAATTCCTGTGTCAACTAATTGGTTGAAATTTTTTTTTGCAGAATAATATCCAACTTCATTTAAGTGATGAAAGTACATCCAGGGACAGATGTTCAATGGAAATGCTGTAGCAAGACAGAAGATGCTGCAATACTGAGCAGTTCTCTTACAAAAGGTCACTCATTATTTTCTTAAAATATGGTTTGTTTAAATAATTCTGGTAATATTTAAAATTTGTTGTGTCTAAAAAAAAACACAAAATTTAGTACCGTTTTCTACTGTAAATGCATAAAGTGTGAGATTCTTGTATGGAAACGCTGGCAATATTCTACTTTCTCACAAGATCAGTCACTTTCTGAGAAGTTGGCAATGTTCGAAGAACATGAAAAGTTATGCCTATAAAAGAGTGGTGCCAAAAACTGTTCCGGAGATAAGGGACACGAAAAATACGTTTATAAAGTAATAACACTGTAAAATAATCTTTTATAACTTAACATTTTTATAATATTTATGTTTGTAATTCAAAACTAGTGTCATTTTATTCATGCTTAGTTGCAATGCATTTGATGTATATCTGTTTGAGAAAACATTTCTATGTATGTTTACAAGGTTAATTACTATACTCTGCTTCCCCCCCCCCTCAATACATTTAATATTTTACCTTAGGTGACAACTATATATTGTGAGTAGTCAGTATCATAATTTTTCATCTACTCCGGCAATGTGTCTAGATTTACATGTAACTCCTTAAAAGCTCTGCTTTCAGCGAGTGATTGTGTGAAATTTTGAAACATCCTTGAATACCCATCAAATCAAGACACAGTAACCGCAATTGATTCTTCTGTAAAATTTCTATCTCAAATTTGAAAAACAATGTACTTTCCATGTTAAAAGTGATATAAAACTAAATGTTGATTAATTCAGTTTTTAAAGTGTTGCTATGTAAGTTTTTATAATCTTATTACACCAGGATAATAATCAATATATTGGGTAAAACTGTTTTAAGTTAGTGTTGTAAGTTATATAAAACGTATAGTGTAGAGGTGGCTGATGTACCTTAAAGCTGTTGTGGCTGAAAGTCCTCACGTTTGGTTGGTGTAGAAGTTCGGAGAGTGGGGTGCCAGCTCTGATGTTGCCTCGTCATCTGACCATGGTTCAAAATTACAAGGCGATACACCGAATGGCTTAGGCTGAGATAGTGGTTATTAGTTGAATATAAAACATACTCCACTCCCAGTTTAATAAAATTTCTTTTTGAGTTATTCAGAAAGTCGAAAGTTAACTTACAGTGTGATTTCATGTTTAATACCATATATCAAAAAATTAGTATCCATAAGATGAATTTCATGACCAGTGGTTATATAGTTTGCATTTTGTTTATTTCATTTTATATTTCAGACATTATTCTCTAAAGAAGAGAAAGAAGCTAACTTCTGAAAGATATCAGTTGCTCTGTCAATGGCAAAAGAATACACTTGAGCTACATGATAGTTTTGTAAACTCCATGGGCATAATTCGACTGTATACAATTGCACCCTTGCTTATATTGATAGATTTATAATTAAATAAATTTAATGCTAAGAATTTCTTGTGTGTACATTTTATTATTCATAATCTTTAGTACTAGTTTCATTTTAAAATTTACAAGTTTTGTATTTAATATAATTTTGAGTCACAAATGCAGAAAAAGAATAAAATAATTTTTTTTCAATACTTAAATTAAATAAAGTGAAATTATATTTGCTTACTAATTATTTCTTAATGTTTCAGGTAAATATTTAAAATAACACATTACATGCAACATATTACATTTATTATAAATTAATTATTCTCATCTGTGTTTACTTCACTTGTATTTTGCCACCTATCCATTTTATAAATTGAAATTATTTGCTCAGTGAACGGCATTCAATCCAAGTATAATATTAAACATAAGTAACTTAAATTTTCTTTGAATATCTTAATAGGAAGTTTATATGAAATAGTCAATTGCATTGTTCTTGTGCTTATTATCTTATATATTTAAACTATCTATATATATAAAACACTAACGTACGTGGACCCGAAATCGACGTTATTTGTGTATCGTCGAATGGCAACAATCAACATATATAAAATAACCCAGATATTTTGAATTATTGCTGTTTTCAAATAGCCGAGGTCAATTTCTATTAAAAAAAAGGAATTAAATTGTAATATTTATGTTTGAACTTACTTTTTATTTCTTCCTTTGATGTAAACGTAATTTTGCTACCCGGTATCGGGCCACGCGTCAGAATTAATGTTTACTTTTTTAATTTGATTTAGAATTCCGTGTTTGGGTATTTGAGTTGACTGCGAGATGTTGCCGACATATTTGAGGATTCCCAAGTATTATAAATGTGTTATTTTTGTTAATAAATCATTATTGTCTTTGTCAATATCGTTGAAAAGTCTTTTGTAGCATTATTCTATTTCACAATAAATATAATCGGGAAGTCGAAATTCAACATGTTTGAAAAGATACGTACGTGTTTTTTTTTTCAGAATTTAGCATTTTTTCAAGGATTGGAATTTTATTTTTGTTTGCATTATGTGTTCCGGTATATTACATGTTGCAGAAATATTATTTAGGAGTTAGATTTTAATGATATGTCTTTTTCCTGCAAAATATCTAGACGCGGGTAATTTTGTAGCAGTATATGTACATTTCGGCCAACTTTGCTTAAATATTTGATTGAATATGCAATGATTTAAAGAATTGTTTCACAAAAATGAATAAAATATACAAATCAAAACATGTTTAATTACGGTGTGTAAAAAAGTTTAAAAAGCACTATTACACACTGCCGAGCGCTAGCTGGCGCAGCCCGACTAGTACTAAGTATTTAACAATGCTTATAAGATTGAATATGCAAGACACACAAATCATAAAAGAGAGGACATGGTAAACTAAATCTAAATGCTTAAAAGAACATGGTTACCACATACATGTGTAGTATGCATAAATTAATTTCTTGAAATATGAGAAACACAGTAATTTTCCTATTGTAGTGAGTTGACACAAGAAACATATTCAAACCCTCAGTACAAAATAACATTTCTATTGAAACTAAATTAACTACAGAATATATCATTGGAAAATGTTTCGCTGACTAAAAATTCAATACTTCCCAACTTTCAAGGTGTGTTTTGTTCAAGTTTAAAAAAATCTCGGGCAGAAATGGAATGCTGACAATTTGAATTTATAGCACCAACCCAATGATAAAATATACATACTCCAATTCATTAAAGCTTACTTTATTCTGTTTACTGTGAAAAAAAATTTGTAGATTTTACAAAAGATGATACAAATTTTCAGGAAAATGAGGTTTGTATGGACAACTAAATTTTTGTTCGGTGGTTGGCTGGATTAAATATAATGAGCAGGGTGTAAAAAAATCAGATATTTTAAATTTCTGTAGGCTGCTTCTTTCTTCCTGCTGACATGTTAATGGCTGTGTGTGTGAAAATGTATATTTCTACTCTTTAATCTATTGCACACCACAAAAATAAGCTAACTGACAAATACCTAAAAAAAACACTAGTAGGAAGTAATTTAGCCTCTTTCTCTTTAGTAAACTACCCTTTAGTTTATAATTTTGAATCAAACTGTGTTGCATACATACTTTTGAGTGTTAAAAAATGAGTGCTGTTAATCAGGAATGTTTATACGTTACTCTTCCTGGCATTTAGATTTATGATGGCATGTGTGTTTACATTACTGTTTCCAGTATATAGTATATTCTAATATGTTACAACTGGCTGTTGCAATCTTTTATAATATGCATTAATTGACCCAGTTCTCTCTGAGCTTAGTGTAGCCATTAATGCTGAAATCACCATGAGTACAGAAACATTAAAGCGTTTTACAACTTCTATGGTGTATTTACTTAGTTATAAAAAATTTGTGATTTGTTGTGATTCAAATCAGTGAATTAAAAAAATCATTTGATTAAAATCATGACACCCTGATAATGAGTAAATCGAAGATATATTTATCTACATTTCAATAACTAGAAACCCTCATCAGATAACAAATTTCGTGTTTTCCTTCAATCTCACATAAAAGGCTTCAAAAGTAAAAAGATTTTAAAACAAATTATTCATGTAACTTCATTTCATTTTGGTTTTTAATGCTCTGATTAAATTTAACACTTATATATAGTCTCAGTTTAAAGTAGATAGTTGTTTTGGAAAGAAAATAGTTTAATGTTGATTTATCTGAGTATTCACAATCGGTACAATATTTTTTAGAAATCGAGATTTACTTGTTTATTCTAATTTTGGTTTTGTTCGGAGTTAAAAGTTTCCAAAGTGATGTTAATTTCGCAATGTTCTCAAGTACCTACAAAAATGTCTCCCGTGGAAAAAGAAAAAAAAAACCAACGGTTCTCAAAATTGGTTAAAGTAAACATAAGACGGTAGAAAAAAAATACTGAAATGGATCAAGAAAGCGCGCGAAAAGTAAACACGCCATCTAGTGTGCATAATCGAAAGCTGGATTTCTCGTTCCGACGCAAGCCCATACGCAAAACTGTAAACGACTATCCTCCGCGTATGCGTTAAGGCGGAGCATACGCAGTTGCACATACGCAGAATCGTAAACCAGCCTTAAGAGTTATGGGACAGTTGAAGGGAAAACACTTCGTTCTTACAGTTGCTCATTCGAAGACTTCGAGGAAGAAAAAATCTGCGGTTTGTACCTCGTGTCAATGACCCTCAAGCAGAGACGGGTGCGTAGGGCCCACAAAATGTATTTTCATTTGGGTCCGAGGAAAGTTGTGCCAGCGTCTTTACAATGTGCATCTTTAAGTGCAGTGAAAAGAGTTTCTAATTCAAGATGGTCAACAAGAATATATGCTATATTAGCTGTAAAACTTAGTTTCACCCATGTTAAAGAGGCTTTAACTGAAATTTGTAATTCAGAAGAAGAAAAGAAATACAAATACAAATATTGACGACCAGCTACAGGCTCGAGCCCAACAAGGCTGGTCCTTTGTTTATGAATTCCCCAATTCCCACTGACTATCCAATTGTATCTTAAATTCGTACACTCCCTTTGAATTAACTATATTTTCTGGCAACGCGTTCCAACTGTCTATTACCCTATTAAAATAGTAGTTTTTCCTTAAATCCCGATTAAAATGTGTCTTATTCAATTTATACCCATGACCCCTTGTTCTGTTATTCCTATTGAAATTTAAGCCCTCTGTGTCCTCTTGTTTTACAAACTTGAAAAGCTGAATAAAATCCCCCCTCCTTCTTCTTCTTTCCATATTGGAGACAACTTCTTAAACAGACAAATATGAAACTGATCCAATGGCAATTATTAGGAATACTATTTTACAAAGAATAAGTGCTACTAGTAAATCACTGCAATCAGTGGAATGCGAACTATTGAAAGGTTATCTATCCTGAAGTCATTAGTAAATTTTATCAATAATTTAAAGAGAAGTTGAAAAAGAGGCAACTGATTTATCAGGTCTGTCATTTAATGTGAAAGATGGTTAAACTCGCAGACAACAAATAAGAAAACAAAAAGGTTTTTTTTAAAATGAAAACAAAGGAGTTGGACATGCATTTACAATGAGAGAAAATTTCATAGTCAATTAATTCGATTTTTTTCATATGTGATAACACCAAGGCAGAATTATTTCAAAGAACGTATGGAGTTGTTGTGGAGCCTTTTCGAATATTTTTTATTGGGATTTATCAGTAGAAAAAAAGAACACGATAAAAAAAAAGTTGAAGAATATTTACAAATATGACTTTGGTGTTTGTACTTTTGAAGACGAATTTGATCATCTCTTTTTTATAAAAGAAAGTGTTTGTTTGTTTGGGGCCGCAAAATCCTGACGATTCTATGGCACTTACAGCAATGAGATTTGGCATACAGGTAGTCCGAATTATTTGCAATTTTTGTGTAGCGGCGAATTTTAAAATTCAATCTAGAAGATTTTTAAATGTGAATTTGATAGTTTTATTCTCAATCGATTTTTCAAACGCGGATAACATTTTCTACTCATGCGACCTTGCAGTCAAGGTTTGGAATTATGGCAAGTTTTTTCATATGCAGAACGTGGAGAAAATTATTTATTTCGTTTCCGCTTTGATTTTGCGCGGAGAAATGTTTATCCAGCCAGACGATAAATCTTTTAATTGTAGTCACACTTCTTTTTTCTATCTCCAAGACTAATTTCAACGGATTGGAAAACTGCGAAAAATTTCAGTTTAGATTGGTACCTAAAATACGATTTTCTTTAAATAAATAATTTTTTAATTGAATATATCTTCAACGGATTTGAAATCTGAGGAAAATTTTACACCAGCTTAATACCTTACATCACGGTGTTGCCCGTGTTATTGGTTGCACGAGCACGGGCAACGTCGTTCTAGCCACGCAGTGGCTAGTTTTTTAATATTTCTTAAAGAAAACGAGGACACATATAAACCACACCAGTCATCTATCGAGCCGATAAAGAAATGTCTTGCACATTTCCGAATGCTGAAACATTATTGAAATTTTTTTTTAACAATATACTTTTCTATTGCAACAGGAGAAAGGTTGTTTCCTGTTTTAAAGCGTGTAAAAAATAATTTTAGGAGTTCTATGGTAGAAGAAATATTAATTAATATGACCATTCTGTATATAGAGCAAGGAATCGTAAAACGAATAGACACTTCCAAAATAATTGACGAATTTGCATGAAATAAAGTAAGACGAAAATTCATGTAAAAATGTTTTTTTTTTTAATAAGTTTATTTAATGGGCTGTGGTATGAAAATATTTTGAAAACTTTTCTTTTTTGTTAATAACTTACGGACAGTTTTCTTGAAACTTTTTTTTCTAACTTGAACTAACTTAACCTAACCCGAAATTTTTACCGCTTGGGGTCCCCACTTGACTTGATCCGCCACTGATTGTTCCTGTTAGGAGTAGCAGGAAACTGAACACTTCTATTAGCGTGTTGAAAGCAGCCAGAACTATTACTGAGTTGACAGCCAACTGAACCATTTAAGCATTGACAAACTACAACATCAAACTTTCAAACCCTTCTTGGCACGTTGCCAAAGGCGCCATCGAACTATAACCCTTTTCTGCCTGGAAAAAAAGAAGATAAGTTATGTTGATGCATTCCTGGCTGTGGCTCTTGTATTATTACCTTCTGTTTTCTCGTAATTTGAACAATCGTAAATATATATGTTAATTTTAACCCTGAGATGATTACTGAACTAAACTCCATTCACCCTACTTGTTACTTATCTATTCAGGGTAAGGGAGAACACAAAACTATTCAGTTCATTTAAACCTATTATCAGGAATTCTGCAAAACGTTTTCTTCCCTCACCACACCAGAACATGAAAAATACTTTTGTTCAAACGTATAATCAAGGCAATTTTTTAAAAATAGCTTCCCATGCTACTTAACAGGGCAGCTCTTACCACATGATGTAGTGTCAATGCATACTCTGAGCGCGTGTAAGTGATCCGAGAATTTAAATTTTACAGGCGCGCGTGGCAATATAATGAAAAAAAATTTTTTATTTTGTACGCGAATCATGTGACATTCTGAATGTATTTTTAACTGTGAATTTGCAAATTGTAACCATAGTATGGAATGTGATAAAAATTCATTTTCAAATCAGAATATTTGGAGACTCAGTGAAAAAGAGATGTTCCTTGTAAATTTGTATCGTCTTTAGTTTTCTTAGAACAAATGTTTAATTTTTTTAATAATCGTTCATCTCCCTGCATGCACCTGAAAATCTTACCTTCAACTACTTTAGGCAGTCGAACGGATATTCTGATAATTCAGAAAGAGAAAAGTGAGTTTTCATCTCCAAGATAAATTAGACTAAAATCACATTGCCAAATTCAGCCGGAGTTGAACTCGACTTGTCGGATGACGGAAAGTTTTCACTATATTTTTGGTTGGTGGCTGCTTGTTTTAGTTATCCTGGATCCTATGATTTCCCATTCTGATTATTCAGTGGCGCCAATGTTGGGAATAGCTCCCTATAATAAATTAATTTACGATACCATTTCTTCATTACTCACTATTATTACCAAAATAAGTGTTTGTATGTATTTATGCAGTGTCCTGATGAATCTATGGCACTTAATTACGGGCTTATTAGATGAGTACTTTGGTTTTGGGAATATTAAGAGGTTCTTTCTATTTCAGTTTAGTTTATTTCAAAGGGTTTACTATTTAAACTAGGAAGCGAGGGCATCCATACTAGTTTTTAACATACAGAAAACTAATTTTAAACAGTGCTGATCCCCCTCTTGAAAGGCATCAAACCTCCATAACCTTCCAACTGTAAAGAATCAAAATTAGCCAAAAAATACTTTGAAATTCAACTTTTGCCGGTTTTTAGTGAGTAGAAAGAAATATTTGTTATAATCAATTGTCATTCTACTATAGATGCCAACTCCTAGGGTCCTGAACTCCTTGTATCCACACAAACGTGAGGCAAATAATTCCAATGAGAAATTAGACAAATTGTTATAAGAGCATCTACACCAAGCACGCCACAGGAGTCTGATCCCCTTGAAAGTTTTTATGGATGAATGATGATAATCTGCTTTTCTCGAAGGAAAGTCCTTGAACAGATAATAATTGGCACGCAAGAAATCATTCATATCCTATTTTTATTTCATCAGTGCTGTCTTATAGCATCCATGAAGCACACGAAGAGAACAAATTTCAACATCTAAGAGTGCATTACCTTGTTCTTTTTAACGTGCTCATCAAAATCCCTCATGTGATCCTACATTAATTCACTGACAGCTGGTTGGGAGTAGAGGCTAAAATGGGACATACAGGTTTTTTCAAGCAAAATAAATTCTTGAATTATTTTCTATCTTACAATAACAATTAAAATTGAGATAATTTGTAAAATGTGTCAAGGCATTTGGGCTCATATTTACAGTCAAAACATTCGTTTCCACCTAAAAGAACTCACAATAAAGGAATTAAAAGATATTTTCAACATATTTAACAAACCAGCAGAACAATTTAACACAGCAAGAAAATTTTCACTTTGGTGGTTGCAAAAATTTTGATGAAAGAAACGCATACATCACATCTATAAGAAAAAGGAATATTATTTAAACGCAAAATATTCTCAATTAATTTTGCTAGGTAACATTAAAAACAAGCAAACTCAATGGAACTTGCAAATAATGAATAAAGTGAACAATACATTTGCTGCAAACATCAAGTAATAGACATGCACATAATGAACATTTTTCTGACACAGAAGATAAATACAATGAAGGAATCACACCTTCACTTCCTACAGCTCACAGGTTTCTAGTACAGTGGGCATAATCATTGTGCCATCACCCTGGAAAGAGTGAGGGACTACCTAACCAGTTACCATATTATAACAATACACTATGGAAAAGGACAACTTATTTTTAAAATGTATAACTTGGTTAGGGTTTTAAGGTGCAAAGGGCCATTTAAAATGTAGGGAAGAAATCAATTGAACAAGAATTTTCTTCTGCCAACCAACAAAAAAAAACTTCATTGGGTTGCATTTAAAAACAAGCTAAATTCAACGTAATTCACCATTTAACATAGCAAAGGAACAATACTGTGCACAACAGGAAAATAAAGAATAAAATAGGTAAAATAAGCAACAAACCGAGAATTTTCATCTGCTCGCCAAAAAGGAAATTCCGTTGGGTAGCACTTAAAAACAAGCTAACTCAACGTTATTCACCATTTAACGTAGCAAATGAACAATACAACACACAAAGGGATATGCAGGAATAAAATAGGTAAAATATGCACCTGACCGAGAATTTTCATCTGCCTGCCATAAAGTCAATTCCGTTGGGTAGCACTTAAAAACAAGCTAACTCAACGTTATTAACCATTTAGCACAGCAAGTGAACAATACATTTCAAAACGGGTTATAAAATGAAGGAAAAATAAGCAAATTAAGAGCCTTCATCTGCCCATCAAAAAGTGTAATTCGTAGAATAGCATTTAAATACAAGCTAACTTAACGGAACAAAACAATTTGCAAAGCAAATATAAAGCAATGAAAATATTAAATTTCAAATAAAAATATTATTGCTTACATAAATTTAGCTTCTAAATGGAAAAACACTAGGTCGGCACACAAAAGACCTCTACTCATTACACAGAAACAGAATCCCACGTCCTTCCAAATGGCAAATGCTTTTACTTAAGGCTCATCAGGACTGCTAGAATTCTACTTTAGATTGGCGAAATCACCAAACAAAGTTTGCCCATGCGCATTCTACGAGCTGCGCAGTAAGGAACTGCGCTGTACGGCTACATAGAATGAAAAGTTATATAGCCGTATTTTGTACGGCGCAATAGACACTCCGAGAAAAATGGCTACCGCGCATGTGCATTGGACCAAATTTGGTCCCTTGTCGCCACTCTTATTATATAGGCACTCTAGTTTGCGTATAGCGTGACGCGCTAGCTCAGACGTAGCTTCGTAATCCGACCGTGATTGAAAATAAAAGGGTTGTGTTCTCGGATCTTTCTGAGAGGGTGTTGATTCTGGATTGTCGCTAATAGACCTTTATGGAATTCCACTACGACGTTATAAATACCTACCTGCTTAAACAATACAAATTTTATTTTCTTGTATTGGCAACAATAAAAAAAAGTAGGTGTTTTCCCAAGCTGTGTGTAGAAAATATTTCTGTTTCATTCAACTTCTATTTATATTGATGCGCGTATTTTGAATGTAATTTTGCTGTTTATATTTTTAATTTGTCTGGTTTCACTTATTTCGAAAAAGAGAAAATAATGATTCATAGTGCTTTGGTCTCAGGTAAAACAACAGTAAAAATGCCTAGCAGTATAACGTGGTAAGCTCAAATTTGCAATATACAATCAAAACAATGTAGAACTCCAATTAT
The DNA here is from genome assembly GCA_947359465.1 of Metellina segmentata. Taxonomy (NCBI): domain Eukaryota; kingdom Metazoa; phylum Arthropoda; class Arachnida; order Araneae; family Tetragnathidae; genus Metellina; species Metellina segmentata. The sequence continues at coordinate 103,741,712 of OX375883.1, forward strand.
CCGGATCAATTGGTACTAGACCCCATCCGGATTATCAAATACCCGGGTAATTCGATAAATCACGATACAACTTTTTATTTTAAAGTAAAAAAACAAACTTTGTTTTATTATATTTTTAATTTGATAACATTGTAAGCAATTTTGCTTACATTTTGTACTTCCATACTGTATTGAAATGTATCATTGCTTGAACAGGTGGAGTGGTAGCAAACGGGACAGTCCTTTTTTCTCGCCAATGTGGTAACCTTCCCTTTTGGATATTTTTAGGGCAACCCTATTAAGAAGATTAGGATTAAAGACGCTATCTGATTGGAATTAAAACGTGTTTTGAAGTGAAATTAAACGTGCTCTGATTGGTTTAGATTTTTTTTTCTTGTTTAACGATAAGAGATAACGACTCTTAATCCGTCACTTTGTTTTTTATCGTTTCACCGTGGTCTGTGTTTTATCGTTCCTCGTGCATTTTTTTCTTGTTTAACGACTCCGTCTTTTTTTTTTTTGAAGCCCGTTGTGTTACTCTAGTACGACGTTAACTAAAAATTACCAGTTAATTACCGTGTTTTTTTTATGTAAAGGTTGGTGTTTACTTCTTTTCAAGTTGAGAATGAGCCGTTCGCGAACTCGGATTGCCATGAATATATTTGCTTCCATTGTCAGGGCTATATTTATTTTAAACAACGGCGTAGAATATCCGAGATCAAGAAGCTTGACAATGATTCGCATTTTGAGGCTGTTCGTGGATCACGAGCAAATGTGCAGCATATTGCCGAAAGGATGGTATATTCAAGGAGTTTGGTACTATTCCCGCAACTAATGTAGGCAGTAGCAAATTTGCAGATGTACTTGCTGCCGCTATAACACAGTGACATTGAGACCGTTGAGAGATATTATCCGGGCATATTCCTCCGTTAAAAGACGAATATTCTTTCGTGCATCGAATTTTCTAGCGATTTATAATGTGGCGACAAAATGAGGGTAAGTTTAATTTTTCTATACCATTTCGCAAAAAATTACTATCAAGTCCATAAAAATTGCTATCAAATCCATAGAAATTACTATCAAATCCATTTATGCAAAGATTCACAGTGTGAATTTTGCTACATGGACACCGCGCCATCTTGTTATGGCGATCTCCGCCATCTTGGTTTGGCGACCAAAACAAACGCCTTGGCGCTACAGTCCCGTTTGCGACCACTCCACCCTTGAACATATCAGTTCAAACCATTTGTTTCGCTGTCTCTGCTCGTTTTTGTGCAGCCAGTCTCAAACGTTTGACGACGACTAGTTGTAGATGTCTACACTCAAGCTGCTGCTCTATTCATTTTAATGCTGTGTAAAGGCACTCAAGCGCCTTACCAGCTGACAGTCCCGCATCGGATTGAGTGAAATGTTGTCGTCATATTCAGTGTCATCAATGAACTCTTCACTCGCACTTTGAATGAGTTTATCGTCACTGAATTCATGAGGGTTTTAAGTAGCTATGTTAAGTAAAATTTTAATGCATTTTTACATGGCATTACTCATTTTCCAACTCTTGTTCCAATCAATTTGTGTTTGATATGGGTACCAAATATAAATTTGAAGCCTATTTTTCAAATGCTTTGGGGCCAATCATTTTTGCTATAACTATACAAATTAATTATCTACGCTCACTGGTGTGAGCATAAGAACATCATACAATTATTTTAATGACAATGCATATAATATTACCAAACAAATTCATAGTTCCGGTTCAGTTGGTACAATCTATGAATGCCTTTGCATTCATTGTGTTGTGATCTTAATAATGTTATCGAACTGAAGCATTCTACTTTGTGTAGGTAGTCAATAAACGTTGCCCTGGAGCAACACAATGGACTATTCACCCAGGAAGGAACAGGACTCCTGAGCCTGGCACCCCACTCTCCAAACTTCTACATCACGCCAACAGGATTGCCTTTCTAGAATCATCTTAAATAAACACAGAGGTAAGTATTTTAATTAACTGTGGGAACACAATGGACTATTTAAACAAAAAGGGGGTAGGAAGGTAGGTATTTTAACTAAGGTTATTTTAATCAGATGAAATGTGAAGTAATATTTGAATTTTTTTTTGACATATATAACTCATATATAGAACCAATATCAAGATTTTAAAAATCCTGTTTGATATTGTTAACAAATACAAATTTTTCAACTGTTTTGGGGGAAAATTTTTATGCTTTTGACAAGTGTTACTTTCTTTTCAAGGATTTAATATGTGAATTTTGCTGCAAATACAAACTAATTACACTGCTCTGCATGAAAATCAGCCCTGACTCTATTCCTGCTGTTTCTTATGTAAAATGTCCTGAATTCGAATATGACCCCTGTTTTCCACCATCACACACCGTTTTCTGGAGACGCCCCCCCCCCTGTTTTATCCTTTTTCGATATAATTTTATGGACATAAATTTATTTGGAGTGGGTAAAAGTATTATTTCAACCAACTTGCAAGGAGGGGGATTTGTTCCCTTTAATTGGAAAAGAAATCCTTTAAAATAATCGTTTTTTCGCAATATTTTCACTTATTTTCTACATATTTCAGCTTTTCCTTTTCCTCACCCAAACACACCCAACTAATAAAAATATATAGCAACAATTTTGGCTAAAAGTGGGTGATGGGGGAGAGGTCCCGGATCCCTCGCAAGAAAGTTTGGAAGATTCACTGTACAACGTTGACGCTCTCATTAACTCACGTGCTTTGTGAAACACTGGCCTTCTTTGTCTAGAGCTTTCACGAATTGTTTTATCAAACCATGTTTTATATGAAGTGGAGCCAGAAGAATCTTTTCTCGGTCAACCAAAGCTTCCTCAATAACATTTTTGCTGCCAATTTTCAACTTCTCTTTTACTGGCCACTCTCTTAATCCAATGTTGACTCCTTTCCCTACTGTCCCACTCACACAGGAAGCATGGATATTTTGTATATCCCCCTTGAAGTCCAAGAATCATGGCGCAGTTACTTTTAAATCCCCACATATTGTCCACATATGATCCTTGTATTTAAGTTTGTTCAAAAGGATGGTTAAATTTTCGTAGTGTTCGTTGTAGTGCATGGAATGTGCAACTGGTATTGAAGCATATTTGTTACCGTTATGGAGTAGCACAGCTTTGAGGCTTCTTTTGTATGAGTCAATGAAAAGCCTCCATTCCTGTTCGTCATATTCAATTTGAAACTGTGACATCAAGCCAGGAATATTGCTGCAATAAACTAAATCAACATCTTCAGAAAAATAAGAAAGGAAATCATTTTCTTGTCTTCTAACCAAGAAAAAGAGATCAGGTGCCAATAAGTTTTTTCATTTAGCCTAGAACCTAGTAGTTCTGGGGAATTTTTAGGAAGGCCCAAGTCTCACTAAATCATTTAATTCACTTTGTGAGAAGAGCTGAGGATCGTTACTTCCTGCTGCATTGAAATCGTCATCAGAGCCATAGTCGTCTTCTTCGGAGTTAGAAGATATATCTTTAAGTTTTTCTGGATGTTTAGGTATGGATATTCCAGGACCACATGAGATACGGAACGCACAGCCAATGGAATGATTGGGTAAACAATTCCTTTCCTATTTTTGGCATTGAACCCATGCACATTTGAGGAACAAAAGTAGCAGTCATCACTGTGGTTAGTTGGCTCCCTCCAGATCATCGGGATTCCAAAACAAGGATATTTTTGTTTTCCATTCAACCAGTGTTTCAATTCTTCCACACAAATACAACAGACGATATGTGGGGCCCAAGATTTATCCTGTTCTGAATTGAAAGTGGTAATCTTAGCAGACAAAGCCCCACATGGTGAACATCATGCCATTCTTGGTATTTGTTAATCTTTTATGCAATTTTTAGTAAGTTGCATAAATTATCAAAATTAAATATTGCTATACTTCCAAAACTCAGAACAACATAAAAAGCCCCCAACACAGAAACAACAAAAAAAGATATTACAAAAATATAATTATGCTTTTAAAAAAGCAATAGATTTTCATTAACCAGTGTTTGCTGTTATCCAGTTGGAATTATGGGAGCACAAACAACACCTTTTAAAAAAGCAATAGATTGCTGTTATCCAGTTGGAATATGCTTTTAAAGAAGCAATCATTTGCTGTTATACAGTTGGAAATGTCGGAATGGCGAGAACACAAGCAACAATACTGTTTCAAGGCTGTTACCATTCTTAAAAAACCAAATAATAATTAAATTCCAATAAATTAATTTTAAAATTTTCTAGATTAAATTTTAAAATTCAGGCTGGCCACAAAAATTGAAAGAAATTTGGACTACCTATCTGCCAAATTTCACTATTGTAAGTGCTATAGATTCGTCAGGACACTGCGTAGTGGAGGTTGGACACTTCCTTCTATAATAGAGTTTCTAAAGTTACATCGTCCATTCCATGTTATGAAGTATATACCTTTCGTTTCTTCTTCCAACCTGAAATATTTTTGTTCTCAAACAGCAGAACAAAAATCTGTTGGCTTAAGTTTTGCCGTATACGTGTATCATCTTTATGTCATACCTTTCTGTTTTGTAGAAAACTTTCAAATTATAACGCATAAAAGTGAACCCAATTCTTATCTAAAGGTGTCGAATAGTTTCGTGATTCTCGATTGAATATGCTTCCTGAGTTCTCTCTTCCTCAGAATCCCTTTTCTCGTTTGCAGTGCTAAATCTTCATGACTAGTTAATCGTAAAAATTTAATTTTATTTAATTGCATTGTATTTTATTTTGATTTGAAAAAATAATCAAAACATTCTAAACGACTTTAAATTAGGAGCATTCAGATCCAGATTTTTTACGTCCATTGTATGTTAACGTAACGACTTATTTTGTTTTTCAGAAATCATCAACTCTGGAAGAAAGCAACACCAAAACAGCTTGTGCAGCAGTGAATTTAATTTGTATTGGAAATAAGAAGAGGAGGGACAAAAGAACGACAAGTACCAGCATTGACATAGGTTCTGTCGGCCATAGGTTTTCTGCAAATCAACAACCCAATCTTGATGATTAAGGACGAAGACTGTCATTGCTACTAACTCCCTCACTTTGAGAATAACAGTGAAATTTTAGCACACTAGATGGATACACAAATAGACACCTCAGAACTAGCAAGAGAATGTAGAATGCCTGTTGCACAGATATTACTTCGATCTACACCTCCTCCTGATGACATAGGCTATCAAGATAGAAAAGAAGGGAACGAATTTTCTGAGCTGACCATAGAAAACCAAGATTGCCCTCGCGTTTCTTCGACAAAAATCTCCTTAAAATCTTGTTGTTCAACAAGTGTGCAAAAAAGGACAGGACAAGTTCGGGATTCAGTGAAAAGACAGCGTGTGTCAGTGCAGATTCAAAGTCTTAATTCACAAAATGATGGTGAGAAACAGTTCGAGTGTGATGTGTGCAAGGAAACATTTGAGCAAAAATGGAACTTACAACAACATAAAATCAGAATCCATTTAGGAAAGAAATCTTTTATTTGTGAAATTTGTAACAGAAAGTTTTCTCAACTTGGAAGCTTAGAAATACACAGACGCACACACACTGATGAGAAACCATACATGTGTGAACTATGCATGAAAAGATTCTCACATGCTTCAAACTTACTGATACATACTCGTGTACACACTGGTGAGAAACCGTATGAGTGTGAAGTCTGTCAGAAAACCTTTTCGATGAAGTGCAGTTTGACAAGGCACAAACGGATACATTCAGGTGAGAAAACTTGTTCTTGTGAAATTTGTAACAGAGGTTTCTTGAACCTTGGGGACTTGCGTAGACACAGACGAACACACACTGAAGAGAAGCCATATATGTGTGAATTATGCATGAGAAGGTTCTCACAAGCTTCCAGCTTACAAACTCATACTCGTGTAATTCACGATGGCGAAAATCCGTATGAGTGTGAAGTCTGCAAGAAAACGTTTTCCATGAAGGATCATTTGAAAAGTCACAAACGCGTCCATTCGGGTGAAAAACCTTTTAGTTGTGAAATTTGTAACAGAGCCTTTTCGGAACTTGGAAACTTACGAAAACACAGACGAACACACACTGAAGAGAAGCCGTATATGTGTGAAGTATGCATGAAAAGGTTTTCACATTCTTCTACGTTAACAACACATAGACGCACACACACTGACGAAAAACCGTTCATGTGTGAGCTATGCATGAAAAGATTCTCACAAGCTTCACACTTACGAATACATAATCGTGTACACACTGGTGAGAAACCTTATGAGTGTGAAGTCTGCAAGAAAACCTTTTCGATGAACTGTAGTTTGACAAGACACAAACTGATCCATTCAGATGAGAAAACTTTAAACTGTGAAATTTGTAACAGAGGCTTCTTGAACCTTGGGAACTTGCATAGACACAGACAAACACACACTAAAGAGAAGCCGTATATGTGTGAAGTATGTATGAAAAGGTTCTCACAAGTTTCCAGCTTACGAACTCATACTCGTGTAATTCACGATGGCGAGAATCCGTATGAGTGTGAAGTCTGCAAGAAAATGTTTTCGACGAAGGATAATTTGAAAAGTCACAAACGCGTCCATTCGGGTGAGAAACCTTTTAGTTGTGAAATTTGTAACAGAGGCTTCTTGGTCCTTGGGAACTTGCGTAGGCACAGACGAACACACACTGAAGAGAAGCCGTATATGTGTGAAGTATGCATGAAAAGTTTTTCACGTTCTTCGACCTTACAAACGCATCTACTCACACACACTGAAGAGAAACCGTACATGTGTGAACTGTGCATGAAAAGGTTCTCACAAGCTTCACACTTACGGAGACATAATCGTGTACACACTGGTGAGAAACCTTATGAGTGTGAAGTCTGCAAGAAAACCTTTTCGATGAAGTGTAGTTTGACAAGACACAAACTGATCCATTCAGATGAGAAAACTTTTAATTGTGAAATTTGTAACAGAGGCTTCTTGAACCTTGGGAACTTGCATAGACACAGACGAACACACACAAAAGAGAAGCCGTATATGTGTGAAGTATGCATGAAAAGGTTCTCACAAGTTTCCAGCTTACGAACTCATACTCGTGTAATTCACGATGGCGAGAATCCGTATGAGTGTGAAGTCTGCAAGAAAATGTTTTCGACGAAGGATCATTTGAAAAGTCACAAACGCGTCCATTCGGGTGAGAAACCTTTTAGTTGTGAAATTTGTAACCGAGGCTTCTTGGTCCTTGGGAACTTGCGTAGACACAGACGAACACACACTGAAGAGAAGCCTTATATGTGTGAAGTATGCATGAAAAGTTTTTCACGTTCTTCGACCTTACAAACGCATCTACTCACACACACTGAAGAGAAACCGTACATGTGTGAACTGTGCATGAAAAGGTTCTCACAAGCTTCACACTTACGGAGACATAATCGTGTACACACTGGTGAGAAACCTTATGAGTGTGAAGTCTGCAAGAAAACCTTTTCGATGAAGTGTAGTTTGACAAGACACAAACTGATCCATTCAGATGAGAAAACTTTTCATTGTGAAATTTGTAACAGAGGCTTCTTGAACCTTGGGAACTTGCGTAGACACAAACGAACACACACTAAAGAGAGGCCGTATATGTGTGAAGTATGCATGAAAAGGTTCTCACAAGTTTCCAGCTTACGAACTCATACTCGTGTAATTCACGATGGCGAGAATCCGTATGAGTGTGAAGTCTGCAAGAAAATGTTTTCGACGAAGGATAATTTGAAAAGTCACAAACGCGTCCATTCGGGTGAGAAACCTTTTATTTGTGAAATTTGTAACAGAGGCTTCTTGGTCCTTGGGAACTTGCGTAGACACAGACGAACACACACTGAAGAGAAGCCTTATATGTGTGAAGTATGCATGAAAAGTTTTTCACATTCTTCGACCTTACGAACGCATCTACTCACACACACTGAAGAGAAACCGTACATGTGTGAACTGTGCATGAAAAGGTTCTCACAAGCTTCACACTTACGGAGACATAATCGTGTACACACTGGTGAGAAACCTTATGAGTGTGAAGTCTGCAAGAAAACCTTTTCGATGAAGTGTAGTTTGACAAAACACAAACGGGTCCATTCAGATGAGAAAACTTTTAATTGTTAAATTTGTAACAAGCATCTTGAACCTTGGGAACTTACGAAAACAGAGATGAATGCACACTGAAGAGAAGCGTGTTTTGTAAACTGTTTTATATTATTTTAGATGGATAAAATGTTTTAGAGTTTTTTTAAATTTTAGTTGCCTTTGACTATCTTTCTCTTCTTGTTTCTTTGCTGATAACTCTGACTACGTTTGGAATTTAACATTTGTCTGACATTTTCATTCATGACTACATAAGAGACATTATTTAGCTTCAAATGTCATTGTTTTGGTTTTTTAATTAAATAATGCATCTTACATTTGTAGAAAATTTTTGTTGCAATAGTTAACTTCTTTTTGTATGCATAATTTTTTATTTGTTTTTAGTATGTATAACATAGAATTTCAAGTATTCAAATAGATACTGCTGTCAAAAGTCGGCACCTCTTTTGCTAAATATATGTAAAAAGTTGAAAATCAATTTCTTGCAATTTTCATGCCTTGCGTTAACTGCAGAAGAAATTAAAAAATTATTTATTCAAAGAAAATCATATTTTTATGTATCGATCTAATGTAAAATTTTCCGCAGATTTCTAATCCGTCGAAATTTTTACTCCATTTTAACGATCTAGGAAATAGAAAAAAGAGCTACAAAACTCGTTAAAACTTTGTTTATTTTGGTAGTCTGCTGAAATCGTTCCTCTAAAAATCAAACGGAAAAACTAAATTTATAATCCATTATTACTTTATGCTGTTGCCATTCTAAGGAAAATAATAATTAATTTCCGATGAATTACTTCTTGAATGTTCTAGATTAAATTTTTAAATTCCTGCAACAAATTCAGACTACCTGTGTGCCAAATCCCATTATTGTAAGTGCGATGGATTCGTCAGGACTGTGATAACGAAAAACAAACACTTCCTTTGATAAAAGTAGAGATATCTACGAATTTATGTGTTTACAATGATCTTAACGTGCCTATTCAATACATATATTTTTATTCGATATCTGAAAGGCTTTTCAAATTTCCATTTAGTACTGATCGTTTTTCCTGGAGCAAAAGTTCGAAATGCAGTAATCCTTATGCCAGACTTCACTTTTGAATCTTGATTGTCTCTATTGCAATCGCGTGAGAGTAAAATAAAAGTGAAATATTTCGTCATTTTATAATCATGTCTTTTGTAGACTGTGTTACAGTCAAGAAATCTTACACTATTTCATTAGTGACTCTTGTACAGACATTCAACAAATATAACTGAACAACGCCAGTATTTCATAGATTACCAAGATTGATTTGAAGTTAGTTTTAACACTTCATAGGGATGTAAGTTCAGGAAATGTCATTTCTTAACTTGAATCCTTCGGGATTGATCTCGGACAGTCGCAATTAGACCGTTCTGTTGCACCAGGGCGACACATTAATTAATTAAGTACCTCAAACTGAATCATTTTCCCTATGGCGTTTGCCGACCAACGGGGTATAGTGGTTAAGGTGTTAGCCTCTAGATCGGTAGGTTCCTGGTTCGAATCCGGGCCCGGGCATGGATGTTTGTAAACGTATGGTGTAGAGGCGGCTGGTGCACCTTAAATCTGTCGTGGCCGAAAGTCCTCACGTTGGGTTGGCGTGGAAGTTTGGAGAGTGGGGTGCCAGCTCAGGTGTTGCTTCGTCATCTGACCGTGGTTCAAAATTACGAGGTGTTGTCCCCGGATCTTTCCCTTAAGGCACTGATTCCGGACCGTCGTCAATAGCCCGTTGTGTTGCTCTAGTACGACGTTAACTAAAATTACCATTACCCTATGGCGTTTGCGCTCTTCTTCCTCGATCAGCTAACATTTTTATATCTTCATATAAATCTTCTGCTCTTTCTGGTGAAACCCATAAATCCTTGGCCGATCAACCGGTATAGTGGTTAAGGTGTTAGCCTCTAGATCGGAAGGTTCCTGGTTCGAATCCGGGTATGGATGTTTGTAAGCGTATGGTGTAGAGGCCGAAAGTCCTCACGTTGGGTTGGCGTGGAAGTTTGGAGAGTGGGGTGCCAGCTCAGGTGTTGCTTCGTCATCTGACCGTGGTTCAAAATTACGAGGTGCTGTCCTCGGATCTTTCCCTTAAGGGGCTGATCCCGGACCGTCGTCAATAGCCCGTTGCGTTGCTCTAGTACGACGTTAACTAAAATTACCAATTTTTTACCCATAAATCCTGGACTTGAAGAAATTCCTAAGGGTCAGCCTAGACACAGAAGAGTAGAGAAGGCAGAAAATACATTCATCACTACCAATCGTCGAAGAAACAAAATTCAGCTCGATATCAGCAGCCTTTCTCAAGCATCCTGGAGTTTCCAAGAGATGTATAGACCCTGAAACTGTACCACATGCTATTTGAGTGTCACCAGATGTACAGTACAAAGAATCTTTTCTATTCGTACATTTACCATTGGTTTGGGTATTAATACCACAAGTGCTGCGTAGGAGAGAGAAGTGCACCAATCTCCAAAATTTATTTTTTCGCAGGGGATGACTAGAGTGCCTATACAGGGTGGTCCCGAATTCATGGTACAAACTTTAATGGTAGGTACAGGACATTGTAACAATGATTTATTGTATAGGAATGTATAGTCGCAAGTGACGCGATGAGGCGAAAACAGGGGAAATAACGGCCGAAAGGAAAAACAAAGATTTTATTGAAAGCGTTGTTGACAAGTGTCATGTTTACAGTAATTGTTCAAAATTGCGTCCACCAGTATCGATACATGCTTGACAGCGTCGGTGGAGCGATTGGCGTACACGTTCAAAGATGCCTGGTATTTCACGCACACCTGCAGCAGCTACAGATAAACGAGCGACGAGATCCTCATCTGAGTCAACTGGAGTCTCATAAACAAGATGCTTTAGATGTCCCCATAAAAAGTAATCGAGGCTCGATAAATCGGGAGATCGGGGTGGCCAAGGGACTGGTCCACCACGCCCAATCCATCGAGTACCAAACGTGGCATTCAGGTAATTCCGTACATCAATGCTGAAGTGTGCTGGCGCCCCATCGTGCTGAAACCACATGCGGTTACGAATGGCGATCGGAACATCATGCAGCAGTTGTGGTAACACTTCTTTCAGAAAAATAAGATAGCTTCCGCCAGTGAGCCGCGTGGGTAGTAAGTATGGGCCAATCAAAAAGTCGTTCACAATACCAGCCCACACATTAATACTGAAACGTTGTTGAAACGCATGTCGACGCGTTGCATGTGGATTATCGGTTGCCCACACATGGGAATTGTGCGCATTAAAGACACCCTCGCGTGAAAATGTCGCTTCATCTGTAAATAGCACATAATCTACGAAATCCGGCTGCAACGCACATTGCTGCATCACCCACAGGCAGAAGTTCACGCGGCGAGGATAATCTGCCGGATTCAATGCTTGTACTTTCTGAAAATGGAAGGGGTGTAAGCGATTTTCGTTTAACACTCTGCATACAGTCTGATGACTCACACCTACGTCACGCGCAACAGTTCTTGTGCTTGACTCGGGTCTATCAGCCACAATGTTCAAGATGCTTTCTTCCAGCCTTGGAGTGCGTACAGCTCTTACTCGACCAGCGCCATGTCTGTTGACGTCGAACGCACCTGTTTCACAAAGTTGACGATGTAACCGTTGAAAAATTCTATGATCCGGCATTCGTCGATCAGGATACTCCGCGCGATACATTCGTAACGCAGCTCTGCCGTTACCATTTGCACGGCCGTACATGTAATGCATGTCTGCTTTTTCTGCATACGTAAAGTCACCCATCGTCTACGGCAGCACAATTGTGAATGGCGCTTTTCCCTACTGCGATGCATCATGTTCAACAGCGGCTAGACATCTACTGCCCTCTACCGGCAATGATACCAACCGATCACTCTATTTCTCTTTCCTTTTATTTCCCCTGTTTACGCCTCACCGCGTCACTTGCGACTATACATTCCTATACAATAAATCATTGTTACAATGTCCTGTACCTACCATTAAAGTTTGTACCATGAATTCGGGACCACCCTGTATACGGGAAACACTTTCTGACTGGCTTACGGCCATATTCACAAGTCTCGAGTTAACTCGAGGATCAGTTGATCCGCGAGTTACGGCCGTATTCACAAGTCCGAGTTAACTCGAGGATCAACGATAATCCGCGAGTTATCGAAAAAACCGTATTCACAAGTCCTGATCCGTGGTTTAAACTGCCGTTTCGGTGTTACATTTTGATCCTCCGAAATCGGCGAGTTAACTCGCGAGTTACATTTAACGCATGCGCAGTACCATCTTTTTGGAAAAGCAAAATGGAGGACACATTTCATTCTATGCTCAATTACAGTATTCTTTCGACGACTGGACTGGATCTGTCATTACGGAGCACCTTCTACATAGCAGCTCATCTCATCATCATAATATTGCTTAAATGGAAAAATTTAAACATATTTTTATTGAAATTCAAAAGAAAAATGAAAATAAAGGTAGCTGCGTAAATCTTAAACAAGCAGCTTAGCGAAAAGATAGATGGCGCCACCTCTGTCCTATAAGCCGGAGAGAGCGAACGGTAGAAAACGACCATGGCAGATACAAATTCGTCGTAGAATAAAAATTATTCTGTTGATTTGTTACGAATGAAAGAAAATTGACAATGCAAGTTACTTTTCACGACACCAACACACACCCATACTGACAAGTATAAAGATAATCAGATTACATACATCTGTCAAGACATTGTGTACAATTCTTTCTTGCCAAATTTAGGTTTGCATAAAAATTTAATTTGAAATTAAATACCTTTGCATTTCTTTTCCCAAACCCATATTAAAATGCTGTGCGAGTCCTATTTATTCACAATTTGGAATCAATTCTACGGTGAAGTACGTGCTTGATCAGTACGAATGCATATTGGGGCGTCGTAACCAATGTAAACAATACCATGTGATCGTGAGGTAGCCAATCACAGCTAGCGTCTCATTTTAATCCCCGGATCACTTAACACGCCGTTTGAGAATACCGTTTTTGATAATCCTCGAGTTAACTCTTACTCGCGGATCAACTGATCCTCGAGTTAACTCGAGACTTGTGAATATGGCCGTAAGAGTTAACTCGAGGATTATCAAGAACGGTATTCTCAAACGGCGTGTTAAGTGATCCGGGGATTGAAATGAGACGCTCGCTGTGATTGGTCTCCTTACGATCACGTGGTATTGTTTATATTGGTTACGACCCCCGAATCTGCATCACATTGATCAAGCACCTACTTCGCCGTAGAATTGATTCCAAATTGTGATTCAAGAGGACTCGCACAGCATTTTAATATAGGAAAAGAAATACAAAGATATTTAATTTCAAATTGGATTTTTATGGAAACCTAAATTTTGCAAGAAATAATTGTACACAATGCCTTGACAGATGTATGTAATCCGATTATCTTTGTTGTTGTTTCTTATGCTTACACTGACTGACCGGAGGAGTGCCAGGCCCGTCGAAGACGGCGAGGGGGGTGCGCTTTCCATGTTATTGAGCCCCATTGGGAGGAAGTCCGTCTTTGCTCGACATACATGACACATCCGTTTTACAGGAATGTCCCTTTCACACATCCATTAACTCCCAGATATCGTAATTTAGGTCCCAATCAGAGGCCGACAACCCCCTGATCAGGTACCCCCAGAGGTATTGATTTGGTATGGGAACATGGGGGACTTTGTGACCACGACCTATTTAACGTGCCCCAGTCACCATTAGTGAACACGACGGTCTTTAGCCAGGTGGAAGCGCCGATCTCGCAATCATCAGAATTGCAGGCTCCGCCGAGGACAGAACCCACAACCCTTCTGATGCGAGCCCGACGCTCTACTGACTGAGCTACCGCGGCTCTGATTATCTTTGTACTTGTCAGTATGGGTGTGTGTTGGTGTCGTGAAAAGTAACTTGCATGGTCAATTTTCTTTCATTCGTAATAAATCAACAGAATAATTTTTATTCTACGACGAATTTGTGTATGCCATAGTCATATTCTACCGTTCTTTCTCTCTACGGCTTTGTTGGCGGAGGTGCCGCCATCTATCTTTTTGCCAAGCTGCTTGTTCAAGATTACGCTGCTACCTTTATTTTCATTTTTCTTTTGAATTTCAATAAAATTATGTTTTCCATTTTCCATTTTAGCAATATTATGATGAGGACATGAGCTGCTATGCAGAATGTGCTCCGTAATGATACGTCCAATCCAATCGTCGCAATAAAACTGTTTTTTAGCATAGAATGAAATGTGTCATCCATTTTGTATCGCTGAAAAGATAGTACTGCGCATGCGTAACTCTTACTCGCGAGTTAACTCGCCGATTTCGGAGGATCAAAATGTAACACCGAACCGGCAGTTTAAACCACGGATCAGGACTTGTGAATACGGTTTTTTCGATAACTCGCGGATTATCGTTGATCCTCGAGTTAACTCGGGCTTGTGAATACGGCGTTAGAGACCTTTTCTACCGCCCGAGGCGATCTTTTCCTAGTTCCCGTAGACTTAACATGGGAACTTTTTGTGTGTTCGAGAAAAACGTGTGTACATTAAATAAAAAAGAAAATACAATTTATTCATGATCCATTTCGTGTTCTAAAATGTTCATTTATTATTATTTTAGTGTTTTTTCAGTATACATTTGAAAACTTTTTAAGCAAATAGCTTCTTTTGAACAACGTGGTGTTTCCCGCAATCTAAGTTAGCGCGTTGTTTAATCCATCTCATCAATTACGCATGTAATTGAGCGTTTATGTGATTCATTTATACCGAATGTATCCATATTATAACAATCATATGCTTTTTGTTCTCCTTGAAATGATATATTAATTCGCCCAGCCACCTTCTTTGAGACTATTCTGGTAGAAAAATGGCTGCCGCGCATGCGCATTGGGCCAAATTTGGTCCCTTGTCGCCACTCTTATTATATAGGCACTCTAGGGATAGCCGGTAAGGAGCAGCCCCTGTGTCGAGTTTGAAAACATTTGTCTTCACCATGAGAAAGTGTATTTACTGAAGTATACTTACTTATTCCGACGAACTTGTTGTAATCCTTTTAAAAGTCACAAACATGCCGTGAAAATGTCCCTGCGAATAATAACACTAGATATTGCCAAGAAATCAGCTGGATTGCTCTCGCCAGGTAAAAAGATCTGTCTCACATGTGAAATTGGTGTTAAAAATTTTATTACAGAAGAGGATGCAACAGATTTTGATTTTGAAACGGAAGCTTTAGAGAAACAGTACGAGAAACTCAATAACAGCCTACAGAACATGGGAAATTCGCCTGGTTAAAAGGTTCGTAAACTCAGCATGACTCAAAAAAAACATTATGGCAGAAGAAAATTACTGAAATTTATTTCACCTGCTAAAATAAAATTGGGAATTGTTTTGCAAGTAAACCTCAATAAAATTAATAGTACAAATGCGACTGAAAGTAAGGAAGATTTTTTATTGTTTAATAGAAGAGCTGAAAGCAAAGTTTGCTGAAACAACATCCAATGCAGAAAAAATTAAAATTCTAACTCTTGTTCCAAAGAGCCGGAGTCTGGAAAAAATAAGGACAGAATTTTCTACAACATTGTATTTAGCAAGGAAAACCTGCTAAGAGACAAGGCAAAAAAATTAATGACAATATTATTGCAATAGTTATAAACTTTTACGAGTCTGATGACATAAGTCGGCTATGTCCAGGAAAAAAAAGACTATGTTAATGTAAACACAGATGAAGGTAAAGTCCCAAAACAAAAAAGGTTGATTCTTTGTAACTTAAAAGAAGGATACCAGCAGTTTAAGGAACAGCATGGGAGTGCAAAGATTGGTTTCAGTAAATTCGCTGAATTAAGACCGAAACATTGTGTACTAGCTGGAAGTAATGGTACACATTCCGTGTTTGTGTGTGCATCATACATCAAAATATGAAACTGAAGTTACACGCTATTAAACCTCATTATTCTTTGCTAGAGCTAATGAATTTATACGTTTGTAACATTGAAAAGGAAAAATGTATGTTCGGAGAATGTGATAAGTGTCCAAAAGATCAATTTCGTGCTCAAATAGAAAAATTTGAGGTTTTCCAAAATTTAGAAGAAATTATTTACAAGCGTTGGATTTCGACCGACAGATCTACTCTAATCACACAAGTCCAGTCAACAGAAGAATTTCTTGACTCACTTGTTGAGAGTATGTCTGGATTGACAAAACATCATTTCATTGCTAAATCGCAGTCCAAATTTTTGGAGGAAAAGAAATTGACTGTTTCCCAGGAGGAGTGCATTGTACTCCTCGATTTTTCAGAAAATTATTCATTTATTGTTCAGGATGCAATTCCAGGATTCTATTGGGAAACTACTCAAGCTACACTGCACCCATTTGTTCTTTATGGGAAGGATAACGAAAACAGGTTTCAAATCCTTTCAATGTGTGTTATTAGTGACCATACTAGACATGATACATTGAGTGTATTTGCATTTCAGACTGCCGTAATCCCTTTTATAAAAGAAAGGTTTCTTTCTGTGAAGAAACTTATCTATTTCAGCGATAGGTGTTCAACACAGTATAAAAACCGGAAAAACTTTTCCAACATTTGCCATCATGAATCCGATTTTTAATTGAAGGCAAAATGGCACTTTTTCGCTACAAGTAATGGCAAAAGCCCATGCAATGGAATCGGTGGAACTATCAAACGGTTAGCCACAAGAACAAGTTTACAGAGACCATACAACAATCAGATTTTAAATGCAAAACAACTATTTTCCTTCTGTACTTCAACCATTTCAAACATTAAATTCTTTTATGTGCCTTCAACTGATGTTATTCAAATTGAGTCTTATCTTCAACAAAGGTTTAACGAAGTGACCGCAACCATTACGGGAACTCGTAACTGTCATTGCTACATTCCTATTCCAAATTGTACGACACTAATTCGAGTGTCATATTTATCGCAATCGCCAGGAAAAGAAGTAAAGAGTTTAAAAAGAATTCAGCAGCACAAAAAAAAAAATCACGTTTCAATAATAGAAGAAGCAAAGTTTAACTTGTGAGCTTTACCACATCGTGAATTTGAAAAGGTAATTAGTTAAAATTCATAATTTCTATGATACTACGTTGAAATTTTTAAGCTTGTTTTGACACTCATTTTTTCTGCTTTTATAATTCACCTTTAAAGTTAAACATGATTTGGTATTTCTTTGTTGAATTAGGGTTTCATTATCTATATTTTATTTCACTGTTATCATTCAAGTTCTCGTAACATGCATAGAGTGGGAAGCAAATGTTGTGATTTTGTTTTTATTATTGTTGCTTTAGGACTCGGATTACAATCCTGATTTTTTTACAAGTAATATACATATTAAACTGTATTCCTGTGAAATGTAGGTTTTGTAAAAGCTGTCCTTCATTTGATTTCTTATGCCTATTTAGAGTAGAAAATTATCATTTTGTACTTTTCGTTAGCTATTTTGAAGATGAAAGAATTAAAATACGACTTCCAAACTCTATCAGTAATATTATCATATCTAGCATTGTAACTGGCATGAATTTAAAGTATGTCGTAAAATTTCTTTAGCCCATAGAGATGTTTTCAATTCCGTCAAAAATGACAATTTTCCATTTTTTGCAACTAAATTTTGGATTAAATATGATGCTTAAAAAGGTTGTTGCCACAGTGAAAAAAAAGAACATTTTGTACAGATTATAAAAATGTAAAACATGTTTGTCTACATTAAGTAGTTTTTGAGAAACAGAACTTCAAACATGCAACATTAAGCGATCTCGCAACTGTTCTTCAAAGTTGGAATCCCTAAAAATGCCTCCAATTTCGAAAATATTTAATTTTGAACCTAATTCTTTTGGATATCGTTATTTATGCATAAACTAAACCCCTGTACCAAATTTCATGAAAATCCATTTCCATACGGCCACGGGTTTTTCCTGATTTTTGCTCATTTCACGTGGAATGACCCTCCACTGTCTGCACAAAATATGCCATTTATGGTAATATTCATAACTGGAACTTTATTAGAGATGGCTGGTCCATCAATTTGAATCTTCTCATAACAAGATGAGGCAAATGTCGCGGAGAATTTCAAACTGGACAGTTAGCTTTAATTAATCTGATTTTTCCACAGCCATAACAAGTTTGCGCTGGTGGCTCCTGATTGTCACGAGCTGAGACAAATTTCGTGGAAGGATTGCAAACTGGACAAATAGCTTTAATGAATCCTATTTATACAACTGGTTCTATTTGCCTGATTTTTCTTCTTGAACGGTACAGCTTGAGAATTTCATCTCTAGCATTGTAGGCTTTTTTGTTTAATAGGAGGGGGATAAGCTTCTCTTTTGACTGTTTCTGAGACAGTCATAAGTTTCAAGCTACTCAGCTTGTTAATCGGGAGAAATCAAATTTTCCCAATCATCTAAATAATGTTCTCGGTACTCAGGGTTGCATCTTTTCTTCATATGATCTGAGATAATCAGATCTTGTAATTTTTCAAAGGTTAGTAACCCCAAGTTCAGAAATCCAGCCTTCAAAATAGTTCCTTAGTTCACAGTAAAATTCTTTCTATGTGCAATCTACATATTTTCTATGTTGACTGAAGAGCTTTTCAGCTGTCAGCTTAAAACGTTGATGGAGTATACTTCGAATGCGAGTATAGTCATAGTATTTTTCTTCAGGTTCCCTGGCAATCATCTTTGAGATCTCTGAAGGGAAAAATCCTAATAAGTGGATCACCCACATACTCTCCTCAAATTTTAGGTAATGGTAATTTTAGTTAACGTCGTACTAGAGCAACACAACGGGCTATAATCTCAAATTTTAGAAACTTCGTTTGTCTCTCAAAAAAATAAGACTAGAAACAAGGACATGTCATCTTCTTCAGCCTTGAACAGTGGGCAAATTTTTTATCGATCCATTCTCATGGAAGGGTGCATTACAGGTTGGGAAGCAGAGGTTTCTACCATACGTTGAGATTCTAACTGGATCCGGAACTTTTCAAAGCCTTGGGCCTGTTTATTTGCTCTCTTATTAATCAGCTCTTCCTGCGATCTTATTAATCTCTGCTATGTCAAAAGTAAAATTTTGGATTATTCCATCCTTGTTGACACAATTGTGTCTAATAAATTTTTCACAAACTCTATCGTTTCGGTATTCTTCACTCCAAAAATTTTCGTTAGATCTACGACTTTTAAGTCATCCTTCACTTTTTCACCAAGTTCTTCAACAAAATTTTAGCCGACCAACCGGTATAGTGGTTAAGGTGTTAGCCTCTAGATCGGAAGGTTCCTGGTTCGAATCCGGGTCCGGGCATGGATGTTTGTAAGCGTATGGTGTAGAGGCGGCTGGTGCACCTTAAATCTGTCGTGGCCGAAAGTCCTCACGTTGGGTTGGCGTGGAAGTTTGGAGAGTGGGGTGCCAGCTCAGGTGTTGCTTCGTCACCTGACCGTGGTTCAAAATTACGAAGTGTTGTCCTCGAATCTTTCCCTTAAGGGACTGATCCCGGACCGTCGTCAATAGCCCGTTGTGTTGCTCTAGTACGACGTTAACTAAAATTACCATTACCAACTATCCACTTAAGAAGGTATTTTTTTTTCTAATGGCGGGCACATTTGACCTAAGTCATTGGCCACTACAAGGCCGGAAGTGATGGCCACTTGTGAAGGAGCACCCAGTAGGAGGACCATCATTGCCCCTAACAATTTATACTTCATGATTTTGAACCATGTTCAGATGACGAAGCAACACCAGAGCTGGTATACGCGTACAAACATCCATGCCCGAACCCGGATTCGAACCGGCGACCTTCCGATCTAGAGGCTTACACCTTAACCACTATACCGGTTGATGGGCACTTAAGAAGGTATTAATACTAAAATTATTTCCTAACTTAGCCACTTTTCCTTAGCACACTAGTTTACAATTTCTCAGCGCTAGGGTTAGCAAGAACGTAGGGGTACTAAGGATTTTACAACAATTTATTTATCTGATATCCTTCTCTTTGTCAGGTTCGCAATTCACGTTTAGGGCTCCATTCTGTGGTCGCCCCCACGTTGGCCGCCATTATGTGACCGTGTGCAGAGAATTATTCATTGAAACGGGCGAACAAGCGACAAACTTTCCTTACACTCACAAACAATTTATTAGGCCCGGTGCACGCATCCGGTTTTTCAACGTGCGCCGCCGCAATGCAAGTGCAGTCTGAGATACATTAGATCCAATGGAGCAGTGCACACATGCTTCCAGCACCGCTGCGGCGATGCACGTCCAACTTGCGTGCAATTTGTACCGCAGTTCCCCACGGCTGCTGGAAACGCTTCTCCGTTCTGAAGTACCTTGTTTTCATAAACAAATGGAATATAAATAATAATTAATAAATGTTTGTATCCAGTAACGTCTATTGCGTTTCAAAATATACTTTTTTTTACACCAAGTGAGCGAAATAAACACGTTTTCTTCGATAGAATATCCATCGCAAATGGCGCGAAATGAGTACTTGCGTCATTTCACGGTTATGTGTGCATAGTTGGGCTTCGGTGCCGCACGTTGAAAAATCGGATGTGTGCACTGGGTCTGAATCTAATTTAAGTTTCGTGGACACAACATACACATTTTCGGTGGAGTGGTCGTTTACGGTAAGACGTTTGTCGCCAAATCAAGATGGCGGCCGAATTCCGTAACAGCAAAATCCACACAGATAGGGTTGCCATAACAAAAACGCCAGATGTGAAGAAAAACAGCAAAAGGTGAAGGTTGCCATATTTGGCGACAAATCGCCTTCTTACCGTGAACGACCACTCCACCGAGTCCTTGGTTGAAGCAGAAGTGAGATATATATTTGATTCAAACTTTTAGCTCGTTGACAGTATGGAGGTTTATAGTTCCGCACCTGGCGCTGTGCACGTAGTTCACTCGTTACAGTACTATAATTCTAGAAAACGACAGAATCCCCCCCCTTTGAGTTCCTGTATTACTTACCGTCTTGTAAGGCAACAGCATTGTACTCTTAGTTACCTATCGATATTATTAACTTAACATAATAGGAAAATGAACACACCCTTCAATAAGGGCGGTATAAGGAGCAAGAAGGTAGTTAGGTATTTAATTAAAGTAATACGGGTGTAAGTCAACGGGCTATTTGCGTCGGTTCGGGATCAATCACCGAAGGGTAAGATCCGAGGACAAGATTACTTAACCTTAAACACGTTCAAATAATGAGGAAACAATTAAGCTGGCACCCCACTCACGAAACCATAGCAACGTGAGGCGATTTGAGTGTATCAGAGATGTAACGTGCACAGATCCCACATTTACAGGATGGGTTTTGATTGGATCGAATTCGCAAACCTCTGGATACAAACTTGCTACGCTTCCAACCGGGGCCTTATAATTCATAAAGGACCGATATTAGGTAGGTAGGAATTTTATTAACGTCGCACTGGAGCAACACAACGGGCTATTGACAACGGTCCGGGATCAATCCCCAGTTCGTTGCGGCCTGGAATTCTCATTGCATCACGATACAAATAAATCTTGTTACGTTTTACGAGATTTTCTATGCGTCCCCGTCACAAGTACAACACAGTATGCACCTTTTTGTGTGATTGGGATCAGCTTTGAAATACTTGTCGTGATCAGAGAAAAATTGAAAACTAGGCACTTTATTTTAATTTATGTATTGTATATTTTCAGATCTTGTCTCAATTTTTATCAATTACTCTTTGCAAGCAAAATCTTAGTGAGAAGGAAATTTTTCATCACTTTTGTTGCAAGTTCCTTTTATCTTACCTTCTATTGATGATTTTTTTCTCAAAACGAATCTAACAAATTAATTACTTTAAATAAAAATAACTAAAGAAATTCCATACATTTTATTCACAGGATAAATATAAGATTCTAAAATTTGTCTGATATATTTTATTTTTTTAGACAAATATTTAGAAAACGTGCGCTGTTCGTGTGATCCGGCAACTTTATTTATCCAGGCCCAACAAATTCCATGTCACCGGTTCTGTGTGAGTCAAACTTATCTACACCGCTCCAGAAAGCATTGTTTACACAATGCATTTCTACTGCTGCTCTTTTCCTCAATCAAGAGATTAACTTAGCTTATTCCTATAATGTGTTTTAATCTTTCAAAAATTTAGCCTTCCATATTTCCTAAAACATTAATATTATTGATGATAAAAAAAATATTTAACATCAATCAATTTAGTAAACAAACTACACGGATTTGCGTGTCTCATGTCAAATAAGTTTAAAATTTTTGTACGGCCATTTAATTAATCAGAATCATAAAATTCCAATATTAATCATGATTTTTTCATACCCTGTTTTGAATAATATCTCAGTTTCACTTTTGAAATCAGCAATGTTTTTACTTAATTTTTCCAAAGAAAGCAAAATATTGAGGTCATAAATCCTTTCGGGAAGTGTCATTTTTCATTTCGTGGTAAGAAAAGATATTTTTAATCCGTGTCGTCATTTTCTTCAAACTTGTAGATCAAAGACAAATGGTTTTTCGAGATTATGACAAGTATGTTGATTCCAGGTGGCCCAAAATATACAGTACACACAAAATACCATTCGACTCAGAGATGGTGAGGGGCACAGCCTTTCCTGGTTCTGTGAGGAAAAGCTTTGGAGTTGTATTTAATTCATGTACAGGTTACCCTCGTATAGCACGGTACTTCTCTACAACACGGTACCAAAATTGCGGCATCCCCCATGTAACACGCCTAGGTTCTCCATATTACACGGTTTACAATAACAAAGATAATCTATATAAATAAGAATGGAGTGTTTGTACATTGAATATTTTCTACCCATTTCAAGTATTCTATCCGCTTTGGACCCTTCTGGCGCGTTAGTCTGTTCATCTGTCTATATGTAGAGGAGAGAAGGGTATTATGGAATACCGAGGTTTCGGCTCTGATTGGTGCTGTTATCAGGTGGGAGTACCATGAACTACTCAAGAAAGACCCCCATGATGCAGCGCAGTGAGAGTTGACCACATGTTGTTGTCGTACCACTCGTTACAGAACAAAGCGTGTTTTGTTATTTTCAAGAGTTTTTGTAGGTAAATTTTCAAACATTTTAACCTACTAGTACACATGCGACTTGAACATTGATGTTAAGCATAATTTACACTAAAATAATTGTAGTTTGAAATACTGTGGTCGATTTTTAGATCAGAATGTTTTGTCCATCAGATTAAAGGTTCATTTTCCAAGATGGCGTGTCGGGTATTATGGAATACTAGGTATTCCATAATACCCGACACGCTAATTCCGATTCGCAATAGCATACCCCATCCATTCAAAGGCGAAACTGCTGGCAAAGACTGGTTCTACGCTTTTATGAAAAGGAAACCGAAACCTTCAGTTCGTGAACCCATGGGTGCATCTTTTGCCAGAGCCAGGGGATTTAATAAAGTAGACACATTTTTTGGTTTGATCGATGTTGTTTTCAAAAAACAACTATCCTCCTAACATGATATTTAATGTATACGAAACTGGTTTGTCTGTGGTTCAAAGTAAAGTTCCTCATGTAGTATTCCTAAAAGGAAAGAGACAAATTGGGTCCCTTACTACAGCTGTTTTTCAATGGTTGAGTAGCAATTTGATACGTACGGAGGTAGAGAATTTAGAGAAATGATGTTTGATATGTTAAAACATAAGAACAAATTATTTAAAGCATAAAAGAAATGCGATATAAATTTTAAAAGTCCCATTTTAATGGGTATCTTCTATCAAGATTTTTACACTCTGGTGAACCAGCCAATCCTTGACCATCCAGTAATTGACTATTTTCTCATTTAAATAAACAAACTATAGCAGGGTATTCAGACTTATATACTTGATTCAAATCACGATTAAAAGCATGATTTAAATCAAGTGGATTTTTATCAAAAAATTGATTCTTCTTTCTGTTTAATAATATTGAAAATGAAATAACTGAACAAGATCAGGGTGGCTTCAAAAATTGAAGAAAAAAGTTCCCTGAGTTTTCCCTGATATCCAGAGTATTTTTCATGAACTTCCCTGAGTTTCTCCATCCGTTCGCCGAACAATTCATCTGTTATTATGATAAACTTGACACTTGATGAACTAAAAAACTATAGACTGATAGATGAATAAAAATAAGATAAATAAAAAATATTTTTACTGTATTCCATAATAGACCAAACAATATAAAGTTATAGATAGAATATTTAATTTTACATTTTTAACTATTTTGATGTGTTTGCAAAAGCAGCCATCAGCCCCTGAATCCGTCAATGGCGCCAGCGCTCGGTACATCTCTACTATTATAAAAATAAGTGTTTGTCTGTCCTGTACGCAGTGTCCTGACGAATCGAAAGCACTTACAATAGTGAAATTTAGCACACATGTGGTCCGAATTTTTTACAATTTTTCTATATAGCCCGAATTTTAAAATTTAATCTAAAACATTTAAAAATTAATTAATTGGAATTCAAATATTATTTTTTTCCTTAGAAAGGCATACGGTATAAAGGCATGACATTCTAAATCTATTTTTTCTGTTTCCCTTAGATTTTCTCAGCAACGATTTTAGTGGACGAACAAAACAAATAGTTTTAACTGGAGTTTTGTAGTTCTTTTTTCTATCTCCTACATCGTTAGAGATAGAAGAAAAATTTCAACGGATTTCAAATCTGCGAAAAATTTTACAACAGATCGATACCTAAAAACATGATTTTCTTTAAATAAATAATTTTTAAATTGTAACTTTTATATTTTTTCCAATACGAATTTGGCCGCCGGCGCCGTGAAGAATTCTACCGTCGTCTTTAAAAAGATCAGATTAATTCATTTTGATTTCCTGAGCAACGGATTCGAGTTCGTTCGTTCTGGTTCGAATTAGAGTGCCTATATAATAAGAGTGGCGACAAGGGGCCAAATTTGACCCAATGCGCATGCGCGGCAGCCATTTTTCTTCCAGAATCGTCTCACAGAAGGTTGCTGGGCGAATTAATACATTATTTCAAGGAGAACAAAAAGCATAGGATTGTTATAATATGGATATATTCGGTATAAATGAATAATATAAATCGCTCAATTACATGCGTAATTAATGAGATGGATTACACAACGCGCTAACTTAGATTGAGGGAAACACCACGTTGTTCAAAAAAAGCTATTTACTTAAAAAGTCTTCAAATTTATACTGACAAAACACTCAAATAATAATAAATAAACATTCTGGAACACGAAATGGAACATGAATAAGCTAAATTTTATTTTTTATTTATTGTACACACGTTTTTTTCGAACACACAAAAAGTTCCCATGTTAAGTCTATGGGAGCTAGGAAAAGACCGCCTCGGGCGGTAGAAAAGGTCTCTAAGCCAATCAGAAAGTGTTTCCCGTATGTCGCCACTCTTATTACATAGGCACTCTAGTTCGAACTGGCGTTCTTCGTTGCTTTTTTCCATCTCAGCGATCGTTAAAGATTGAATAAAAGTTTCAACGGATTTGAAATCTGCGGAAAAGTACACATTAGATCGATACCTAAAAATATCATTTTCTTTAAATGAATAATTTT
This sequence comes from Metellina segmentata, assembly GCA_947359465.1. Taxonomy (NCBI): domain Eukaryota; kingdom Metazoa; phylum Arthropoda; class Arachnida; order Araneae; family Tetragnathidae; genus Metellina; species Metellina segmentata. The sequence goes on from OX375883.1 coordinate 103,767,389, forward strand.
TAAATTGTAACTTTTATATTTTTCCCAATACGAATTTTGAAAAGTAACGGATTCGGGTGAAGCAAAATAAATAATTAAAGTTATGACCGGCGTTCTTCAGTGCTTTTTTCTAAATCAGCGATTGTTTAAAATAAAATGAAAATATCAACGGATTTCAAAGCTGCGATAAATTTTACACCAGATAGATACCTTATACGTTTGATTTTCTTTTAAAAAATTATTTTTCAATTAAATATTTATATTTTCATAGGAGATTGTGACGTCATGCCGATTGGATCTCTTCGCAAACGATTTTGGCCGCATTTGACAATGACGAATCCATCACGAAAAAAACTGTAACGGGCAACGCAAACTTTACAACAACAAAAAAAACCTCAGAGTTCGAAAATTTTCGAAAAAAATAATAACTTTTAACACATATGTATTCAAAAACATATGCATAATCTAAATGAGTACTTTTCAGTTAGCCGGGCGCAATTTTGGACCAAAATCAAAAGCGCCAATCTAGGTATTTTAGAAAAAAAAAAGATTTTTTTTTTAAATGTTGATTAAATTAGAACCGGATGTTTAACTTTTACAGGTTTTTCCGGTCGTTAGTACGGAAGGTTCCTGGTTGGAATCCGGGTCCGGGTATGGATGTTTGTAAGCGTATGGTGTAGAGGCGGCTGGTGCACCTTAAATCTGTCGTGGCCGAAAGTCCTCACGTTGGGTTGGCGTGGAAGTTTGGAGAGTGGGGTGCCAGCTCAGGTGTTGCTTCGTCATCTGACCGTGGTACAAAATTACGAGGTACTGTCCTCGGATCTTTATCTTAAGGGACTGATCCCGGACCGTCGTCAATAGCCCGTTGTGTTGCTCTAGTACGACGTTAACAAAATTTACCATTACCATTACCGGCCGTTAGTATTTTTAAAGCCGCAAGGCACTACGTTCCTATTATTGACATTAATGAACATGGCATAGCTGTAGACTTCGGTTACAGGATTTCCGGCTGTTTCAGGTTTAATAAAACAGTATACAACGTATACAAATCTTTTTTCTGGATGTTTACGTAAAAAATACACTTCTCATTTACGAGCGCCTCAATGGAGTAAGAACTCCAGACAAGCGAGAGACATTTCGAAGGAGCCGAAAATGCAATGCGCATGAGCAAACTTTCTTTGGTGATTTCGCTATTCTTGTCGCCAATTTAATGTAGGATTCTAGCAGTCCTGCTGTACTAGCGCGTCTTTTTAGTAATGGCTCTTCGTTACGTGGACGATTCTATTTAGGACCGTAGGGAGGCACTGCCTCCTAGAGAAGAATCCTGTCTGGATTGTGACGTCATAACACGGAGGCGATGAATTTCTTCACGCGGAGTTGTACACTGCCTCCTAGAAGAGAAACAGGCGCCTCAATCCCATGATAGTACTTTACGCAAGTCCAACTTGATTGGCTAATCGGATCACATGACCTAGATACGTATGTCTTCAAGGTTTATAGTTGTTGGCGATTTATCTCTTCCTTTCTGCTTTCTTCTTTTCTTTTCAGATCCATGGCTATGGGTGGGTAGAGGTGGGAGCCGAAAATTGTATCCTTTTATTATATAAGTTAATAATTATATAAGTTAGTGTTTTATGTATGCTTTTTGTTACATCAGAATGGTCCTAAGCCAGCGGTGGATACGACACCATCATCCTAAAGCAAAGGGGACGGCAGAGGGGCGGAAAATATCAGCTGGTAGTGAGTTCAGGAGTGGTTCTTAGATTATTTATGTAAAATCAACGGAAGCTTGGAAAAATATGAAAAGTTTATTAAAAATTAGGAAAAGTAAATTTGAATGAAAAGGAATTAAATTGGAATTTTTTAAAAATAATTTGGAGGATCTAAAAATTATTCCGCCAGCTGGGTTCGAACGCGGGAAGTCATCCTCCGCTGCCGACGCTAATCTGAAGGTGGGTGACTTTAGCCATTAGGCCATCGTTGCTTCACGAAAAGAAGCTCTTTAAAGTATAAGTACCCTTAATATAAGTTGGCAAGAAATACTACTAACAACCATACAACATATATATGAGGAGCAAATCAGAGTCAACTTGTCGGACACTTACGCTGTACGCTGAGGCGCTAGTGTATGTATTGTATTTCTACGAAACAACGCGCATATTCAAAATCAAATGGTTACTGCAACAATCAGATTGGCGAGATATCCAAGTGAAGCCAAGCCCGTGAAATTAGCCAATCAAGTTTGACTTGCGTAAAGTACTATCATGGGATTGAGACGCTTCTGAAGAGAAAGCCTTCTGTCTGAGTGAACGAAACGTCGTGACGTCATGAATCGGAGGAGATGCTTCAAGTGACTCGATACGAAGTTTCTAGTGAACGCCGGTAGCTAACGCAAGCATTATGGCGATTGCAAGCGAAAAACGTGTATTAAAAGGATCTAAAGTGCTAGGAACAACTGAAGACTTCATTGCTTTTCAACAAAGCCTCAAAGGTAAGAGAATGAATCTTAATTTCTTAATATTTAAGTTTGTGTGTACTATTAACTACTTAGTACATACTTAAGTGTAGGCTTAAGAGGTTTTTCTGTTTGCTTTGAAGTTTTGCCATTGTTGCTTTTATTTATGTTAATGTTTTACTGTAGTCCATTTTCTCGTTTGCTGTTTGCATATTTATTTTGTTAAAACGAGTATTAAAGACAGACGGTAAAAATTTTGTTTCAGAAACATTTATGCTCACAGGCTATAGCATTAAAACTTATTTATAGTTATCGAATAAATTTGCTTGTTTTCTGTGACATTTAATTACATAGTTGTTTGTTTTACTTAGGCAGAATCACTGAATGGTGCAAAAATTAAACTCAGCTTTCGAGATGAGATATTGGTGGAGTGGTCGTTCACGGTAAGAAGACGATTTGTCGCCAAATATGGTAACCTTCACCTTTTGCGGATTTTCTTCACATCTGCCGTTTTTGTTATGGCAACTCTATCTGCTGTTACGGAATTCGGCCGCCATCTTGATTTGGCGACAAAAATTAATTGGCGACAAACGTCTTACCGTGAACGACCACTCCACCGAGATATTCTTTGAGAAGATTTCATTTGTACAAGGTACGTATATGTATTAATTCTTTCACTGTATATACTAAAATGTATTTCATGTCTTTAGAGAAACAATTTTTGAAATGATAGTGTATTTATTATAATCTTATTGGGATTATACCTTGCAAGGATTTCATCTGTACACCGTATTCTACATGTAGTATGTATCAATTCTAATACTTCATGCTCAATAAGAGTTTCAGTACTGTAGAACTCCGACTATCTAGATCAATTGGGACCAAACCCCATTTGAATAATTCACGATGAAAATGTTTTTTCTTGGTAAAAAAAATTTGCTTAATAATAAATGTAATGTAATTTAATGACTGAAATTTTTTTTTACATTATTACTTGCATACTGTATTAAAATGTAACATTACTTGAACATATCGGTCAAGTTTCGCTGTCTTTACTCGTTTTCGTGCAGCCAAGCCTCGCATGCGCTTGAGCCGAGTAGCTGTAGATGGCTTTGTCAAGGCACTCAAGCGTCTTACTAGCTGACGGTCCCGCGTCTGGTTGAGTAGCAATATCGTCATCTTGCTGTTCATCGTCACTGAGAATTTGATATCCAGGATCCGAAGAATCACTCATATCCTCTACACCGCACTTGAAACATCCAGGAATTTTTGCTATGATGTTTCTAATGTTCTGAACCGACATTTCATCCTCTTAGTTTTTATTATTCACCGATAAGAAACTTTTAAAATGCGAATTTTGCTGATTTCATTTTTTTTCTCAAAGAGATTCAGATAACTTTAGTTTGGATACTTGGAGTTGTACTGTATTTATATTATGAAAGTTGAATTATTTTTCAAACTAGTAGCTTTGCATGACCTCTACAAGTTAAATTAATACTGCATAGATAAGTTAATGTAAAAAGATGTTTTAACCATGGAAAGAAAAAAAATTTAGATTTCAAGACATAAAATATTTAATTTAAATATTGAACTGTAACATTAATGGAATGCATGCCAATATCCAGTATTTGCAGACTTCGTTTAATTTAAAATATGTAATTTGTATTTGCTGAATTTTAGAGAAACTATTTGCGCACAGGTATAAAAATGTTATTTATCTTTACAGCTTGATAAAGTAGGAAGAGCTGTTATTGTGAGCTTTAAAAATGTTAACTCTTCGTTGTTTTTTTTATAGGTTTGACAGAAGCATTTCCTGATTGTTAACTATCAAGACTTCAATTAGAAAATAGTATTTATTAAATAGATGGAAATGGATGGGACTTGGCGACACACGCCATTCACGTGCACACAGCTACATGAGCAAGATCAACAATGATAACAGAACATAGCTGTTGCCAGATACGTTGTATAGATTGGTGTTGCCATACAACAGAATTCAAATAATAATTTTCATACTCCCTCCAATTCTGTTGTCCCTAGGTTTTACACATTATTTCATATACATGAAATTACATATTACATTATTAGTAGCTAAATAATATTGTCAGATTATAACATAAAATATGCAATAGCATATAGCTGAAAAAGAAATCTGGGTTATTCACAAATGATAAATATAAAGTTCAGTTTAGTCCTTTAATGTTCAAAAGGTCACGACAGTTCTCAAAGGCCATTTTAGGCAGTGTTTTGGTTAAAATATCTGCCAGTTGCTTCTTCGATTCCACATATTTGACACTTACAGTGTCGTCCTCAAGTTTTTCACGAATGAAATGATGACGAACATCAATGTGTTTGGTCCTTTTGTGATATACTGGGTTTTTAATGAGCTTGATAGCACTTTGATTGTCCACTAGGAGGGGAATTGCATTCTTAATCATTGTGTGCTCACCCAGGTCTTGAAGTAATTGTCGAAGCCACACTATTTCCTTGACGGCAGTTGCCGCTGCAATGTATTCAGCCTCGGTGGTTGAGGTTGACACGGTTGCCTGTTTCTGGCTACACCAGGTCACGGGTCCTCTGGAAAGCATGAATACATAACCAGATGTAGATTTTCTGGTATCAATGTCGTTGGCAAAGTCTGCATCGGAGTATCCTATTGGCTGCAAAGCAGCCTCAGGAACACAAAGATACTCAATACCATATTTCTTGGTAGCTTTCAGGTATCTTAAGATGCGTTTCACGGCATTCCAGTGGATCTGACCAGGATTTGATTGAAATCTGCTGACCAGGTTCACAGCAAAAGCTATGTCTGGTCGAGTAGTGCTGGTTAGAAACATCAGTGACCCAATGGCTTGCCGATAGGGGGTCCCTTCTGGAACAGGAATAGATTCTGATGACAGGATAGTACCATGATCAGCAGGTATACTGTTGGGATGGGCATCTTCCAGGTGAAATCTCTTTAGGAGGCGTTCAATGTATCCTTCTGAGTGAATGAAGATTGAACAGCTGGGGTTGTGTTCGATCTGTATTCCTACGAAGCACCCGCTGTTGCAAATGGTTGCCTCGAATCTCTTTCCCAGGTCAGAGACTATTTCGTGGAGTATTTCTTCTTCTTCAGAAAGCAATAATGCATCATCCACATATAGCACTAGAATGACTCTTTTCCCACGAAAATTTCCAGCATAGGCACACGAGTCTGCAGCACTCTGCTGAAAGCCGAAGCTTGTGAGGAAATCGGAAAAGGTCCGATTCCAGCATCTTGACGCTTGTTTAAGTCCATACAGAGACTTGTTCAGACGACACACTAGGTTAGCTTCAACATCCAGGCCCAGAGGAGGTTCCATGAAAATCTCCTCCTTTACCTCTCCATAAAGAAAAGCTGTTTTGATATCAATTTGTAAGATGGACCATTTTCTCTGCACAGCTAGGGCAAGTACCACTCGAATGGTGTCGAATCTTGCTGTGGGTGAGAATGTCTCTTGAAAGTCGACTCCCTCCACTTGTGCAAATCCCTTGGCACACAGCCTTGCTTTGAAGCGTTCAATGCTTCCATCAGGGAGTTGTTTGACTCTGAATACCCACTTTGAACCAATGATGTTGGCATTTTCTGGAGGAGTCACTAGATCCCAGGTGCGGTTTCTGTCAAGGGATTTTAGCTCGTCTGTTATTGCAGATTTCCAGAACTCGACCTCGGGAGATGTGACTGCTTCTTCGTAGGTTAAAGGAGTCACAAGGTCAGCAATGTTGACTTCATACCGAGCTGGCTTTCTCAGTAGGTTCCTTGGGCGAAGACCATATTCATCTGTTTCAGGTGTTGGAATATCAGTTGCCCCTTGACTGTCTGTCACCTCCTGTTCACTCTCAGTAGTGATCTCAACACGAGATGTTGTCGATGGAATAGGTGAATAAGAGATGTCTTCATTGAAAGTTACATCTCTGGACACCTTAACAGTCCTTGTGTTGGGATCAAACAGTCTATAGTTTGTGGAGTCTTTCTCGTAACCCACAAAGATAATTTTCTTGCTCTTTGGAGCTAGTTTTCTTCGAAGGGCATCAGGAATGTGCATGTAGGCTTCACATCCAAAGACTCGAAGATGATTTAGCTTGAACATCTTTCCTGTCCATAGTTGGAAAGGAGTGGAGTCTGGTGCTTGAGTAGTAGGGGTCCTGTTGAGGATGTACACAGCAGTGTTCACAGCTTCTGCCCAGAGATACAAGGACAGGTCTCTGGAGTGCAGCATGGATCTGGCACTCTCTACTATGGTTCGAAGATCCCTCTCAGATCTACCATTTTGCTGAGGGGTGTAGGGTGCTGTTGTCTCAAATTCAATGCCTTTACTTTCGAGATAGTCACTGAAGTTCAGGTTGGTGTATTCTGTACCGTTATCCACCCTTAGACCCTTTACATCATGTCCAAATTTGTTGTGACACAGCTGTACAAATTATTTAAACATTTTTAGAGTATCACTCTTGTGTTTTATAAATCTCACTACTCGGAAACCACTGTAATCATCTTTAAAGAGTACAAAGTATCTTGCACCTCCAAGAGCTTGTGTTGACATAGGTCGACACACATCACTGTAAATGAGCTCTCCAGGTTTGGTAGCCTTGTGATCCCTCTGCTGGAAGGGAAACCTGTGCTGTTTGCCATATTGGCATCCTTCACTGAAAAACTCGTCTTTAGATGAAAAGTCAATCTTTTCAATTACACCCTTTTTACTTAACTCGTAGAGAGATTTAATGTTAAGATGACCAGTCCTTTCGTGCCACAGCTTTAAGCTGTCTTTGGCAGCAGCATGAGCCTCATAGGATCCAACACATCTGAACAGCATGATGTAGAGGTTGTTGTTAGAGCGTACAGCTGTTCCAACCAACTCGTTGCCCTCATGGATTTTTGCACTATCAAGGGATTTCGTGATTTCCATTCCTTTGCTGGCGATCACACCCTCAGAAAGAAGATTTCTTTTGAGGTCAGGAACATAGAGGACATTATGAATGGCCCCTTTTTGTCATTTTCCAGCAATGAACTTTTCTATATGAATGTTACCCTTGCCCTTGATTGGTAACTCTTGGTTGTTTCCAAGACGAATGCTCTCTTTGGCATCACACTGAGTGATGGTTTCAAACATCTTAATGTCATGGCACATGTGGGCAGATGCCCCACTATCAAGAATCCATTGCCCTTCAGAGCTGTCTGGCATTTGGTTCTCCTCTGCTGTAAAAGCTCTGTAACTGGATCTGTTAAATGCACCTTGCCCTCTAGGCTTGGACCTGCACTCACGAGCATAGTGTCCTTTCTTGTGACAGTTGTAACAAGTTATTCTTGACTTGTCATTCCCTTTTCTTTGTGCCGGGGGTTCTTGATGAGCAGCAGGTTTACGAGTTCTAGAAGTGAGAAGGGCTATGTCAGCTTCCTCATTCTGCGTTAACGACATCTCCTCATCAATCAATCTTGCTGCTAGGTTGTCCATCGTTTGTCTCTTCTCATCGAGTGATAGCCATGCTTGGCGGAAGTTTCGGTACTTCGTCGGGAGAGTTCTGAGTATTTTGGCTATGATCATGTTGTCGCCAATTCTTTCCCCACAGTCCAGAATTTGGTTGGCTAGGTTTTTAACCCTAGAGATATACTGCATAACACTCTCGTTGGACTCCATTTTTAACTGGTGAAATTTATCAAGCAACAGCATTTTGTTGTAGTCCGACTTTAGTAGCTTTCGATAAGCGTGATCTGCCGGAAATCCATGGCCGACGAGATGGTGAACATCGCCACGGCGTCATCTCGTTCTCATTTCTCACGCTCGGCTCCGTCAGTGGCAGGTCGCTCCCTGGTTCCGTTCACGGTGGAGAAAACTCCTTTTGCTTTCAGCGCGCATGTGATTTGAAATCTCCATTGTGAGTAGTTCTGTCCATTGAACTGTGTAGGTCAAACGTTGTGGGAGACACGACATTGCTCAATCTACAACGACTTTCGAAAATGTGACAAGTGTTTTCATTTTGTGCCCGGTTGGGTTGCGTTGGGAGCAAATCTTCAAAATCTGCGAGAACTACCTGCGTGTTGCTGACGTGTGAATAGTTCACTATTCAAATACTCTGAATAATTTAATAACTCACGAACTTGCAAGGTGTTCGCCATTAAATGCCAAAGAGGATTACAACGGAGACATTGACAATCCAGAAGGGGTTTATGACTTGAAAATGCTTTGTGTGCCCACATTCAGGACATATTTTCAAACAGTGTATCCAAAGCAGTGAATTGTTTTGGTTGTAATAATCACATTATGAACGACGTCGCTCATACCTGCTTAGATGTAAGTAAGGACGATTCTTTTCTAAGTACTTTGTTTCTACTCTTTATAGTATTGATTGGTGCAGTTTTGCTGCAACTTTCGTGCAAAAATATAGTATGTTATTAAATTTCAGTTATTTAATATTAGTAGGTGATTTTTTTTTAATGTTGTAACATATATGTTTTAAGCACCCAACTGTTGGTTTCGAAAGAGACCAATAGATGGCGCCTGGGAGGTTCCTCCACCAATGCGCAGTTAAGTTGCGCAGATGTATTTTCAAGGAAGCTCCGGATGTACGAAAAAATGAAGTGTGATGTGACGCTTTGATGTGTAAAAGACGCGATCCGACTCAGTCGCGGCCTTCATGTATATAGAGTCAATGATTGCTGCTAATAAATCGCAGTAACTACGACCAGGCAGTCCTGTCGGTTTATTTAATCCAACACCCACCCAAATATTTGTAAGTTGCCCGGCGCTCGAGTTGAATAATGCTGGAAAAAGTTCCTTCAGCCCAGTCGAGTACTTACAATGTTTAAATGTAAATGAACTCTGAGAAATGTATGTATTTAGAATCTGAGAAATGTATGTAAATTCCATCTCTCCATTATTTACATTAGTGTAATGTGTTGTTTTCCTTTTAATTGCTGAAAAATGAATAAAATGTGCCCGTTTTAAAGCCTCGAACCAGAAGCCTTCTGGACTGCTCAGAACTCCCATATACAATCAGCGCTTTGAAACTTTAGCGATTGATCTGTTTGGACCTCTACCTGACTCAAAGGATGGAAACAAATGGATTTTTATAGTCGAAAACTGTTGCACCAAATGGGTTGAACTATTTGCATTACCCAATGCCACTGCCAAGGAATGCGCTGTAACTCTCATCGAAGAAGTTTTCCTAAGATATGGAATCTCCAGGCGTGTCATTAGCGACAACGGAACGCAATTCATTAGTGCTACAATGCAACAAGTCTGTTACATTCTTGGAATCAAACAGTTGATACCTGTATATCACCCACAAGCTAACCCTGTGGAGCGAAAGAATCGGGACCTAAAGCCTCGTCTGGCTATTCTTGTGGGAAATGATCACACTGCATGGTCTGAGAAATTGCCCATCATTCGTTTCGCCATGAACTCATCCAGATGTTCGACCACGGGCCAGACTGCAGCTTTTCTTCATTTTGGTCGAGAACTTAAAACCACAGACGATGTCCAACATGACCTTCGCTCTATTGTCTCAAATGATAATTTTGTACCCGAAATTACCCCTTATCTTCAGAAATTTGCCAACCTAAGCACGGAAGTACAGTTATCCATGGAGAAAAGACAAGACCAGAGAAAAGCCTGTGCGGATAAGGGAAGAAGTTCAGGACCGAGCTTTTCTCCGGGCGATTCTGTTTGGGTGACACTCTACCCTGTTAGTAATGCCAAAAAGAAACGAACAAGCAAGTTCATGCCTCGGAGGGACGGTCCCTATTATCATTCTCACTCAGCGATCACCTACTACTTATCAATTTGCCAATCCAGACTCTCCTGAAGTCTCAATGGGAGTTTATCACTTATTGGCTTTAAGACCTTGCCTTGATTCCGATGCTCGGCCTTTGGCGCCCTTACGAAAGCGTGGGCGTCCAAAGCGAAAGCATGCTGGTTCCTTGCCGGGACGTCGGCGAAACCAGAGGGGGAGTATGTAACATATATTTTTAAGCACCCAACTGTTGGTTTCGAAAGAGACCAATAGATGGCGCCTGGGAGGTTCCTCCACCAATGCGCAGTTAAGTTGCGCAGATGTATTTTCAAGGAAGCTCCGGATGTACGAAAAAATGAAGTGTGATGTGACGCTTTGATGTGTAAAAGACGCGATCCGACTCAGTCGCGGCCTTCATGTATATAGAGTCAATGATTGCTGCTAATAAATCGCAGTAACTACGACCAGGCAGTCCTGTCGGTTTATTTAATCCAACACCCACCCAAATATTTGTAAGTTGCCCGGCGCTCGAGTTGAATAATGCTGGAAAAAGTTCCTTCAGCCCAGTCGAGTACTTACATTGGCGCCCAACCAGTGGCCGGATTGATGAATTGACGGAAATGGTGCCTGGAAATCGCTGGTAGTGTTCCGCAGAAGCAACACTTTAGAGTCTGGAGATCGCGGCAAATCGGGAAAAGCGTTCGCTTGGATTTGCCTACACGTGGAATTGACGGGAAGCGGTCGCTTGGAGTCGTCGCACGTGGAAAGAGAGCCATTCTACAGGAAAGTGATAATCCGGAACATCGTCTTTCTTGGACCCAGATAAGAAATTTGATTGATTTTTCAAGTTGTCTAACTTTGTGAATTTAGTGTGATTCAAGTTTCGATTTAACTTCAGCTTGAAAATTTATCGATTTAGAGTGATTCAAGTTTCGATTTAACTTCAGCTTGAAGAAATTTATCGATTTAGTGTGATTCAAGTTTTGATTTAACTTCAACTTGCATAAATTGGTAATTAGAAATGCTGCATCGCATATGAATCGGAATTGGTTTTGAATTACATGAGTTAAAATTGTTTCATGATATATGAGAGACTAGGGAGTAAGATTTATAGTGTTAATATTTTTTGTGTTCTCTCTTTTATTTTGAAATGCTGCATCGCATAGGAATCTCAATTATTGTGTTTCAAGTTTCGATTTAACTTCAGCTTGAAAATTTATCGATTTAGTGTGATTCAAGTTTCGATTTAACTTCAACTTGCATAAATTGGTAATTAGAAATGCTGCATCGCATATGAATCGGAATTGGTTTTGAATTATTTGAGTTAAAATTGCTTCATGATATATGAGAGACAAGGGAGTAAGATTTATAGTGTTAATATTTTTGTGTTCTCTCTTTAATTAGAAATGCTGCATCGCATATGAATCTCAATTATTTTGAATTATATGAGTTATAATGGTTACATGATATATGAGGCTAAGGTATAAGATTTAGTGCATATGTATTGTGTGTTCTATCTTTTTAGGGTATAAGATTTAGTGCTAGTATTGTGTGTTCTCTTTTAGAGTATAGGATTTATTGCATATATTTTTGTCGTTCATATATATTGTATGAAATCTAGTACTTTCATTTAGTCATTTAAAAATCTATTTTCAAAATTCATTGTAAGAGGAACCTCTAATTGGTTAAAAGCTGGTTTTGAAAACAAAAATGACATTTTTGGCTAAAGGTAGACGGGAGGATCTTAGGATCCTAGCAGAGGAACTAGGTGAGGTATTAAGAGAAAATCTAAAAATCTTTGAGCTAAAGGATATTATTGTCAATTCAGAGCGTTATGAAGAAACATTCGCAAAAGAACTCCTGAAAACAATCATAGAGAACAGAGAATCTGAAAGGGAAAGAACTTTTGAACTGGAGAAAGCCGAAAAGGAAAGAACTTTTGAACTGGAGAAAGCCGAAAAGGAAAGAGCTTTTGAACTGGAGAAAGCCGAAAAGGAAAGAGTTTTTGAACTCGAAGAGCTAAAGATGCAACTTGAAGCTCAGTCTATGAATTTGACCACAGAAACTGGCCTCAAAGGGGACTGGTTTTTCGGCGATAGTCCTCGCCACAAATACCCATTTGCAGAACAAATGAAATCTGTGTCATTTAAGAAATTCGGAAACGAGATTAAAATTAATTCGTGTTCACTTCGAGAGGTGGAAGGCCTTGCCCTTACGTCAACTCAGCGTGAAACGATGAACTGTCTCTAACGAGTATGAAAGGTCTTTTCATCCAGGGGGAGAGGCTACCCCTTTCATTGAACACCGGATAGACACTATGGACCATCCACCTGTTGCAGTACCTCCGTACAGAGTTTCCCCAGTAAAGAAAAATATAATGAAAAACGAGATAGAGAGAATGTTGGAAGAAGGCATAATTGAGGACTGCGAGTCACCATATGCGGCTCCTGTGGTTCTGATCCCAAAACCAAATGGAACCTACAGATTTTCCGTTGATTATCGCAAACTGAATGCCATTACGCAGACTGATACCTATCCTCTTCCACTCATTGACGACTTGCTCCACGAAGCCAAGCATACATCCTACATGTCAACGATTGACTTGCGAGCGGGTTACCATCAAGTTAACGTGGCAGTTACAGACCGTGACAAGACTGCTTTCACCTGTCCATTTGGCACTTACCGTTTTATCAGGATGCCTTTCGGGCTGAAAAACGCACCAGCAACCTTCCAAAGACTCATTTATCGTTTCAGAGGGGGTCTGAAAGACATGCACTTGCTGTCTTACCTTGACGACATAATTGTCTTGTCAGAGACCTTTGAAGAGCATCTCTCACACTTGAGAGCTGTATTTGAGTGACTCCTTCAATTTAAGTTGCATGCCAACCGGGAAAAATGCAACTTTGGATGCTCTAAGGTCAAGTACCTAGGTCATTGGATAACTCCATCCGGACTCCAGGCTGACCCTGAAAAGACTTCCGCTATCCAGTTAATGCCAAATCCTAGAAATGTGAAACAGGTCCAATCGTTTCTGCAAACTTGTTCTTGGTATCGCCGTTTGATCCCTAACTTTTCTGAAATTGCTAGACCCCTTAGTAATTTGACGAAGAAAAATGCCTCATGGAAATGGACAGAAGAAGAACAGAAGGCTTTCATCACCTTAAAAGAGTTGTTGATCACTCCCCCCCATTCTCAAGCAAAGTGATCCATCAAAGCCCTTCATAATCCGAACGGATGCCAGTAGTTACGCCCTGGGTGCCGTCCTAATTCAAGGAGACCCTCCTGAAGAACATCCCGTAGAATATGCTAGCAGACTCCTTCTTCCTGCAGAACGAAATTATTCCACCACTGAGCGTGAGGCCCTAGCTGTTGTCTGGGCCCTGGGGAAGTTTCGCGGTTACATCGAGGGACAAAAGATCACCATAGCCTCTGACCATCAACCTCTGAGGTGGTTGATGAGCCTGAAATCTCCAACTGGGAGGTTAGCCAGATGGGCATTGCAGATCCAATCCCACAATTTGCAAATAGTATATATTCCAGGAAAGGCTAATGTTGTGGCTGACTTGTTGTCTCGCCCTTTGTGTGAACACACCGAAGATCATTGTGATATCTGTATGGTATCTGTTGACATTCCCACTAGAAGTTCCAGTGACATAAGAGAAGAACAATTGAAAGATGACGAGCTAAAGAAGATTATAGACTGTTTTGAAAGCGTAGAGAAAAGCGCAGATTTTTCAAATTGGACCGATAGAGGGTACATCATGAATCAAGGTGTGCTCTATCGTTTTTCCCCCGACTCCGATTCAGAAGAAGCCCAGCTGGTCGTTCCTCTTCAGGAACGGAAGAGGGTATTAGCAGAATACCATGATGCTCCATCCGCAGGACACTATGGCGTTGAGGGCACATATAATCGAATTGCCCAGAGATACTTTTGGCCTGGTTTGCGTAAATCCATTGCTGAACACGTCAAAAGTTGCGTGGAATGTGCCCGTTTTAAAGCCTCGAACCAGAAGCCTTCTGGACTGCTCAGAACTCCCATATACAATCAGCGCTTTGAAACTTTAGCGATTGATCTGTTTGGACCTCTACCTGACTCAAAGGATGGAAACAAATGGATTTTTATAGTCGAAAACTGTTGCACCAAATGGGTTGAACTATTTGCATTACCCAATGCCACTGCCAAGGAATGCGCTGTAACTCTCATCGAAGAAGTTTTCCTAAGATATGGAATCCCCAGGCGTGTCATTAGCGACAACGGAACGCAATTCATTAGTGCTACAATGCAACAAGTCTGTTACATTCTTGGAATCAAACAGTTGATACCTGTATATCACCCACAAGCTAACCCTGTGGAGCGAAAGAATCGAGACCTAAAGCCTCGTCTGGCTATTCTTGTGGGAAATGATCACACTGCATGGTCTGAGAAATTGCCCATCATTCGTTTCGCCATGAACTCATCCAGATGTTCGACCACGGGCCAGACTGCAGCTTTTCTTCATTTTGGTCGAGAACTTAAAACCACAGACGATGTCCAACATGACCTTCGCTCTATTGTCTCAAATGATAATTTTGTACCCGAAATTACCCCTTATCTTCAGAAATTTGCCAACCTAAGCACGGAAGTACAGTTATCCATGGAGAAAAGACAAGACCAGAGAAAAGCCTGTGCGGATAAGGGAAGAAGTTCAGGACCGAGCTTTTCTCCGGGCGATTCTGTTTGGGTGACACTCTACCCTGTTAGTAATGCCAAAAAGAAACGAACAAGCAAGTTCATGCCTCGGAGGGACGGTCCCTATGTCATTCTCACTCAGCGATCACCTACTACTTATCAATTTGCCAATCCAGACTCTCCTGAAGTCTCAATGGGAGTTTATCACTTATTGGCTTTAAGACCTTGCCTTGATTCCGATGCTCGGCCTTTGGCGCCCTTACGAAAGCGTGGGCGTCCAAAGCGAAAGCATGCTGGTTCCTTGCCGGGACGTCGGCGAAACCAGAGGGGGAGTATGTAACATATATTTTTAAGCACCCAACTGTTGGTTTCGAAAGAGACCAATAGATGGCGCCTGGGAGGTTCCTCCACCAATGCGCAGTTAAGTTGCGCAGATGTATTTTCAAGGAAGCTCCGGATGTACGAAAAAATGAAGTGTGATGTGACGCTTTGATGTGTAAAAGACGCGATCCGACTCAGTCGCGGCCTTCATGTATATAGAGTCAATGATTGCTGCTAATAAATCGCAGTAACTACGACCAGGCAGTCCTGTCGGTTTATTTAATCCAACACCCACCCAAATATTTGTAAGTTGCCCGGCGCTCGAGTTGAATAATGCTGGAAAAAGTTCCTTCAGCCCAGTCGAGTACTTACAATGTTTAAATGTAAATGAACTCTGAGAAATGTATGTATTTAGAATCTGAGAAATGTATGTAAATTCCATCTCTCCATTATTTACATTAGTGTAATGTGTTGTTTTCCTTTTAATTGCTGAAAAATGAATAAAATTTGTTGATTCTTATTAAACTTGTGAGCATTTCATTTATTTTTATTTTCATGCTTTTTATTATGTATTTTACTAATTTGTTTCTTTGTGTACAGTATGCTTACCAGCGTTTGATTTAAATTGTTATTGCTAGTTGTTTTGAATATGAAATACCATTTTTTTAAATATAAACTTCAGTTTTAGATCTACTATGTAATTAAGTAAGTCATTTTACGTCTTGAAGCAGTTTCTGATAATAACTAAATTAACAGCAAAACAATATCCTTCTTTTATCCACAGGCAATGTATTTCCCTGATTTTTATTTTCACTCTAAAAGTGATGCACTGCTTCTTTCTTACACTGAAGAAACTTTATGAAAATGAATCAGGGAACTTACCAAAATATGGTTTCTTTTTAAGTATTAAAGCATTATGGCCATCAAGTTTAGAAAGGCAAAAGGTTAATTTATCACTGCAGGTTTTTAATTGCCATATAAATCTAAGTCTTGTTGAACTGGGCCCAGTGCATTATTTAACACATTTTAAAAGTACTGCTACACACAAAGGAATATTTTCTTCCTGGTTTGATATCGTAAATGTTAAGACCTCTTATAAAGGAAAAACATTCATGGAATATTATGTGTGAGCCATTAACGTCCAGTGAATTTGATCATGATTTTTCTTACTAAATTCTTGCATTGGTTGGATGTGTGGAAAGAAATGATGTGACACAGGTCATTTAACTAGACACTTAACGCATTAACATTGACAACTACATATCAAATAGAACTTACTTTGTATTGTACACAACACAGAGCTTAGCCATGTTGCATTTATTACCAGGGAAAATTCAAACTGGTGAATTAGAGTGTCGTTTCAGCTGGTATCGTCGAATGGCTGGTACACAATACCATACTATATCTATTAGGCAGGTGGTGCTTCTAACGGAACAATTAGCATTGATAGTTTTGTTAAGGATCTAGATCCTAGACAATTCAGATAGTTTCAATCATATTCAAGATTTCCTGAAATATCTTCAACAAATGCAGATATTTCAAATATCAAAGGTTTGTTACCTGTTTGAAAACATATTTAGCTAAGTACTGTTCATATTCAGTCTTAAAATGTCTGAAATGTGAGAGTTGTAAATAAACCATTAGACAAAAATGAATCTTTCAAATTCATAAGTTTTAGTGATAGAGGAGGATTATTGTACCCTTCAAATTCTGTTGTTAACATTGTTGTACATAATTACATTATTGTTGACAAACTTGTTAGTAAGTATAAAATATATATATATTTTTAACGTGTCTAATCAAAGACATTTGGTAGCAACATTAACTCAAGATATACTGCAAGATAAAGAAATGCTTAATGAAATGTGTTTGTGGACATTTTTCGTCCAAAATAATGAGTTTAATACAGGGCTCGAAATACCCGGGTGCACAGGTGCACATGAAAATATAATTGTGCACCTAATTTTTTCCCACTAGGTGCGCGCAGTGCACCTAATTTAAAAACTTAGGTGTACAAGGTGCACCTGTATTAAAAAATCTATTTCGAGGCCTGGTTTAATAAGATCCTCAACTATCACTTTGTTAAATAACTATTCCAAATCTAAAAAAGATAATATTAAAAAGTGGTAAACAAAAGAAAATTAAAGACTAACAAAATAGTTATTTGTAATTTGTATACTTATATTGCTGTAATTTAGATAGATTGTTTTATGAATAAATATTTTTGGAAATTATTGGTTCAGTTTTTATGTGTAACTAATACTATTCCAAGATGAAATTGGGCTTGATGAATAAGTATTTTTGTTAAATAATATTTATATGAAGGCTGATGGAATCTATATAAATAAGAATGGAGTGTTTGTTTGTACATTCAATATTTTCGACCCATTTCAAGTTTTCTATCCGTTTTGGACCCTTCTGATGCCGAATCCGCCTTTTTCTCGTTTGGTGTCTGTCTGTCTGTCTGTCTGTCTGTCTGTCTGTATGTTGTGCCCTATACACGTCCACGCGGTTTAAGATATTTTCATGGAAATTTGCATATAGTGAGTACTTATCTTGATTTAGTGAGTGGAATTGGTTGCGAAAGTCTGTCTGTCCGTCTTTCTGTTCTATGCTCGATTTTGTGTTTGTGTGTTTGTGTAGACATCACATGAATTGTATTCCAGATATTTGATTGCAGTGTATTTTATTTTATACATTATCTATTAGTTTAGTGAATGCAATATTAAACATTTCTTTATTGTTATATTTAGACGAGTTTCATGCTAAAACACCTGAGTAAGTATACTTAAATCAACCATAATTTGGTAGTTTTGGAAAAATTGGAATGTCTATTGAATATGACGATTAATTCGATTGCTTTACCAGTACTGCTGAAAAAGTAATTATTCTTCAAAATTTTTTTTTTTTTTATGGAATTTCATCTCTGATACGTCATTTATTTCGAGTCTTATTTTTATTCTTTGCGTAATGAAAAACGATTTCCGAATATTTGGGACAGACGATATTTTTCAATGAAACGATAATGAACACGATCGCGCGAGCAGTGATATTTTTTCTGGTTCTTTCGCTCTGAATTAATTTCACATTTCTAAATTTTGTACACTTTTAGTTGTAAGTTGTGGCAACTGTGCGAGATCAAGAGATAAAATTGAATCACTAATTAATATCTTTAGAACAATTTTTTGCGACATCTTTTATTTTATTTTACTTCGCTGTTTCCTGTTTTAAATATTTATTATTTTAATAAATGTGTTTTCCTTCTCATCACACCCAACAGCACCACAAAGTATTAGACTTGAAAATGTTAGGTAAGTCAGTATAAATTTTCAGTAAATTTTAAGTGTAGTTATGCCATTATTGAAAGAATAATGCCGTTATTTTAAGAATAATACCGTTATTTAAAGAATAATGCCGTTATTTAAAGAATAATGCCGTTATTTAAAGAATTGTGCCGTTATTTAAACAATAATGCCGTTATTTAAACAATAATGCCGTTATTTACAGAATAATGTCGTTATTGAAATAATAATAATGTTTAAAAATCCAAACTAGAACTTTTTCCAACATTAAAAAATTCGTTGTAGTAATGACAGGAGAAGATTGCAAAATTTCACAATGTCGCATACCGGAGGCAAGAGTGCCACAAGTAAAAAAATATTGTTTTGTTGACTATGAGTGCGAGAGCACTTGCCGTATATCGTAATTTTAATTCATTGAGTTGAACATGAAAAGAACTTAAGAAAGCGAATTCCAAATCTTCCTATAAATCGTCTTTTATAGTAGTAACCTTAGTATCACCTTTCGCTTTTGTAGCTTTGTCATACAGCAATTGTGCGATGTATGTGAAATGTATTACATGAATGGATATGCATGTGTAGGATTTGTGTCCAAAGTAAGTTGTAGAAAATATAAAGATGGCGAAAGGTGTTAAAATAAATTTTTATTCTACAAAAAACGTAAGTCATTATATATTTTGATTATCTCTTCAATCTAGAGTAAACGAATTCAAACCGAGTAAGGTCGGGTATTTTGCTAGTGATTACATATAAATTCATATATGAATATAATAGGACATAGATGTAATATTTACTTAATCATACTGATTTCACTAATTTTTAATTATTGATCTTCATAGCTTATTTCAATAAATACTTAAATTTTATATTTCTAGAATTATTGAGACACCTATTTTAATAATTGGTTTTACTTTAAGAAATACTATTTTTAGGGTATAATAGGGCTTTTTGATATGACTTAAGTATTTTTGTTAAATAATATGTGTTGAAGGCTGAATTTAGCTCTTACTGATATTTTTAATTACTCCGATGGTTTTATGATGGAAGTGAATTAATGACAACTTGAGAAATACTTGGCACAGTATTTTTTCGAATTTTGAAATGTTTTCGAAATAAAAAAAATCTTTAAACTGCTCCCATTTAAATCGTAAGTACTTTTTTCGCAAAACATCGTGAATAAACAAGTTCTTTTGCTTGTTCATGTTTTCATAAAATATGGGAACTTAATTACTTAAAATAAATATTGATTTACATATCATGACACAAATTCAATTTTTTATTTAACAAATTTATATATAATTAAAATAAAAACAGTGTATAGGGCCACAGAAATTTAAATAAAAAAATCTGATTCAAATAAAAAAAATCCGATTGAAATAAAAAATATCTGATTGATTTTTTTAAAAAAATCATGACTTTTTACAGCCTGTTAATTGTATTGTTAATTAAATTTTAGGTAATTCTCTATTTAGGGTTGCAACAGACGAAACAGCAAGTGATACATTTCATAGAAATATAGGTAACTTGTGCTCTTTTGACAAAAAATGTAAACTGCTTTTTTTAAATAATTATTCTTTGTTTGTGATGTAAGAGTATTGTTAAAAACAAGTATTTTACATGAAATTCTAATTTTGGTGAATATTTTAATTTTGTAACTTAATTTATGGTGAACCAGCCAGTAATTGAACAGTTAGTGCTAATTTTTCATTTAAAAAAATTCCCCAATGCAATTGCAATTTTTTTTTATAAAGGTAATTAAAGTGAGCTACAGTATAGTTTTTAATATTTGATAGATTTTTAAAACTTTTTTCATAAAATTCAGAAGGATTCAGCTTGAACCAATAATTGACAACTATTTCTTAATTTTCTTGCAAAATTTGCATTTTCCATGAATTAATGTTTTAAACTTGATGGTTTGAAACAACAATTAAAATCATGATTTTAATCCAATTTTTTTTATAGTAAAATCCTTGATTTAAATCACAACCGATCTTACATTTTTATAACTAAGTAAATACACCATAGAAAAATCTCAGAACTCGTAAAATGCTTTAAACTTTCTGCACTTGTGGTGATTTCAGCACTAATGGCTATGGCTACACCCAGTACTGTTCAGCTTTTGAAAAATGTTTGGCACTGGACACTTACAAATAATCTGAGGTGTCTATGGACTAAGTAATCTGTTGACTCGAGGATTCTGCCAAACAGTAAAGTAAAATACAAGTTGACATCTGTCTGAAAGTTTTGTCTATGTTCATGCATAATTTTAGTTACAAACAATAAAGCATTCATTTAAGTGTGTGAAGCATAGAAAAATATTGTACATTAATGTTATACTAAAAAAAGTCTAGCTATTTATATTATTCATGACTAATGTGACCATATGTCCTGATTTTAGGTAGGCTGTCCCATTTTCTACAAGCTCTGCTTCGGGACGCCGAAATGTTCCATTTTCAGAAAGTAATGAACCCATAGTAACAATTTCAAAAAGAGGCACGAAAATTTTTAAAAATTTGACGGACCTCATCTTTTTGTAATTAATTTGGTAGATAGTTCCGGAAAATATTAAGCAAAAAAAATATTGCTATCATTTTCGAGGTCAACTATTTTTTAGAGGGTAAAGATTTTTTTCTCTTCTTTTGACAGAGAGAGAGAGAGAGAGAGAGAGAGAGAGAGAGAGAGAGAGAGAGAGAGAGAGAGAGAGGAGAGAGAGAGAGAGAGAGGGGAGAGAGAGAGAGAGAGAGAGAGAGAGAGAAGAAAGCGAGATGATATTGGACTGAATGTTTCAATTTAGTACTTGTAATCACTAGACATCTAGAATTTTGAAATTCACATTGTAAAAGAACAGATTGTTATTTTCCCCCATCCCTAGTCAGAAGACTGCTAGCTCTGGCTCATTGATTGAGAGTACGTGTAGACGTGCATCTCTTGAAGATTGATTGTTTTTTTATCGACGTTTTTATATAGTCAATTTAAATTTCTTGTACTTTGCATCGTCATGTAACAATTAGATGGACGGCTGTTTTAAATAAATAAATTAGATATTTACAACTATATTGGGTACAGCCATCGACATCCTGCGTGGAGCCATGCACCAATGGCTCTCATCAAAACAGAGATGTCTGTCTCTCTTCGAATTCAGAATCAGTCTGTCCAAAAGTTCTCAGATCCCTCTACAGAACTGAACACACACCCCACACAGATGCAAAAACCGTCTGTAATGCCGACTTGAGTTCACTAAAGTTAATCTCCATTCCATACATTGGATTAGGGAACTGACGTAACTCCAGCTGTGTCGATTGAAAAATTGTTCCTGGGCATTTCTGAATTTGAATGCCAGTTGGAAAGGGGCTGACCGAAAAGGAACGCCAGGCCGCTGATGAGAAAAACTCTCTTTCGGTACTTTGTCACAAGCACACGTGCAACCACTGAAGTTGTTGTCAGTCTTGAACTCTTGATGTTGATGCACATTCCCAACGTCCATGTGTTAGAGTAAAAGGGTCGGCTAGTACAATATGGTACAACGTGAACCTTGATTTCAACAATGCCTATAAACCAAGTACCCGTTTATAAAAACAAAAGTAAATTTAAGAAATCCTGCCAATAATTTCATTCTTATTTAAATTCAACACCAAATATCCTTGAGCAAATTTTTTCTTCAGAAAATATAAGACCACATAAATTATTTATTTTCACGTGTTTATTCCTGTTCTTTTCATTAATAAATATAAAAACTGTAAAGAAATATGTGTTTTCTTGAATACAACCACATTTTTTTAATTGAGACATATAACACAATTAATGTCATTAATAATTTATTAAATAAAAAAATACAACTGTGCTTTCTATTTGGAAGGATGAAAGTTTAAACATTATGAACATCTTTCAAAATGCACCCTGGAACAGTCACCTTTCACTAACAGTAGTAACCCATAATAAATATTTATCTAATCAGACTATAATTTCGATCTGTCACTTACACTTACTGATAAATTTATTAACCTGATGTAATTTACTCAATAAAAACTATGTGGGTGTTAAGTTGAGTTTTAAAGTTAAATTAATGTTTTACCTTTTGCTTTTGAAAATTCACTTTTTAAATGTTTTACCATGTAACAAACTATGATTTGTAGTAAAATAAATATTGATTTACCATATCACGAACTCTGTTTGTTTACTTAAAATAAATATTGGTTTACATGTCATGTAAAAAACTCAATTTTTTATTTGACAAATTTATATTTAATTATTATAAAAACAGTGCATAATGGCAACACAAATTTAAATAACTAAATATTTAAATTTAAATAAAAATGATTACTTTAGTTTTTTTTTTAATCATGATTTTTTTACACCCTGAAAATTAGTATTATGTGTAATGCAAAATTTCTACAATCTGTAGATTCTATATAGAAAGCTGGTACCCTGAAACCAATAGAGTAAAATTTCAAACTAAATTTTTCTCCTTAACCAGCTTCTTTGTTTCATAAATTTATCTTCGTGTTTGTTTACATTTTCGCTTATTTTCATTACATAGAGGTAGCCTATATATAGACACAGTGAAAGCTTTTTTTTGACACAAAAATAAACAAAGTATTTATTACATACAAATGAATAGTATTTACATGAGATGGAAATATTTACAAATGTGTAATAATGCATGATTAGAGAAAATTCTTTTAACATGAGTTTACATTTCAAAGTATTCGTTGCTGCTAGAAACCTGACTATTTTCACCTGTTCTCACTTTTCAAAAAAAAAATCTTTAATTTTAATGTTAATATTACAGAAAAAAAATTTGAATTTTGAAAAGAAAGTTTCTTTTCTTGAATTTTCTTTTGCTATAACTTGCATCATAGTTCTTTTGTTCAATTATGCTAAATTCAAAACAGCTGTTCATACTACAGTTCTCGACTAACTCCTTTTGCTGATTTTTTCCTTGCGATACACACCCATGGAAAGATGGAGAATCAGATTGGATGTCATGCTCTCTCTATATGTGGGGTAATAATCTCTTAAGTAATCTATTGTTATTTTAAAAACACATCTAGGAAACAAGCATCTCGTCATCAAACTAAAGCTTTAAAAGTGTTTATCGGGTCCCTGTTTTTGTTAACCTTTAAATAACATTAATATGTAATTTTTTTTTTTTTTTTCCGATTGTTGAATTTATTTTGTCTGTGACACAGCATATCAGTTTGGTAAACTGTACTTGATGGTTCTAATTTAGAACATTATTAGCTGTCACTGGGAACCCAGAGAGAATTTAAACATTTTGATTTTTCAAATTTCGGATATATTCTAATATACTTTACCTGACTCTTGCCCCCCCCCCATCATAAAAATCAATTAACAATTTTTAGACTCAAGTTTATTTTATCTTTCATATTCTTTCTATCAAAGCTATAGAAAACACTCCATTAAAAAAGCTAGCAGAAGAGTCTAGTTTATATGTGCATGCGTACAAAGTGCTAACAAAAATAACATGTCAACAAAATTTAGGTCCTATCTGTATCATGAAAACTCCTGGCACCAGTCTGAATGAGGAGTAATTAAAGTAGTGAGATATTTGAGAACGTGATGAGCAGGTTAAAGAACAGTATTTTCCATCCCTAGTTGCCACAATGTATCCTTAGAACTTGACACATGATCTACAAATACATATCAGCATGTTCTGATTATACCAGTCAAATTCTTTGCCTACTCATCACTTACCTTCAAAAAAATGAAATATAACTTGCAAAGGCAGGAGGAATTATTTACCAAAGTATATACAATTAGTATGCACTAAACAAGATATAAATAGGCAAAAGGAGTATATTATGAATTATCTGGTTTTCATTTTCGACGCTTGTCGAAACGTTTCTGACCATTTATTTTCGTAGCTGGTGATTTTCTGAATTGACTAGGATCTGAAGGCAATGTTGGTATGCTTTCAGTGAGAGCAGACATACGTGCTTTTATAGTGCCAAACCCTTCTTTCAAAACACGCATTTTATCTGTGTTATCAATATTCAATGCGAAAGTCTGAAAATTGGAAATAATTGCTTTTTTTTCAACCTCAATGTCAGAAATACGATTTTTTTTTATTTCATGAACAATTGCATGCTGTTCCTGCGAACGAATTATTTCTCTTTGGTTAATATTAATCATTAGACTTCCATCGTTGTCAACTAATGTAGGAGGGGTAGAGTTGACAAGAAAGGTCTGGCAGACAAGGTGAATGTGCTTACATATTTGATATATGATGGAATGGTCTGTGCAAGTGCATTTTACCTGATGAATGCAAATGTTACAGTCAGAGCATCTAACATTGCAGTCACACTCATTCAAGTCATATGTAACCTCATACGTTTGAATGAGGTGACTGGAATCATCATTTTTTGATACGGTGAATAACTGTAACGGTATCATTTCGCAAACAGAGTAGTTAGACATTTCTCCGATCTCTTTATGTCGATTACGTATGCCAGAAATTCTTTTTGTAAGCTTTCCTCGTGTCATAGATACTATTCTGCTTCTAAGCATTTTGTAAATGGCACTTGAGACTATGGACAATGACTTGTCCAATCGCTTGATTACTTTCCCTCCGGCTTCTTCATATTTAAGCTGTCGGTGCCATCGTTCCAATCTCATGTTTGTATTTACCCTTGCATGTGTACGATGGCAGTAGGCCCACTGTTCTGTCCTGTTCATGTAAGTGTTCCGGAAATACTCCCCAAATGATTTGAGGTCATCTGAGGCCATGTATTCCGGAACATACTTGTTGCACAAGCTTTGGAAAGTGGTAATGTCCACTTCATGGAGCATTTCCTGAAGTTGAGTTTTTACTACATTCCGCAACTCTATATTTTTAATTTTGTTTAAATTTCTTCCCCATGATCTACTAATATGCCAACTGCAAATCAAGTATTTAGAAACATCCAAATACCAACTTCCATGCATTGTAGAATGCCGGAGCATCATCCGACATGAAAACAGTTGGATTTAAATTGGGGATCCTCCTTTTTATTTCCGTGAAGAAAGGAACAAATGTTTCGCTAGCTATCCTAGTTGAATACATAAATGCGATCGGGAACCCCTCATGGTTCTCATCATTTACCATGATGGTTGTTAAGTTAAACACATACATATTCGTTCCATGAATGGAATCAATCCTAATACAATTGTTTCCATGTAATTCCAATATTGTTGACTGTGCATCGTTCATAATTGCAAGAAGAAATTCGTCTTTGTTGATATTTGGATAACCGGGTAAACAATCGTCTACCCTTTTGTACAGTAAAACAGGATTATCAGCTTCTTCTTGCAATTTTTTTACTTTTAAGTCAACAGACACAGCATCATTTGCATCCATAATCACCTCATCAATTTTGAAATCACGTGAAATGTTGTGTAGGTCTTGTCTGTTTATGATCCCTATCCGTTTTGTGGGTAGATGGTCTTTGTGTACATCTGAAAGGATCCTTGTTTTTGTAATACCTTTTTGCAACAAGCCAGCTAGATGGATCCTTTCATCTTTGGGTATGGGTAGTTTACCCACTTCCATCTGATGACCCATGTGAGTTGATTGGTACTTGACCATTATTTCTTCAGCTTCCTCAATTTGCTTGAAGTAAATTATCAAATTCGCAGGACAAGAACAGCCTAACTTAATTGAGCCTCCAAATTTTTGTTTATGCTTCCTATTCTGAATTTTGCTTCCTAGTCCGCTTGGATGGCAAACATAATACATCGCCCTTGTACCATCAGCCAACTCTTTATTGCCAGTTAATGACACAAAGGAAGCCTGAGATTCTTCTTCCATTTTTACTTTCCAGGCTTCAAAATCACTTCGACAATTAAAGCTTCTTGATTGAAGACTAAATTAATGTCTTCGTGATGTTCTTGAATATGAGCATGCAACTCACTAATTGTTCTGAAATTTTCAGAGCACATCGCGGAAATCTGCTTTCCAGCCACATCAACATTTTCACTTGGGTGAAATTTTCTCATGTGTCTATACAAATTTTTTTTTTCAGTAAAAATGATGACATATTGAGCATTGAATGTCCTTTGAAACTACTGAAGACATATTGATATCAATAAATTCAAAGCAGTATGTAATCACAATTCAAGACAGATAAATAATAAAACCAAATCAGTAGCAAATGATGATGATGCCGCCCTTCCTCTGAAAAGAAATGTATGTAGTATTTAAAGATGCAAAAAGTAAATTATTAAAGTGCTGATCAAATATTATTTCATTCATAAATTATTATTCACAATCTTAAGTATTGAATATTTCATATACTTTTTAAATAAAATTATTCTTTACACTGAGAACTTGTACACAGTAGTTATTAAGTAACCAATAACTAAGATAATGTGGATGTAAATCCTTCATTTTAATTTATTTATCAATATAAACAGTTGGCGTTTATGTTTTCATAAATTACGTAGAAAATTTCTAATCTGTTCCCTTTTAATTGGGTTTGTCTTTGCTAATATTTTTTGTTACACTGTCGTTCTTTCCATTGGGAACATTATCCTTGGTTTCCCAAATGGTTCCTTTACACGGCGTATGACTCAAAACATAGAGACAGGCCTAGCTAGACATTTTCGAGACAAGGGAAAATGATGGGGTTGCTACGTTTAGTTAGAAACAAAATTCATGAATGAAAAATACAATAAAGTAATCTATTAAAATAATACAGATTAATTACCTTAAATAATATCACATTAATTTCAATAACCCAATGCTTGTTTAAGATATTAACTGTCGATTACAATTAATTGTCTCATATATACTTTGAATGAGATTTTCTCTTTTACTGTACATTAACTTTTTCTTCAACGAATTCACTTACTCGCGTACTCAGAAGTAACTGGATCCTAAGTAATTTTGACTAAGTGCGTTAAGTTCCGTGATACGACAGATTTAACGTGCACAGCTCCCTCGTACATGAAGGTCTTTGGAGCAATCCAGCGATCGCACTTCTGCGACTGTACCAACTGGGCTACCACGGCCCGACAAACACGAGTAGAAGAAACAGAAGCTCAGAATGTTGGAAGGGATCGTATTGAAAAATTTTGGGATGAAGTTATTTTCACATGACATGTGAGTCAGTCATTACTGTAAATGTGAACCCAATAAGACTAGTTATTATTTCTAGGTGAACTAACTAAAATATATTTCTTTATTCGATACCATAATACATTTTATCTGTGTCACTAACACATAATCAAATATACAATTCCAAACTAGTCAATTGACACTAAATCCTATACAGCATTAGTACGCAAACCGTGAAAATTTTTGTGGGTCGCCAAATTCAAAGAAATTTATTTGACACTAAAAATATAGGGCTTTTCTTTAAGAATCAGGTACCAGTAAAATAGCGAAATGAAATAATTATTATTTATAAAAGAAGACTATATTTTTTTACCGCAACAATTGTCTATTAATATGTAATACCTATACTTCGGCAGGCAAACAAAACAGAGTGATAAAGATAATTGTCAATTTGAAATAGCCTCTACCTGCTCTGGTGGGATTCATATGCAACTTGGGTCGGCCTGACATTTAGCAGTGCCCATCTTTACTACAGATTTTTCAATTTAGGTGTGCCCCCTGCTATTTAGTCTTAAAACTGATCATACAGCGAGAACCGTGCAGTTCTTTGTGTCTGTGCCTCAGTAGTTCGGCTTTGCTGCTTCTTACGTTCATTCAAGTGCATTCTGTAATTCTGTTTTCTTCCCATGTGGTTGCCCCTGTGATTGAACAAACGCAAAGAAATATTGTATTTTAGTTTTAATACCCTCATAATATATATCGAACAAAATGTGCTATCTAATAAAAAAATAGAGCAAATATCAAGAAGAGTTTATGAAATATGGATTTACGTATTGCGTTGTTAATGGGAAAGATCATCCACTGTGTTAATTGCAGGGATAATTAGCAAATGAAAGTATGAAACCTGGCTAAAATAAATTTGGAAACCAAACATAAAGAATTAGCAAATAAATCTGAAACATTTTTTTTTTAAACGAGCTGAAAGTATTAAAAATCAAAATGTATTTTTGAAAAAATACACAATTCCTGAGAAGGCTTTACGGGCATCCTTAGAGATTTAATATTTAACAGGGAAAATTTTGAAACCACATACAATGAGAATCACTCATTCTTCCTTCAGCAATTATAAAGTCATCAATTATGCATGGAATAACGTTTTAAAAACGATACCCTTATCTCGAGATACCGTTTCTCGCCGAATTTCGGCCATATCCCGTAATATATAATCAGTTCTGTTAAATCGATTTCAAAACTCTCTTGTGTTTGCTCTACAACTTGACGAAACTACCTACATTACTAAACTGTCTCAATTAATTGTTTTTGTGAGATACGTTTATGAAGAGGAATCAGAAAATTTTTCTGTTTTTAAAAATTGAAAGGAAAAACAAACGGAGAGAAAATATTTGAAATTATCAATAGATATTTTGAAACAAATGACCTTACCTGGACACACTGTGTTGCGGTTTGCACTGATGGTGATGCAACAAAGACAAGTTCCCGTGCTTTTCAGAATTTACTAAAGAAAATAATATAGATTTCTTGTTAGTTGAAAACACGTATCATAATAAGTTGAAATCACATAATTTCTCTCGTCATATGATAAAATTGAGTGAAAACTTTTCGAAAAGGCTCGAAAAATTTCCAGATAATGAATTAGGTTGGATAGTCTATTTTCGTTTTATATTTTAAAATCCAATATCTCTTTAAATGAAAAGTAGTTAATTGGACGTTTCAAGCGACGAAACACTGCGCATTCTATTTAAGTTTCTGACTTGCCAAAAATTATGGTTATCGATTGGAAACGAATATGCGATTTGAAGAAAAAGGTAATGGCTCATTCCATAGATTTTGAAACCAAGGGCCAAATATTTTTTTTTATAATAAACATGATTGTGGCATATATTTTTAATGAAAAATATATGATCTTTCTTGTAATTGACTTTATTTTTGTTTAAAAATAAGAGGTCTCATCATAAATAGCATATTTCAAGACCTATGACAAAAATTGTAAGTAGTCTGTTTTATTAGAATGTTTCTTAAAGGCTTCTACAATTCATTCACTTATAATATAGGTACCTATCATATTTTAATTTTCAATTACTACTATATTTTTAGTAAGAATATATCAAAACATAACAAAATAATGTCCATTTTGGTTATTTTTTAAACAATCAAAATGTATCAATGTTGTGTTGAGTCACATACATGACCATTATTACATGTTTTTTATTTCCTATGTCATTAAATTAACAGAAAAATTCTAAATTATTATTTACAAAATATAATCATACTAATTGATGAAATAATATCCAAAAATTAAAAAAATATTATATTTAAATTATAATTTGTGGTTAGGTGACATTGTGGTTAGGTATGTGACTTCAAACAGTCATGTATGTGACATGAAATAGTAAAATGCAAAGATTGCTCTTGTATTGCAAGTAGATTTTATTATGAGTTATTCATGTGAGTGGCTAAACAAAATACAATCTGCACTTTGAAGTATGGAAAATGTAACTTTGTTTACATCTGCGTTGTTTGAAAATAATAAAAAAAACACACTGTTATCTTATTGTAAGTAAAACCAAAGATAAATCTAAGCTATCTGTATCTGCTTTCATTTTAAAACTTCTTGAAATTATTAAATTTCAAACAAATGAACCAAAATTGATCAACTGGAGTGATGGCCCATCCAGCGAGTTAAAAAAAAATTTGATACTTTATTTTTTTGTTATCCAAAATACAAAAGCGTTTTTCAGGTTTTGAATGGAAATGTTCAGCAACTTCCCATGGAAAAGGAGTTGTTGATGGTATAAGCTGTACCGTTAAGTCGCGATTATATGCAGAAGTGAAGGCAAGAAGATTCATAGTACAGAATGCAATCAACTTTGCTACAGTTGCTGCAAAAATAGTGCCAAACATTACAGCCATTTCTATGTTGCAGAATGAGATAGATAAAACGCAGATTGATTGGAATTTAGCCAAGGATGTTCCCGAAATTAAAAAAGCACATATCGTTAAAAGTTCTGATGACCACATTTGTTTGTTTACCAGCCAGCAAAATTTGGATACTCCTATACAAGAGTTATGCTATTGTGAAAATACAGAACAGAGTTTCAAAAGTACCCAACCACCAGCAGAAAATCACACTTTATATGTAAATATTTCACTTGGCATGTTTGTACAAGTAAAAGCGTTTGGGAAAAGGTAGTGGAAGCCCTACGTTGCACAAACATCTGTTTTAGATGAAAAATATATCAATGTAGTTTCCGTAAAGTAAGTGCTTGTAATTAACTTCATTTATCAAGAAATTGATACAGAAATTATTCAACATGAGAGTATAATTAAAGTGCTGCTAACACCAATAATTATTGGTTGCAATATTGTAATATTTCCAAATTCAGTTAGGTAAAATTGAACGATGTCACATACATGACTGCATGTCACATACATGACCTGCAAAATTATATTTTGTTAAAAATCGAAAAATATAAAATTATTTAAAATACTTTTAACTTGGCTTTGCCAATCCTTTTTCTAATGCCAAAAATTTTTTAAACATATTTCATACATATAATTCACTGAATTCTTTAATAAAAATTAGTGTTGTCAAATCACACTTCTGTTTTTTGTCACATACATGACTAACTAAAAAGAATATAAAAATACCCTACAAATTTTTTTTAAATATGATTTTCATTACTATTTACTAGATATTCTTTTAAACTGTTTAACAAAATAGATTTTTTTCTTTTCGCTAAATTTATACACACATTTATCAAATATTTATACATATCTTGTTGAGTGATTGTCACATACATGACCGTGGAATGGGCCTAATTCATATTTTGATTCAGTTTGAATCGACCTATTTATGCGAAACAGGCTTTTCAAAATTAGTTGCCATTAAAACAAAATATCGATTTCGATAGGATACAGAGGACTTACGGCTTGCGATTTTTCCAATACAGATCCGAACATAGAATGAAGCATGAGCTCTTTGCAAGCTCATAACTCACATTAAATTCTTATGATGTAAAGTTTTTCGAGGGTATTTTTTGTTAAAAAAATATTTATATACACATATGCATAAATAAAAGCATTGCTTCATAAAATTATGTGTTTTATTCAGACCTCTAATGAGGCAGAAACATCAGCGCGTATCTTAAAAATGAATTCCACCTTTAACTACGTTGACGATTAAAAAAGCGTCTATTATCTATCTAGGTGTCGCGACAAAATAGGGAGGGGGCGGAAATGAAAATTGTTTACGCACCACCGCTCTACAGCTAGTCTCTCTGGGTGTGCATAAAGTGTATAGCTAAATAATTTAGATACAAGGACGGATTCAATTTACCTAGTGTTCAAGAATGGAATTTGAAAAAATATGAATTTGGCCACATTACTGTGACAAAAAAAAAAAAAATTTTAACCTCGTTGATTTGATTTATGTGAAAAAAAATTATGTAATATAACTTTCTATGACTAAAATTCGGACGATAAAATATAAATTATGACAAAACATCTTTTTGGAGCAAACACACAAATCCTAATTAAACTAAAAATTAAATACTACTACAAATAACAACGAATATAAAACAGCGATGATAAATACTACAAATGAAGTGACACATCAGGGGCCGATTCAAAAAGTTCAAACGTCAAATTGGTTAACTTGTTCATGTTATATTTATTATGATTCAAATGCAGACTGGAATTGGAATAAATATCTTGAAGATAGGGACTTTTTATTGTCTTTCGCGTTGATTAGTTCAAATTGATGTTATTACTAGGTCTTTGTTGTGCATTTCAAGACTTGTTGTCGAACTCATGCCTGCGGGAAAAAAATTGACCACGAAGCAGAAATGTCCATTTGTTGAAACACATTTTCTGATATTTTAAATTGAAACGTTTCAATTAATTTTTGTTGTTGAAAGATACTTATCACGAAACAGCAAGCATTAACAGAACAGTACCGAGTACAGCAAAGAATCAATTTAAAATGTTGTATAAGATTATATTTATAAATAAAAAGATTACTTTTAGAAATTAATTTGTTATTCTTATTTTGAGGTTAGTTTGAGGAGTATAATCACAATTCCACATTAATTAAAAAGTTTCAAATTAATGAAAACCTGGCAAATACGTGTTTAAAATCGTTAATGATGTGCAACACAAAATGGTATTTAAAAAGCCCAGATTTTCGAAATGATAGTATATTTGTAGAAATAATTAAAGCTTACCTTTTAGCAAAACAAAATTTCCATCACAAGGGAGTAATTATTTACTGTTCTAAACAAACACACCTCGTGCTCTAAGAACGAAAAACGATGTCGTAACAAAATGATCCAGTATCCGTCGTCAATAATGTAGAATACAAAACTGTGTTACAAACAGATTTTTTCAAAGATAGTATGTTGAATTGAAATAATTAAAGCTTAACTTTTAGAAGATAAGTTTGGAGCATGCAATAACATCGACATTCACTGATTCTGATGTATTGTAAAAAGACACGTTTTAAAAGGTTATGGAGCACATGGCCCCGTAGGGGCCTTAATCTCCAGTATTGACAATTGAAGCTTGACGTATGGATTTTCAGGATGGGATGAATCTGATTGTGATCAATTCTCATGAGAAAAGATCTTGATGAGAACAGCAATCTTTTCAAGGGACGTGGTAGCACTGCGGACTTCCTTCATGACAGCAGATATTCCTCCGACTGACCGAAACAGGTCAGCGAATAGCT
The DNA here is from genome assembly GCA_947359465.1 of Metellina segmentata. NCBI lineage: Eukaryota > Metazoa > Arthropoda > Arachnida > Araneae > Tetragnathidae > Metellina > Metellina segmentata. Next base: position 103,800,662 of record OX375883.1, read on the forward strand.
GTAGGAACTCGAATATTTCGGAGCATCCATCCAATGATCTTTGGGCAGGACCTCTTTGTGGGCGGAGACATCTGGACTTGGAAAATTTTTTGAGGTTTCGGGATTTTGAGGGTTAGCTTGTCTCGGCTTCAATGTATCGGCATAGGAGAATCCTTGCCGGAGTCTTGACGGGGCTTGATTTGAGGGGTTGTTTCTGTAAGGTCTTGGTTTTGGGTAGCTCTTGCATCCCTTCCATGAAGCGATATGTCCGGTTTCTTGGCAGTTGATGCAAGTGGGTATTTGTTTTCTTGGTTCAGTGCAGGTGGTGGAGCGGTGGTTTTTACCGCATTTCAGGCATCTTGGCTTGGATAGGCAGTTTCGTGAGCTGTGCCTGAATCCGTTGCAATTAAAGCATTGGATAGGCCTGTTGGTTCCTCTGTACTTTTCGATGGATATTCCCATGTAGAGGCATTCTTTAGTGTTGAAAATTTCTTCAGCTTCTTTGGTTCTTGGGATTTCAGCCAGGAATAGAGGGTATAACGCCTTTGTATGTGGGTTCCTTAGTTGAGAGATTTTCGTGATCTGGAACTTTTTCTCGGTTAGATCTTGAATGATTTGAGGAATTGAAGTCGTGATGGGAAGACCCTTTATCACCACTTTGATCGGTCTTTCGGATTGGGGGGTGAAGAAGTATCCTTCGATGTCTGAGTCCTGTATGTGCTGGAGGATTTCTTTATGTTGATCCTGGGTTTTCGGCCGGATCTTGATATATTCGTTGGATAGAGATGTTTCAATATCTTGGCCGAAGGTTTCTTTGATTTCCTTGGTATTGTAAAAAGAGAGAGAGGCAAGGGTCTTATATATCCCCAGTTTCTGTTCCACATTAGCCCGTAGGGTTAGGGTTCCGGGTATTTTCATTGTATCCTACAAGTAGCTTATTTCAATCACAAGGTAATCACTCCCGGAATGTCAATGCATTACTTAATGGTTGTGTTACAAATGACTTACAACAGAATGAATAAGCAAATGTCCGGGAAATCTACGACGACACACCTGCACTCGCTCCTTCGGGCACGAAAGGCTGGACTGAAGTAACAATTCTCCGAACCTCATTTTGTATGGGGGGACACCTAACAAATAAAATGTTACAATGCTACTTTCTGATACGGATTGGGAATTCAATATATTATAACTGTAGTGTTTGTTTCCTGTCAGAGGCGGACTAAGCGGCCGCGTAGGGCCCCGGAAAACCAAAGGGCCCCGAAGTCTTAAAATATATTTTCATTAGTTCAGGGGGTCTGGGCATGATTTCTCCCCTTTTATATCAATTTTTTTGCTCTTCACTTGCAAAAGTAAAAGTTTTAAAACAAAAAGGAATCGTTAACTTTTTAAAGGATTAAAGAATTGAGAACCAAAAAAGGAGTTTTTTTACCATGCTCCCTTCCCACTGTCCAAGTGATCCACGAGCAAGTACTAAAAATATAAAGAACAAAATTTGATCCACTTCTGAAAAAGGCCAACTGACTCCTCTGCACTGGATTACTTGAAATATTTTATTCCTGATAAAGTTATACAAAAGAAACACCAACAATATGCTGTTCATTGTGCTCGAATCCAAGGGTCTGAGGCAGTGCTGTAGTCGTAAAAAAAATCAGAGGGTATACCATGGGGGCACGCAGAATTTTTTCCATCGGGAGGCGAAACATGTATTGTACTAAATACTTAAACTTTCTAGAGGCACACGCACATATATATATATATATATATATATACTAGGGGGCTCCGCCCCCTGCTCGCTTACGCTCGCCAACCCCCGGGGATTGCTGCGCAATCCCATTTGGTTTGCTTGGCAAACCAACACTCCTGTCACAGATGCCATTTGGTTTGCTTCACAAACCAACATTACATTCACAGAGTGAAACTATCTGAATAATTCGTATTATGCTGATTTCACTTTCCGGTTCATGACGTCGCAGCGAGGGCTTCGCTGCGTCTCGCTTACGCTCGCCGACCCCGGGGATTGCTACGCAATCCGTTTGGTTTGCTTTCTCAAACCAATACTTCTTTCGCAAGTGATTTCACTTTTTTTTTGCTTTAACACTTAATGCACCCTAAACTAATAGCCGCATCAGTAAAAAATCTTCTGCATCTTGTTCCCTGTACAATTTTAAGTAAACATTGTTAATATCCAAACTTTACGATCTGTACTTTGTCGGTAAACTGTCTTGAGAACAGAGGGAAAAAAGCGAGCCTTTTTCCTCGCCAAATAAAAAGAAATCGTTTTTATGGCAATTGTTGCTACGATAAATTTGATATCTGGCAAACCCGATAGTCAAAAGTGCAACCCACTACTGCTTGCGGAAGCAGCTATGCGAACTGAAAAATACGAAATTTGTGTCACCAACTTTTGATTGCATCGAATTTATTGATGAACCAATTTTAAAAATAATTGTACCGTAAGAAAGAGTACACATTCTAAGGTATACTGCAATATTTTTAAAATTAAAAACTAACAGTAATACTATACAGATATGACCAGTTTAGTTTCGTATCGGAAGTTACGATCTGAAAGTTCCGAAAATTGTATGACCAACTTTTAATTGCATCGATTTTATTTATTAACCAATTTGAAAAATAATTGTACCATAAGAAAGAGTGTAATGTATTCAGTAATGTTTTCAAATTTAAAAAATAATGGTTTTTGCCGTAGACAAAACGGTTTTAACAATAAGTAGCGAAAATATCCAAAGATTCCGAATTTTGTATGACGAACTTTTGATCGCATCCAATTTAATTATTAACCGATTTCAAAAATAATAGTACCGTAAGAAAGAGTACATTCTGAGGTATACTGCGATATTTTACAAATTAAAAACTAATAGTAATTAGATATAGATACGGCAGTTTAAAAAAAAAGCAACAAAAATGTCCCGATTTTTCCTGAATTTCAAAAAAATATTATCAAGAACCAAATTTAAGTTTCAAAAAAAACTTGACGAGCTGCAAAAATTTACGTTGAGAGGTACTCTTAAAAAAAAACTCACGACTGAAGACTGAAAATTTGAATGTGTTTTACTCACTCGCGGAAGAAATTTCACTTCTTCAACTTTAACACTTAATAAAACCTAAACTAATAGCCGCATCGGAAAAATATCGTAATAGTTATCCAGGGAATACGATGAAGAACAAAGCATGTTAATTTCATTTTTTCCCGATCAGTACTTTCTCGGGAAACCGTCTAAGAATCGAGCTAAACAACACAGTTTTCAAACCTGCGGCGGCGGCAACATTTTTTTAATATATATATATATATATATATATATATGAAATCTATAAGCCAGGGAGTTGACCGCCCCCCTCCTCCGGGTGCCCATGGGGAAGAGGACCAGAGGATATGTTTGAATTAATCGAAGTTCAAATCATCGAGGGGAAAAAAGCCTATATTAATTTTATATTACAGGAAAGGAAGTGTGGAACTTCGAAGAAACTTCGACTTAAGCAGAAATTTGTTTTCACAAGGTTCGAGTTATTGAGAGTTTATTGCATTTTTGCAAAGCAAAATATGCAGACTAGCATCTTGTGATGTACAAATTTGAAAATATCACAAAATTAATATTTAACTATGATATAAAATAATTACAGGAAATGTTAAGAGAAATATATTGAATAACATATAATGTAGGATGTAATTTTTTAATAAAAATTTTAAGACCTTCCTCTATTATTTTTATTAAAATATTTTCCGAACAGCTTCACTAGAGAAATCCGTCTCTCTTTTTTTGTAGTGCACACCATTGATCTATTGTCTACTGAAGAGCAATGGTTGGCCAACTAAGAATTTAGAAATTTTTTTCGGTTGAAAGTGTTCTATAGGTGGTCCATTTGCATTAATAAACATTAGATTGGGGACGTTTGAAATCAATAAAGATGATCTAAAATCTGGTACACTACATTATTCATTAAACTAAGTCCGCGCTCGCACTCGGCCGTAAAACATGGTAATATTTTAATTGTAATTTGAACTGTCGACAAGTACTCAAAATGAAATGGGACTAATTAAAAAAAGACAAGGCTCTGTAAAAAGACATTGTCTGTCCGCTCTCCTTCATCCAATACAATTAGCATATGTAAGTAGTTGATTTAGCTGATCAGAGATGAAAATATTATTCCAATCCGAGGAAATCTAAGTGGTGGAAGTATTTGTTCTCATTTTTTAGGGACACAGCCGTAGACAAAGCTTATATTTTACAATAACTAACGAACATGCCTGCTCCAAAGAAATATAAATCCCTAAATGACTTTAAACTAGAGCTAATATCTGACATCAATCAAAAGTATTCTAGTAAGAAGAGAGTTAGTATTTCGCACCCATCAACCTCAGACCACAATCATAGCAGTATGATTCCGATGGGAGGTTGGAAACGAACATGTGTAAACTGCAGGAAAACATCGACTCATTGGGGAGTGGAAAGCTCATGGGAATATGAGTTATGTCACATTTGCCTCTTTCAGTCAACAAATTGTTAATATTAGTTTTTAAATTGTGAAGTTGTAGGTAGTGGTAATTTTTAATTAACGTCGTACTAGAGCAACACAACGGGCTATTGACGACGGTCCGGGATCAATCCCTTAAGTGAAAGATCCGAGGACAACACCTCGTAATTTTGAACCACGGTCAGATGACGAAGCAACACCTGAGCTGGAACCCCACTCTCCAAACTTCCACACCAACCCAAAGTGAAAACCAGCCGCCACTACACCATACGCTTACAACATCCATGCCCGGATTCGAACCATGAACCTTCTTATCAAGAGGCTAACACCTTAACCACTATACCGGTTGGTCGGCGTGAAGTTGTAGGATCAATAAATTTTAAATTCTATATAGCAATATGCTAATAACAATTTTTTTTTCTGTAGTTATCTAATTTCGGGACCTTGTGATAATTTCCCTACGGTTTTTTAAATTTCTTTATCTGTCTTAAATTTATTAGGATATAATTTACAGATTTCACAAGCACACTGAAAGACAAGAAATGCTTTTTTTGCGTGTTCTAAAAAAACCTTCATTGATTTTCTAAAGGTAACTTCCTTCCCTCACGTTTCATTTACTACTCCCCATCGAGAACCCCGACATTCCAGTCAACGGAGATACGGCGATTAACGCGTTAGTCTCATTGTGACTTAGAAAAGAGGGGATGGAACTGTTAATGGGCTTCGGCCGTTTCTTCAGGAGTTTGAGGTCTGAAAGAATCCGACCCTTCCGTAAACAGAGAATGCGAAAATATCGGCCATTTGGGTCGTTACCGTATCCAGAGGGTTCAGTGACAGGTGTAAAGTTGCTTCTCATTTAAAAAGCTGAATGGAAGAACATATTAAGCGACAAATTTAGTAAATTTTAGATAATCAACTTTAAAGTTACTAGAATGCCCTTTTTATCAGTTCACTTATTTCCTGTTTTTCCGACCATGTTATGAAGAAATAACGTTAAAAAAATCGAGGTTTCATTGACGTAGTCGATGTAGTTTGTCTGATTAAAGATGATTTTTCATATTTTGTCGCACATGACATCTTCTTCCATTCACATATGTAGGAAATGGTTGTAATTTATATATATATATATATATATATATATATATATATGTATATATAATGCTCCGATTGGAATATTTGGCAATTCCTAGGGTTCAATACAATGGTATCCCAGATACTCGAAACGTTGGGGAAAGTAACAATCACACAAAACGTGTACAGGACCCTCCTCTGCCATCTACGTAATGGGTCATCTATAACAACCATAAGGTTGAGGTGTCTATTTAGGATACAATTGTATCCTAAATAAGGCCAATAGTTACCCTGATTTCTTTTCTGCTCAATTTCAGAAGTTCCTTCGACCAGAGATATTGTTGATTGAGCTCTTTGGCTTGTCTTTGATCTGTAGTGATAATCTATTTTTATCTAAATCTACCTTTTGCATCCAACCACATAACAGATCATTATGTTGAAGCCAGGCCAAAACAGGCTCTGGTCTAAAAAAAATGGCATTTCATATCCATGTTTTGCTAGTTGGTCTGCTATTTCATTACCCTCAATGACCAGGGACCCACATACGAGACACTTCGTTTCTCTCAACCAAACCCACAAGTGCATTGTGACATTCCCACACTGCTATTGAAGAAAAGCAGTGTCTCTGCAAAACCTTTAGGCCTTCTTGCTGTCAGAAAAGATCTTTAAGACCATCTTAACAACCCCAATATAAAGGCAGTTGTAAGTACAAGTAGAGATCGCTAGAACCTCAGCCTCATATACAGTGGAGATCTTACCTTGAAAGATAGCTTTATTTTTCGATTAGGACAAAAAGAACCTGAACCAGTGTCATGATATGCTTTTGAACCATCTGTGTACCAAATTTCATCACCTCCCCTGATCAGACTGGAGACAAATGTCTAGTTGGAAAGATAATGTTGTATTTGGCTTGAAAGGAAAACTGCTTTAACATCCAATCAGATCTCATTAGTAGATAAAGATGTTCTTTTACCTGCGTAGCAACATTTTTAAACATAGATATTTCATAGGGCGATTTCCATAGACCCATGAGTTTGAGGCGTTGTGAACACGAAAATACCTCAAATACCCCTTGTTTATATAGTAGTAGGAGTCCTAGAAGCATTTCTAAACTCTGTGATGGAGTGGTACGCATTACACTTGAAATTGCAACGGTCGCCATTCTCTGTAGACTAGTGAGTTCTTCTTCACTGTATCATTACGGGTTCTACTCCACCAGGCAATGGCCCCATAAGATACCATTGGAGTAATCACTCAGTGCATATCCAGTGCAACATTTTTGGCGTTAGACCCCAGTTAATTCCTACGGCACGTCTGCAAGCCCAGAACACTTTTGGCCCTGCTCGTGCACTATTGGAGCATGTAAGCTCCATGTCAAGGTAACTCCTTGATACTTCCTCCTTGGAATATGCAAGTGGTGTTCCAAAGAATTTTTAGCAAATGCGTATCTCGCAGCCTTTTCGGGGTAAACAGGACTAGGCTAGTTTTGCTGGAGTTAACCGACAGGTTCACCTCTCTGCACCAGTTTTCAATCTTTTTAGGGCAGTGCTCATGATATCCGTTATAGTATTCTGGAACTTACTTCTTATGACCATTGTTGTCATCAGCATAACCTAGACAGTACTGCCCAGAAAGTGAGTGCTGTTTAGGAGCTCGTCAACAACTAGGCTCCATAATAATTGTGACAACACACCTCCCTGTGGACAGCTTTTACAGTGAGTGTGTCTTCCAGCTCGAGCCATACTTGTCTCAAGCATATATTTTATCCAGGTGCAAACCAATGGGTTAACTTTTCGTTTGATAAGAGATTACATCCGTTGGAACTCTATCAAAGGCCCCCGCAATATCTAGAAAGGCTGCCAAAGCAATTTCCTATCCATTAACCGCTCTATCAAGGACCGTAACAAGATCGCATAGGGAAGTCTCTGTAGATTTCCCAGGCTGATAGGCGTGTTGAAATATTGATAGGGGTTCAATTTTTAGAACCTCGTCTCTCTCTCTCTAATGTATCTCTCAATCAATTTCTCCAAATTCTTAAGAAGAAATGACGTTAGGCTAATAAGTCTGAAGGCTTTAGCTTCATTGTTTCATTTCTCGCACCACCCACTCGTAGCTCTACGTAACGATATGCACCTGTCTTACGTTTTTACAGATCTGTGTGGCTCAAGTATAATGCAACACCCTTAATTAATGAGCGCACTCACTGAGCATCTTCCCATGAGTGCCCATGAATTAATGGGTTTGTACATGATATTGCTTTTTCAGGTCTCTGGTAAAAATTCAATAGCACCCTCTTAGGTGCACCCATGAATCAAAAAAAGATACATATCTTTTCTACGTATTCCCGTAGATACGCCCATGAATTAAAAAGTACATATTGCTTTTTTCGGGCTTGAGGAGCGTAATGAATTATGTGGCCCATGAATTTAAAAAATAAATAAATATATATATATATATACGTATTTGCTTTCTTACGGGTAGGTGGGCTTAAGCCGGTACGCAGGTGCGCCCCTGTGAATTAAAAGGTGATTTTTTTTTCAAGACTAGGGTGGCATATGCTCCCTGGGTGAATGTTTCCATTGATAAAGGCATTTGCTTTATATCCTCTGGGGGAAATTTAAAATGCCAAACCTTCCCCTCGTGTGTGCACTTATGCACAGGGTCTTCAGAAAGGTGGTTCTGTATCTTTCACTTCAATAACCAATATTTAATTTCGATTGAACCATCAGGTCAAAGGATATAGGTTTTTTTTTATGGAAATTGTTTACATTTTATTTTTACTACGAAAGAGGGTATAAAAATTACAAACACAGTTTTTGTAATTCAAAGTTGAATTGTGAAACTTTAAATTAAAAAAGCATTCTCAGTGGCATATAATAAATTATCAGAAAGCATAAAATAACCCCAATATGAATCGATCGGATAGTTAGATCAAACGATACGGATAATGTACGTATAATGTGTACAAATTACATGTATTTAAAAAAAAAATTCTATGAATCCCCATACTGTTCCAACTTAAAGCTTTCATAAAGTAGAGACAAATAGCGTACAATAAAGAAATACTTTTCTGGGAAAAAAATTTGTAGCGTTTTTTGCAATTGAGGTTGGGATTTAAATTGAATGTCTGAAACTAAAAAAAGGCACTCCCGATTCAGGTGCTTTGCGTAAGAAAAGCAAAACTCACACTTCTCTACAAAAACAGGTTTAAAATTATATTTCATTACCCCTTCCCATTATGTAAAATTGGTAATTTTTAATCAACGTCGTACTAGAGCAACACAACGGGCTATTGACGACGGTCTGTGATTGATCTCTTAAGGATAAGATCCGAGGACAACACCTCGTAATTTTGAATCACGGTCAGATAACGAAGCAACACCTGAGCTGGCACCCCACTCTCCAAACTTCCACACCAACTAACGTGAGGACTTTCGGCCACGACAGATTTAAGGTGCACCAGCCGCCTCTACACCATATGCTTACAAACATACATGCCCGGACCCAGATTCGAACCAGGAACCGTCTGGATCTAGAGGCTCTAACAACATAACCACTTTACCGGTTGGTCGGCCTCATTATGTAAGCACTTGCGAGGTCCCTGCAGACTAGTGTTTTTACAACTTATAATTTTTTTTCACACACTTAGGGCTGCTGTAGCCCAGTTATAAGAATAACGGATTAGCAACCTCAAGGTTGCGAGTTCGAAACTAGGTCCAACCAAAGACCGTCGTATATACGGTGGGAAGTGTGCACGTTAAATGTGTCGTGGAAACAAACATCCTCACGATGGTGTAGTGTGGAAGCTCAGGCCGTGGTTCCAATAACGTGGTCCACAGACCTTTCTATTCGGAATTGATTCCGCGCAACGTTAATTAACTACCTATCCAACACACACATATTAGTAATTTGCTTAGATATTTGCAGTAAATGCATATAAAGAAGGTTCATAATTTAACTTTACTTAAATATTAACCAAAAGTTTAACTTCTGCACTGATGATTTTTTATAGTACATGATCTTTAGAGATGGTAGGTATTTTAATCGTCACAATGCAGCAATAGAACGGGTATTGGAAAGATCGAGTTTCGAACTCGCAAAGCTCGAGTTGCTAATTCGCTACTCTTCCAACCAGGCTACGACGGCCCTGATACTTTTATAGGTAATAATAATAAAAAAGAACACAAAATGTTGAAAAAATTTGAAGTGTATACTTAGAAACTGAACTAAAAACTAAAGTGTATAATTAAAACGAATTTTTTCTCAATATGTTTTGGCAATTTTCTGATTTTATTTCTTAACTATTTCAAATGTAATTTCGCCAGAAACTTTGTTAATTCAATGTTTCGGAAAGATTAACCTTTGATTTTTTTCTTTTGAAATTATAAGATAAACTCTTTTTACCATTGTACAACAGATAACATAACAAGACCGCAAATACAATAAACGTAAAGAAATAGATGGGTATAAAAATATTCTTCCACTTCACATTTTATTGTGTTGGATATTCAACTTTTCTGTTTGTTTTGGGATGCAAATGATAAAAAATAGTGTTTGCTTAAATGTTTTTTTTGTAACTTAAAATTTAAAATGTTAAAAATAATTTAGACACTTACCTATCCATACAAACGTTTACGTGTAACCAAATTTGTACTAAAAAAAAAAAGCAAGTGTATATTTTGATGAAATGGATTAAAATATTATGGCCTATGTCCTTTTGATGTGGCAGCCAAGTAAAGGCATGTGCAAAACAATTTAAACCTGCATGTATCAAGTACTTTTTTTAATCTGTTTTTCGAAATGATTCAATATGGTAGACGCTTCATCAAATTGCACTTTTACTGAACTTGATGTTTAGAGACATCCAACTAAATTATGAACGTAATGGAAAATCTGAAATAGTTGGTAGAAATTGAATCTCGACTTTTATGATGGAGTCTTAAAGATAAAAGAAACCCTTTTTCAGTAACTTAGTTTATTGGATAAAAACTAATAATACTCATTGCTCTCAAATGTAGCATTGCAAAGAAGTGCGAAATTTCAAGACGTATATTTTTTATCCAAATTGCAAATTTACTGCTCAAGTAAAGCTGCAATATAAAAAGGATTTTTTTTTTACTGTTTACATGTGAATTCGAACCTGGTTTTAAAATGAAATGAATTATTTGATAAAAACCTGTTTTTGTCAGCAAAGCAGTGCTTAGCGAAATGTAGTCAACTAGGCAAATATTTCACAATTTGATGAATTTTAATTATTTGATGTTCATATGTTTCATTTTCATGTTTAAAGAAATTTATACGCATTCCTCTTTTGTGCATACGTTATGTGATTTTGAGTGCACGATTTTGAAAAATTATTGCACTGTAAACTTATTAAGTGAGCAGTTAACTGGATGGCACTTAAATTATTTTGAAATTGTCAGGGAAAAGATTTTTTAATTATGTGAGCAAAAAGTGGCTAAAAATAAACAAATTGCTCTGTTATAAATACAAATGCAAACTTGTATTTCTTCTCAAAGAATTCATGTCATTAAATCTATTGTTTCATACACAAACAAACATGAAAAATATTTAAAAAACATTTTGTACAAATTACAATACATTTCAAATCCGGACATTTTGTAACCTGTGTTTAACCAATTTTTAAAGAACAGGGCGTTCACCCAGGACCAAATTGATGAAACAACGCAAAATAATGGACATGTTCAGAGTAAATACCACACAGAAAAATTAGATTTATAAATAAAATTTGAAAATGGGCGAGATGTAGTGTGCAGAGGCCGTAATTTATTGCCAAAACATGGTAACCTTGTTGTTTTGATCTAGCTTTATGGCAAGACAACCCTATGCCCAAAAAATCGTTTAGATTCAAACCATAGCAAAAAAATATATATATTTGTTGTTAAAATTACGATTTATTAAATTATTTTTTACTTTTAGATTTAGGTATTTTCCTCATTTTCACTTCTATCGTATCACAAATCGAATCGCCAAGATGGCCGCCATCTTCTTTTGGCGACAAACATGCCTCGGATACTACATCTTTACCAAAATTTGTTGCATTGCATTAAAGTATTTTTCCCTTCCATTTTTTAAAAAATTATTCCTTTTTATATATCTCTATTTTAGATTGCCATTGTGTTCCGGGCGTAAATAAAGCGCGGTGGTTAGATTAGGGGGTTTTTTATAACAAAAAAAAACTGCAAATAATCCAAAATGGCCTAGGTCAGGAGGATTTTGGACTTTGTACTGTATTGAAAATCCTCCCTTTGGAGACCCTAAATAACAGTATTTCCATCTTGGGCCATTGACTAATAGACGTCACTCACAAGCCTGCTCATCAGTGTTGGTTTTGTTTTAAACATTCTGTGTGACTATAAATCGCATATAGCTAATTTTAAACGATTCACAATGTGATGAGTGAAGATTCTCGAAATATATTCACATCAAAATTGTGGTAACTTACTTTATTTTTCAGATATTGTAGTTTGTTTATAAAAAATATAAAGGCACTTTTACTCATAACGAAAAAATTTTCTGCAGTATCCCAAGATTTTAGAAATATCAAAGTACAAAGTCCCAAATCCGGACGTTTTGCTAACCGGCGTTCCCCCCCCCCCACCTATTTACATCTTTCTGACAATGTTTAAAGAACAAGGAGTTGAAGGATTGATGAAACAAAACGCAAAATAACGGATATGTTCAGAGTAAATACAACAGAAAAATTAGAAGATATGGAAGTAAAATTTTTTTCCCTCTTATTCATATTATCTATTCCATCTTATTCCTCTTAAATTATTCTTATTCATATATTTGCTATTTTACTACTGCAATCGCTAAATTTGCGCGAGAAAGAGGGGGGGGGGTGTTAGATCAAAGGGTTTCTTTCGACAAAAAAGTTAAATAATCCGAAATGGCCGAGGTTTGAAGGATTACGGATTTTGTAATGTATTTTGATGGGTATTTTTAATCGTTACTTTTCATACCCTGGAGAACCAGCCAAAGACCAATTGACTGTTTATACAAATACAGTAATTGACTGTTTCTACACATTTCTCATTTAAATAAACGAACTAATTGTTCTGCATGTTCGTATACAATTGGTAACTAGATAATATGGTAACCAATCTTACAACCTTTTGAACTATGAATTGGCATAGAGATAAATTAAACATCTCTAATTCTGATTCACCCATAGTACTTTCACATACCTAAATAAATTTTTAATCCATTGAGAGTACACAACTGCATGTGATCCAATTAAATAGTCTGGTCAGTTACTCTGCTTTAAGGCAAACTTTGAATTGAAATTACATATTTCAGAATTAAAGTAGGCAGGTAGTTGAAATAAAGTCACACTGAGAAAAACAACAGGCTATTGGCAACAGTCTGAGATCAATGCTGAGGGGAAAAATCCAAGGACAACATCTCCTAATTTTATACCCCCATAATTTTATACTCACTCGCTACTCAACTAAATTACTGGTGTAGTGTGTTCGAACCTTAAGGAAACCAGTTCGACAAGCTCTTAACAATTTTTAATTGATTATGATCGCTATGACATCGTAAACAATTAATCGTTTTAACGAAAGTGTGTGTTTAAAAAATTAAATTCTTTAAAAACACTTTAAGATTTGGAATTTTTATATTGTAATTTGAGGGCCAGTCATGTTACAGGAAATAAACCATTTTGTTTCTTAGGCAGTATCTGCTACTTTTCCAACCGTACTACAGCCCAATGAAGACTTAATGACTGGCAATTCTGTTTGATAAATTAACTATAAAAATGAGCCTGAAAAAAATATTCTGACAATTACCAGAATACAATGCACATGAACTGTCTGCAATCTCAAAAATTCATGAAATGAAAACAGCGAAACATCTGTTGAAATTGAGATGCAACAATGATGGCAAAGTCATCTGTCAAACTAAAAATGAAGAGTAAACAGTGGATTCAGCAAGCAAAGATTAAATGCAGAAGCAATGAAATTTGTAGTGAGGAAAAGAGTCTGTAGAATCTCATTTTACACTAATCTTTTGTTAGTCCCGTATTTTAGATGTGCTTTAACCTAGAATCCTACTCTAAATCCTAAAAAAAAGGTTTAAAATAGCGAAAGATCGTCCTCATGGAACTGCATCAAAGGTGGTTTGTTTTTGTGTGAAGAATTTTAATTTTATCGAGTGAAATAATTTTATTGTGTGAAAAAGAAAAAAGTTGAAAGAAAAATAATCAAAGCAGGCTGTATCAAATTAAAAGAAGTTAATATCAATGTTGATGGAAATACTTCCAAGGACAGAAGGACTTAAATGGTGAAGTTAAAGTGACAGAATTTGTGGAAGTACCTAGTAAAATGAAAACAAATGCAACATTTATTCACTTGTATAAGAGTTTGTTACATATTTTAGCTAGTTCATATGTTTAACTTTAGTGGCTAACCACTGCCATGTTTACTTGTTTAATATACAATAATTTGTTCCATGGGTTTGGTAATCATGGTAATAAATACATATTGGAAATTCTCAAAATATGTACTACACATATTAACACTGAAAATAAAGCAATAAACTACTAGTCTGATCAGTATTCTGAATTTTGAGATGATTCACACAAAAATGGAACTATCTAACATTAATAACATTTTTTTACAATACACTAAAATAAAATTCAAGGGCAATAGCAAATTAGCTCTAGGGAAAGTTATGAATTAATAATGTACATCAACTGGTCAATTATTGGCTGGTTGACATCGTGTCCTGGCTTTTTTAAAGTTTTGAAAATTGAAAACTCGATTGTGAACATATCCACAGAAGTAATATAATTAGTACTAATCCTTCGTATTCCAAATTTGAGCTTACCACGCTGTCCTTCTATGTATTTTTATTGGGTATTTTTTTCAGAGTCGAAATCACAATGAGCTCTTTTTCAAAAGAAGGGAAACCAGATAAATTTAAAAGATAAATGTCGAAAATTATACTCAAAATTCGCGCTTCAAAGTAAAAAAATTAGAAGTTAAAATAAAACAAAAAAACATAAATATCTTTTTTACACAGCTTGGGAAAACACAGATTTTTTAGTGTTACCAATATAAGAAAGTAAAATTATACATTTTCTATTTAAGCAAACCAAGTTAGGTTGGTATTTGGTTGGTCTTGGTTAAGTTCACCGTTCACCTATGTTCCGCTTCCCCTCCTGTGTATTTTCTCATGGTGAGGACCGCGTTATTGTTAATAGCTCACAGCCAAATATCTTAGAATGCCCCTGACCACAAAGGACTACTCGTGACGATCCAGAATCAACCAACATCTTCTATAGAGAAACAAGATCCTCTCTTTTGGAGGTGTAGGTTGTAATTAGAATGTCTTTCGTTTGACACTCTTGTTGTAGTGAGATAAAATTAAAAATGTTGGCCAACCAATTCCTCATAAGATGATCAATTATCGTAAGGGCAACTAGAATTTGGTGGCAACGCTATGTGGTGTTTACTATTTACCTTTTCCCATTTTTCCTGTCCTACGTAATCTCAAATATTTCACACATTTAATCAACGATCGCAGTTAGCATGAAATATTCCAATCCAATCAATCGGTCATTGTGGTTTCTAATGAAACGAAGTAATTCTGTTTAATTCATTAATTATCGTTGAAGTTGTTCCGTATTTGTTGTTCAGGCGAAACCCTGGTCCATGTTTATGAGTTTCATTAAAATTTTTACTTAAATTAAAATTTAACCAAGTCGTCGCATCTTTGATGCTTACATTAATGTAACGAGCACCAAATTAATTCATGCGACAGATGTCAACAGCAATAGATCTAATGAATCTCAGAGAAACGAATCTGTAATACCCATGATGTAGATGTGTCGCAAGCATCAGTGACTTTAGATCGGACACCCCTTCTGCAAACATGTCTAATCTTCAGGGCAATCAGCTAAACAGAAAGAGTTCAGGTGGAGCGGCGTTTAACAAGCACACACTTGGCTTCGAAGGTCAGGATAACAGAATAAACACTATTGAACCACCACAAGACTCTGAGATCCTTAAACAGAATTCAGTGAGACCATATGTATGCAGCCTTTGTGGGAAATCTTACATTCGAAAATGTAACTTAACAAGGCATCAAGCAACCTATCACACGGGTGATAAAGCGTACTCACCAGACAAAACAAACGTAGACAGCTTTTTGGAAAGCAGCAGTTTAGAACATGAAATAATTCCCAATGATGAGAAGCCTTACGAATGTGAGGTATGTGAAAAACAGTTTTTGTATATGTCAAACTTAAAGCAACACAGTTTTGTCCACACCGGCGAGAAGCTCTATAAGTGTGAAGAATGCAAACAAATATTTTCAAGGAACTCAAACTTGCAGCGCCATATTTTAAATATACACTTAAAATTAAAGTTGCTTGATTGTGAGTTTTGTAAGAAAAAGTTTTCACAAAAAGCACACTTGCAGCTGCATATAATTACTATCCACTATAAAGTGAAAGGGTTTACTTGTATGATCTGTAAGAAAGCTTTTTCACGAAATTCAACGTTACAAGAACATGTTTCAACTATCCACTATAAAATGAGGTATGAGTGTGAAGTATGTTGGGGAAAGTTTTCGAGTAAGACGATCTTGTCTAAACACAGACGTGTTCATACTGGTGAAAAGCCGTATGAGTGCGAAGTGTGCATGAAAAAGTTTTCACAAAACTCGCATTTAAAAGAGCATATATTAGGATCTCACTGAATAAATGTGCAATATTTGAGAAAAATTCTTTGTGAAAAGGTGATATTTGAATAAACATCTGCTAACTCATACCAAAGGATAACTATATTACAAAGTGTCTATTCTCTGTTTGAAATGATTTTCTACTAAACTGACCTATCGAAAAATAATAGAAAAAGATCACATGTGAATTATCAGTTTTCAAAGACTAGCTGTTTGCAAGAGAAGGGGATTAACCTTTGGTCAGTCTGTTTGAATAGGTATGAATGAAAGCTCTAGAAGTGTTATCATTCCAAAAGCATGAATGACGATCATGTATAATTTTCCTTGAGCCAACTCATTAACACTGCTATTGCTGTACCACCTTACAAATAAACTTAGAACTAGAATCCCAGTTAAAGGCGCCTATTGTGGACGCTCTTTGTGTATGTTTTAACCTATTTTAAAGACTAAAACATTTGTGCTTTTTCTTACAAGATAGTTTTAATAAATGCAATATTCACATTTAAGAATGATTATAAGTTTAATGGTATCTGCAAGTAAATTCATTATATATAAAAAATCTATTTGGTGATCCATTTTTTTGCCATCATCTTTGACTCAGAAAATAAAATGCCTCCCTGGACTTTTTTACTCACATAATTATATGGTGGACTTTTGTAATGTATTTAAATGAAAATATTATAATTCACTTTATGTGGTTTTGAATATTTTAGTTGCTATATTTTCTATGTTAATTTCTGGATGTTTTCGACAAAACAAAACTTCTGTGCAATTTCTCAAAATTTATTAAAATTGAGTTTTAATATCAGAATTTGAAAGCTTATCCTGAATTGAATATTCAAATTGTGTTTGCTTTTCTTTACTTTTTCTCGTAACAAATATTTAAAATTAATATTGTGTAAAGTATTTGGTATGAAGTGAGAGATTCCAAGTGAGTTTTGAACAATTTTGGAAAAGTCTGCACAATTCAGTTACATATTGAAATTCACCTATGTTTGCAATGTGTCTAATCTTATGTTTTGTAAATTTAATTATTGACGGCCCTTTGATAAGAATATTCTGATGTGGTGACCTTTTATTAAAACTTTTGAAACATATTTCAAATAGAGAAAATGATAGAATCGGGTATTGTTTAAGTTTGTAAAAGTGGTAAAGGTGAAGTATCTGAGTTGTTTTTATTGCCAAGTAATTTTTCTTACCAAATCCAGTATGTAATGCAAAATCCACTCTGTGAACCATGCATACATGGAATTGAAAATGATAATTTTTTTTGTTGCTAAAATGATTTTTCTTTTTGTAGATAAGTCATAGTGTATAACGCAAGGCCTATGCCTGCCAGCGAGACACTTTCATTGTTGGCTTCTATATAAACCACTGGACCGGGAGGGGGGTGGACACGCTTCCGTATTTGTAATATATCATTATGGTATAGAAAAATGAAACTTGCCCTCATTTTGGTTTCTCCACATTGTACATTTTGAGAATTTCCTACACCAAGGCCAGAAACATACATTGCACCGCTATTCCCAACGATGACACATACCAACAACAGAGCAATTAATGTTTAAAAAACGCAAAACTCACAAATTTTGTCAAAGGAGCAACAGATTTTAGCAAGGGTGAGAAACATAAAAATAATAATAATTTTAGCAAGGACATAATTCAACGTTGTAAAAAAAAGTGGTTCCGATTACAGAACTCCATTCAAGCGTGTGGTATCATTAACCAA